>LR738714.1:329625194-329766451 GCA_902687465.1 Secale cereale | reverse complement strand
CCCCCCGGCGCGGCCCAGGGGGGGCGCGCCCACAGGGCGCCTGGAGCCCCTGTGCCCCCCCCCAGGCTGCCCTTCGGACGCAGTGTTGTTTCTGGATCGCTGATTTTTTATATAATTTTTCTGGATTTTTTTGGGCAGTTCTCGAAACGTGAAAACCTGAAATACAAAAACAGCCGAAAACAGAAACTGGCACTGGGGTGCACTGGATTAGTAAGTTAGTCCAAATATGATCAAAAGTGTATGGAAGTGTATGAATATCATAGCAATATCACCCAAAATTGGCATGGAGCAAGCAAAAATTATAGATACGTTTTGGACATATCACCCACGAGGCTAAGGGGAGGCGCGGTCCAGGACAGCGAACGGGGAAGTGCCGTCATCCTGTCGATCGGGACGAGGCCGGCGACGACCGATGGCGGGGCTGCACTCCGGTGGCGGGTCAACCGGCGGACGGCGGGGACCTAGCGGATCCGGCCCGGCCTCTCCGGATCCGGCCCGCGGAAGGCGAGGCAGGGACCTGGGGGCGGGGGCTCGTTGGCGGTGGTGGTTGTTGGCAAGCTGCGGCGGCCAGCAAGGCTCGGCGTGCGAGGCGAGTGGGGCGTCATGCAGAAGGGCGGCGGGGTCGACGGTCGGTGGGGCTCGCCGGAGGAGCCGAGACGGCGGAGCAGAGGTGCTCCGGCGACCTCCTGGGCGGAGGAGCGGGAGCTGGGCGCTAGCGGCGGCGTGCGCGGCTCGCGGTGGCGCTGATCGGGCCAGGCAGGCATGGCTCGGGCCCCGCAGGGCTGCGACGGCTGGAGGCTGACGGGGAGGCGCGGTCAGCCCACGTGGCAACCATGGATTGGACCGAGGGCGGCGTTCGGCTGAGGTTGCAAATCGTGATTGGCCCGGCGACGTGGCCGGCTGGACATGTCCGACGCCGATGGACATGTCCGGCGGCGCGAGAGGGAGAGGGGTTAGGGTTCATTTGCGAATTTCGGTGGCATGGACTTATTTATAGGTAGAGGGAGCTAGGAGAGTCCAAATGAGGTGCGGTTTTCGGCCACGCGATCGTGATCCAACGGCGAAGAACATGGAGGGGGTTTAGATGGGCCAGTGGGCTGTTGTGGAGGGGTTCTGGGCTTTCAAGAGAGAGGGGTCCGGCGGTTAACGCAGTTAATCGTTGGGGCATCAAACGACCTCCAAATGGAACAAAATTTGGCAGGCGGTCTACTTACACTATAAGAAGACCACACACCAAGTTCCAACCCATTCCGAGAACGATTTCCGGCCACTTATAAAATAAATATTTGGAGGAGCCGCGGGCACGTGCAAGTATGTCCGGGCTCAGAACGGACAACGGAAAGGACGAGGGAACCCGAACGAATGCAAGTTTTGAAAACTATGCAGATGCAATGCACATGATGATATGACAAAGTGCAAAACGCAAGCTGATGACATGGCAATGGCAGCAAATAACTGGAAGACACCTGGTGCATCGGTCTCGGGGTGTCACAATACTCCCCTACTAACAAGAGATCTCGTCCCGAGATCTTAGGATCGAGACGGAAGGAAAAAAGCAAGAACAAAGTTTTCCTTGGATAAAACAATGAAACCAAAGAACCTTGAGAGGTTGAACAACTTGGAAGAAAGAACACAACGGAGATAAATGAGATTGAGAAGCTCCGGTAACAAGAGGAAACAAGGCACTAACGAGAATCTTGATGGTACAAAGACATGAAACAAGAGCTGAACAGACAAAAATGAATTCGAAACAACTCCGGTTAAGCGAGATAGACAAGGGATAAGAACAAGACAAAAATTAAGACATCACTCCGGTTGAATATGGAAGGAATAGAACATGAACTTGAGAAGATGCATCGATACATGACGAGATGAACAAGACAATGCCTTCGAAAGAGTTGAAAGAATGGAATGAGAAGTACAGATAGGAAAACAACAACTTCCACCATGAATGAATTTGAACGAGAATCTTCAAGAGAAAGACTTTAACGGAGTTGTTGAGAAAATCGACAACAAAAGAATTAGCTTGATGTGAACTTACGGAAAACATCTCAATACTTGAGGTGAATTATGCCACAACCAAAAGATTGAATAGCTGAGAATGAACAAATGCAAAACTCCACTTCAGAATAATACGGAGAATTAATTGCACTTCGAGACACAAGAAGAAGAAGACTTGAGCTTCTCCATAAGAATTATTGATGAACACTTGAAGAATGATATAAATCATGATGAACCACCAAGAAGAACTCCGGTCACAAAAGGATGATGAGATAGAAATAATGGATGCAAAGAATAAGATGAAGGCTTTGAGATGATTTAGATGGAGGTTCCGACGAGATGGCCGAGAACGCCTTGCTCTCCGGAAAAGAAAAGTCGAAAGCACTTGGGATTAGAATTTATTCATTATGAACAAACTCCGAAGGAATGGATTAAATCAACTTGATGAAAGAAGAATAAGACTTATGTTATGCTTATCCTCCACCAATTGAATTGATAAAAGCAATGGATTGCATACTAATTATTCTCGTTGAAATTGATTAATAGGAAAATAGCGTGAAACTTGAGAAAGTCTTCATGAACCACCTGTAGGATTAGAATTAACGAATGAGTAGATATGATAACACCGGAAAAGAAATCCTGAGGGAAACACCATAAAAATTGTAACCGAGTAATGAAAGTGAATAAACCACCGTAAATAATTGAATTGAGTGAATACAAGACAATGAATCGCTGGGAAGAATAAAGCACTTGAGGAAATTTGGATACAAGAGAACGAAGAGATCGCAAACTGATTAAGAACACTTGGACGAAGCACCGGAAGAATATGGAGACAAATGAAGAGGCATCAATTTAGAATACTTGGAGGACGAAGTTCAAAATTGAGAACGAAGAAATCTTCTGAAATGATGGCCTTCGGAGGATCACAATGGAAAGAATTCTTGAAATGTTCTGGATGGTTAAGGAAAAGAATTTCTAAGAATCGAAATAATTCGAGAGGATAACATGAAGCTAGAATCATGAATCATCGAGAGGACGGACAAGATTCAGAGGAAAACACTTCTTCGGTCTTCAAATGACGACGAGAAACAACACCAAATTTGTTGAGATATTCCGGACGAATTAAAAGAGGAAGTGTTCAACCAAACATGAAAGAATTAAAAGAGATGTTGGATAAGGCATATGACTGATGGAACACATTCTTGCATCACACTTTGAAAATAATTTGAGAATCACTCCGGAAATGTTAGGAGAGTCAGGTAAGATCCTGGTAAAAGACCTGTGGGTTATGATCCACTGAAAGAAACACCGTTGGAAAAGATTGTTGAATGACAAATGATGCACCAGAATGATTAAAAGGCTTGAATGAGGTGACGACCTCGAATTAATTGGAACACAGACGAAGCTCCTGAGATGTCTTCGAAACTCCGGAACAATTAAATGGCGAGAGGCGAACGAGTAATTGGAAACATTTGAGCAATGTGGAAGAATATGATCAACACCGGATACTTGAATTGAATCCATTAGAAAAGAAAAGAGATGAAGAATGATGAATGAGAGGATAATTCATCGGAGAAGAAAAGAGATGAAGGATGACGAACTAGACAAGAATTCACCTATTGAAACAATTGAGGAAAGAAAGCAAAGCATTCTCACGAGTAGGATGGATACTCGTTTAAGTATTCCAGCTCCAAGAATATAAAAAAACTGGTCGAGTGGGGAAAATAAAGACCACTTCAGATGGGGAAAATGACGCCGGTTGGAAAGAACTGATAATTGGTCTTGCAAAGAAGAAGAGGGTCGAATCAACTGGACGAGAATGTACCGGATAAAAAGAGCTGACACCACAACAAACAAAAACTAACTGCATGATCCTAAAAAAAAATTGAAGGGAAAGAGGAGTAATTCAATACATCTACGTCAGGATTCCTCACCAGAGCGACGAAGGGGCAGGGGAGTAAAATGAGTTCCTACTCTCCCATATAACTAGACACCGAAAAAGGTTTTTTGCTAGACTCTACAACGGCCAAACTACGATCAATCAAGGGGGCTCCTATGGTCGGTCGAGGCTCCGGTACCAACTTGTCACGCCCAAGATGCGATTATATCCCGATCACGTGATAACTTCGTGACTGGGGCACAACCGCATTTCGGGCGCTTAGCAAGATGCATATCATTACATCGTACCATTACATAAATAGATGAGGATACATACAAGTCATACAATTACACATGAATACAACACATAACAAGACAAGATTCTCAACCAAGTATGATGCATGACAAGGCTACATGATGCAAAACATGGCAAGAGATGATGCACACAAGAACATCACACAAGCAAGTTTAAATGAGGCCGGAAACAACATATAACAATTCCGGTAAGTCCTCATATGCAAATTTCGAAATTGGTCCAGATCTGAAAAAAACTTATGTTAAAGTTGTTATACAGCAAGTTAAAGTGCACCATAATGGTCTACACAAAATTCTAGTCAAGTTACATATAAAGTTCATTTAATTCGGAGCTACAGCCTACAAGATATGAGCAAAACAAGTCAAGCATGGCAAAGATGCAAGATGCATTCGAACATCAAGCAAACACACTCCAAACATGTATAGAACATGATATGTTGCATCTACATGCAAAAACAAGCAAGTTTCATATAGAGCACACTCAAAACGGAGCAACGGTTCCACACATATACACGAAACAATTTATAACAACAATCTGTCCCAAAACAGCAACTAAGCACTTTGCAATCATCAAAACAACATGCTATAGGAACATTCCATGGCATCAAAGGGCATGGCAAGCATGTACATGTCAAGCAATACAAACATGATCACTTAGCTCCTGCCAAACACCACTAGAACATGCTCAAAACATCATGGCAAGATTGCAAATGATAACAGTTTCACAGACTTAGTGAAATAAACTGAACATGGCAGCAACAACGACAAGTAGGCATGTTTGCAAGATTGTGCAAATCATCTCAAAGCATATCATGGCATGTGAATATAACCAACAGCAATAAGACAAGTTTATGCAGCAACTCATGGCAAGGACATGGTCATAGGATGCATAGAACACTATGTATTCACATGGCAAAACTGAGCATGCTGATAACAGGCTGACTTAAACATTATATAGCAATTTGAGAGCAAGAAAGAGACAAGCTACAGCAACCTATAATTGCAAACAAGGGCATGGATGGATAGAGCATAACATGGACTTCAAGACATGGTCACTGGGCATTCCAAAACATTCATGGATATGACTGTAGCATTAAGCAAAGATGGCATCACAATATAACAGTTTTAGACTTAGCAGTTTTCAACAAGTCTCAAAAATTAGCCAACAACGAGTGGGTCACTTTACAAGCTTGTTCCACTCAACACAAGGCATATCATGAAATTTGGATTATACCACAACAAAGATGACATGATTATGCTCCCAATACATGTTGACATGATGCTAAAAAAATCACACAAAAAGATATGAAAAAGACAAATCAGCAAGTTATATCAAGTTTCAGCAGTTAACCACACTTAGCACTTTTGCAATCGAGATTATCATGGCAATATGGATCCTAACATGCATGCAAGTGCAAGTATCATGTAGAGCATTCAGAGAAAAACAATTTGACCTATCATACGCTTCATTCGGATAAACATGCACAAAGTTGTCACATGGCAAACATGCACACATTATGCTGAATTATAGGGAGTTAGCAGTTTTTGAAAAAAACTAACGAGCGCTGAAAAATAAAAGATGCCCGGGGCAGGGGATAGGCATAGGATCACCATGGGCCTGGCCCAGGTCGGTGAAGGACGATACGGGCCGAAGTGGAGGCTGGTGCTGGGCCAGGACTTGGCGCGGGGCCCACGTGGCCAAGGCGAGGCGCGGTCCAGGACAGCGAACGGGGAGGTGTCGTCATCCTGTCGATCGGGACGAGGCCGGCGATGACCGATGGCGGGTCAACCGGAGGACGTCGGGGACCTGGCGGATCCGGCCCCGGCCTCTCCGGATTCGGCCGGCGGAAGGCGAGGCAGGGACCTGGCGGCGGGGGCTCGTTGGCGGCGGCAGTTGTTGGCGAGCTACGGCGGCCGGTGGGGCGCGGCATGCAAGGCGAGCGGGGCGGCGTGCAGAAGGGTGGCGAGGTCGACGGTCGGCGGGGCTCGCCGGAGGAGCCGAGGCGGGGGAGCAGAGGAGCTCCGGCGACCTCCTGGGCGGCGAGCGGAGGAGCGGGAGCTGGGCGCTGGCGGCGGCGTGCGCGGCTCACGGTGGCGGCGACCGGGCCGGGCGGGCCTGGCAGGGGCCCCGCAGGGCTGCGGCGGCTGGAGGCTGACGGGGAGGCGTGCTTAGCACACATGGCAATCACTCGGCTGAGGTGGCATATCGTGATTGGCTCAGCGACGTGGCCGGCTGGACATGTCCGGCGCGGATGGACATGTCCGGTGGCGCGAGAGGGAGAGGGGTTAGGGTTCATCCGCGAATTTCGGGGGAGTGGACTTATTTATAGGTAGTGGGAGCTACGAGAGTCCAAATGAGGTGCGGTTTTCAGCCACGCGATCATGATCCAACGACGAAGAACATGGAGGGGGTTTAGATGGGCTAGTGGTTTGTTGTGGAGGGCTGCTGGGCTGCAAAGAGAGAGGGGTCCGTCGGTTAACGCGGTTAACCGTTGGGGCATCAAACGACCTCCAAATGGAACGAAATTTGACAGGCGGTCTACCTACACTATAACAAGACCACATGGAAAGTTTCAACCCATTCCAAGAACGTCTTCCGGCCACTTATAAAATAAATATTCAGAGGTGCCGCGGGCGCGTGCAAGTGTGTCTGGGCTCAGAACGGATAACGAAAAGGACGAGGGAACCCGAACGAATGCAAGTTTTGAAAACTATGCAGATGCAATGCACATGATGACTTGACAAAGTGCAACACGCAAGTAGATGACATGGAAACAACAGGGAATAACTGGAAGACACATGGCGCATCGGTCTCAGGGTGTCACATGCCCACCCCCGCAAGCGGCTCGCGAGCGGGGGCTGGGCACTCCATGTGCACTACGCGTGCCCAAAATGCCCTGAGCGGCACCCAGCGGTTCACAGGGCCACCATGCTCATGCCTCCCCCACCTCGTGAGGTGCTCTCGGGGACCTCAGACCTCCGTCGGCCTCAGAATGTCATCTCGGGAGAAAAGTGCCCTCGCATCGTGAGGACCCGTCAAGGACCGCTAGCGCCCGAGATAAGTTACGGTACTCTTCTCCACCCAGGGGCCTATGGGCTCAAGACGGCACCTTTCATAGCCTACCTCAAAAAGTACACTCTCATTTCATACATCATGGAGGAACTCTCCTCCCCAAGTGCTCTTACACCCCCCTCGAGGCGATATCCGGAGATTTTTGCTGCATATAGGACAAAACAACAAAATAAGCTTAGTGGGGCGCATCGCCGATAGCGTCGTCATCGTCATCATCATCTGCATCGCCCTCCTAGGCCGCATGCATGTTTACCTCCCCATAAAGGGCAAGATTCGAGATCGGGTCATCCACGTGGTCGTCCACCCACTTTGCCAAGACGCCCGCGGCAGCCCGAGGCACGAGAGCTATCGCAGCATCGAAATCAAAGTCAGGGTCCATGCTGATGAGATGACTAAAGACACGCGAGAATGCACATCCAAGCAGACTTCGACTTCTGTCTTCGACAAGCCGGCGAGCTTTTTCGGCCCGCTCCTCCTGGCAGGCGATGACTTGGGTGAAGAAGTGAAGATAGCCGGCATCGTCGTCCTCATGAGGTCGTGGCACGCTCTCTTTGCAAATTATGTCGAGGGCCCGGTTGGCCCTAGCTCTGAGGTCATCAAGCATTGAAGAGCGCTCATGCCGCAGCGTACGGTAGCGGTTAGCCTTGTCCACGGTTCGTCCCACCAAGGACTCGGCATCTGCAACCTGCCTCTGAAGTGAAGACAACTCAGCCTGAGTAGAGGCCAAGCCTCTCTAGCAGCCATCTCGCGCTTAGACATGGCAGCCAAATGTTCCTTGAGGGTGTTGGTCCTGCCCTCCATTTCAACCTGCTGCTGCTGGAATTTGGTCTCCTGAAGCTTCACCTTCTGACGATATTCTTCCTCAAGGGCCTCACGGATCTTCGTCACCTTTTGATCGACTTCCTGCTGGACCCTAGTTTCGTGGGCGGCGATGGCATCCTCAGCTATAACAACTTGGCGCTCCCTCACCTCGAGCATCTCCAGCCCCATGCTGTGTTCCAAAGTCTCAAGCAGCCGACCTTCCTCGCGCTCCTGGACCTCCCTCTCATTGGAATGTGCTCCCCTCGGTGGTGTCGCCAGTGAGGCTCGACATGCTTGAACGCGCTACTCAAGGGCAGCGTTCAACGCCTGAAGCTCCTTCTCCCGCTCCTCCGCCGCCTTGCGGCGGCGGTCCGCGGCCCTGTCTTCCTCCAAGGCGCGAGCGCAAGCCTCACGAGAAGCTACGAGGGACTCCGCAGCCTTCGTGCCAGCTCGCTCGTGTTGCTGGTGACCGAGCTTTATGGCAACCTTCAACTTGTCCCACTCCTGCGCCAGGCAAAGACCCTACGACTCAAGGCGTACATCGACATCGGCAAGCTCTTACCCAAGCCGGCCAAGTGCGTCGACGGCTTCTTGGAAGAGGTCGTGATGAACAGCGCTACATCCGCGCGCAAGCTCCAACGCGCGACCGAACCCCTCCTCGGCGCCGGGGGCTGCCGAGGGGGCGCCGGGTGTCCTGCCCGTCCCTTGAGAGGGGCTAGAATCTGGTGCTCCTCCAACCTCCACGTCGGCCCTCGCGGACGGGTTGGACAACACGACCCCAACACTTGAAGATGACCCGGAGCCGAGGAAGCGCAACCGCTGGCTAGGACGAACGGGGAAGCCCTCGGCACGCCTTCGACGCCTCGGAGGCAGCCCTGAAGGAAGGATACCGGAGGCCACAGGCCTCCCGGAGGCACGCTAGCCTTGCGAGCTATCGCCACTCCTCGCGCGAGCACTTGGTGCGGGAAGCCCGAAGCCGGCGGCAGGTCAGGAGCCCCCGAGCAGCAGACCTCAGGAGCCTCCGTCGCCGCGACCGGAGGGGCCCTGGAGAGGCATGATCAGGAAAGAGCGACACGCATGAAGAAATAGAAAGATAAGGCACTTACCCTTTCACTGCTATGTATTTCCTCTGTTTCACGGGCCAGAAACCACCACTGACGTGGCCCCGCATCCTTCTCTTTTTGCGAAGTGCCTCCAGGTTCGGGGCAAGCAGACCATAGGCTGGGGTGTGATCCCCAGCAGCTCGAGGGCACGTCATCGCCTCGGTAGCATGCGCTGGGCTTACATGCGTGGCCTCGTCAGCAGCTGCAGGCCATGCCTGCTCGTGGCGGGCGACCTCAGGAGCACCCGCAGGGGATCCAGGAATGGCCGTCTCGTGAACGTCAGGCGAACCCTTCTCCTCATCAACCGCTTCAGGACTGCCCTTCTACACCCGCATTGGGGGCGTGCATCGCGGGATTGGCAAGTACTGGAGTCAACAACATAGGGTTCTCATGGGGCCCTCCAAGGCCCTCCGGGCGTGGCCCCCATTCGTCAAAGAGGGGCATCTGCTTCACGAAGCTCTCCTTGTTCGAGTAGATGTACAGGAGTCGGCCATTCTTTGGGAGCGTAGCAGGCGCCGGGTCGCCGGTCAGGATCTCAAGCATCGTGCACAGCGTCTTGAGGGTGAGCAAAGGCACCTGGAGCCTTATCGGATCTTCAAGACCAGAAAAGGTCCACATCGAGCGAGAGTGGCGCTGGAGCGGGGCAAAGCGCTGCCCGACGAATTCCCCCACCATCACTCAGGTGATCACCCAAGCCTTCCTCAACCTAGGCAGCATGGTCCAAACAAAAGCAAGCCACTGGTCGACAAGCTTCTCGTGGCACTAGCCGGAGCTGGGCTCTGCTGGCCTTCGCGGGAGCAAGAGCAAATGCTGAGAGTGGTGGCATCCACAAACACCCATTGCTTCTGGAACTCCCTCACATCCGGGTGGAGCGCGAAGTCGATACCCGAGCCAGACGTTGCCGCCTCAACTTGGAAGGTCACACACCCTGAGCACTGTTGGTTGTTGATCAGGCAGAGCGAGAAGAAGTGGCGGAACAAGGCGATAGACGGGGCAATGCCTACCATGGCCTCACATAGGAAGGCGAAGGCGGCAAGAAGGATGATGGACGTGGGATCCAGATGCAGTGCCTGGATCTGGTAATGCGTAAGTATGGCATTGAAGAAATCAAAGAAAGGAGGAACCAATCCGGCCAGAAGAGCATGGAGGTGGATAGGGGTTTCAGTGGCCTCCATGTCCACCATACGCCGGGAAGCGGGCCATACCGTCGTCGCTTTCCACTCATTGGAGCTGGCGGCGAGGGCCGGGTGGGCCTTGGCCAGCCCCTCCGAATTGATCACCGTCGACCGGTCGAGCGCAGGCTACCAGTCAGGCCGAGATTCAGTAGGAGCATTGTTTCTCCCCTTCTTCTTCTTCAACCTGGGGGGCCATGGAGGCGAAGGGAAATTGGCGAGGCGCCGAGTCAAGGTGGAGGGCCACAAGGTCGCAAGATGGCGAGATGAAGGGATAGACAAGTCGGGGCGCGGCGTGCATGTCTGGCAGGGTTCCGCTGGCAACAGGTGGCCGTCAAGTCAAGTAGTTGCCAGGGCGGCATGGGGAAGTGGAGACGCACACGACCAATCTAGGTGCCACGTGTCGACCATGTCTGCAAGCGATTAGGTCCCGCGGCGCTTCGCCCTTGCCCTTTGGCTTCGCCCCGAAGCCAAGTACGAGCGCGCCTTGGGCCTGGGGGCTACTGTCGGCATTATGGAAACCAGGGTACACAGACTTGCCTGCCTGCGGCCCGCGACATGGCTCCTTCTTTGACCTGGTACGACCCATCTTCAGCATCGACACTCAAGACCCTCACGATGGGCCAAGCCTCGCAGGGCGAACGACGCCAAGACCTTCGCAGGGGGCATCCTCGTTTGGCTGGCTCGCGAGGAGCGAAGAACTCTATGCAACCCCCGCCTCGCGAGGTTTGCATGATGCAAGCCATGACGACCAAGGCCAGGCGGGCGCCAGCGGGCGCAGTACAACATTTTCATCTTTGGTTCTAAGGAAGTGGGCTCAGGCACAGAGTCCCGAGGAAACTGCCAAAGGTTTCCATTTCCATGCAACAAGACCAAGATCGCTAGGACGACAGGGCGGAGGTCATCGTTGAGCCCATCGTGGCGTAAGGATCAGAAGCTTTGCAGGCGAAGACCACCTTTAGTCAGGATAAGATGTACTAGTTGTCTCCCTTCAAAATTGGTCGTTGTGGGATCCCTTCCCGCCAACATTTCAGAGGAAGAGGACCAAGACCACTATATAAGTATGATATCCACCACCCAGCAAGAGGACGGATCATTCAGACCTTCCTCTCAACCACAAATCAAGAACACAACTCCGGAGGTTGTTCACCCACTGTACTAGTTCATCCTCAGCCCATCTCGAGGCTAATCCACCATACTGCTTGAGTAGGGCCACCCACTGCTTGGTGGCCCGAACCAGGATAAACTGCCTCGTGTCTCTTTTACCTTCCTGTTCATCGAGCTAGTTTGGGGGACGGCGAGTAGGCAGATAAGAGGAGTTGAGTTCTTCGCATGCACCCCAATGTTCGAACCTAGAAGGATTTTGCGGAGCCCTGAATCCGACACGGGTGACCATGTCTATGAAGGTTTGGATGTCACCTATGAAGACTTACCACGAGTGATTGGGCGAGGTATGTGTGACCTTAGCTCAAGGTGAATACAGTGAGGACTATGTGTCCAAGACTTGGTGTCCGGGATTGTGTGTCCTCGGGTTTGAATACCTAGCCGCCCTAACCAGACGTACAACTGTCACAGTAGTTGGAACTGGTCTACTGCTACCTCTTGAGCTTGCGTTGTTTTTCCCTTGAAGAGGAAAGGGTGATGCAGCATAGTAGCGTAAGTATTTCCCTTAGTTTTTGAGAACCAAGGTATCAATCCAATAGGAGACCACGCGCGAGTCCCTCGTACCTACACAAACAAATAAGAACCTTGCAACCAACGCGATAAAGGGGTTGTCAATCCCTTCTCAGCCACATGCAAAAGTGAGATCTGATAGAGATAATAAGATAATTTTTTTTGTTATAGATTCAAAGTAAAGATTGCTAAATAAAACAACGGCAACAGAAATTGGCAAGTTGATGGGAAACTAATATGATGGAAGATAGACCCGAGGGCCATAGGTTTCACTAGTGGCTTCTCTCATGATAGCAGATTTCTATGGTGGGTGAGCAAATTACCGTCGAGCAATTGATAGAAAAGCACATAGTTATGAGAATATCTAGGCATGATCATTTTATATAGGCATCACGTCTGTGATAAGTAGACCGAAATGATTCTGCATCTACTACTATTACTCCACACATCGACCGCTACCCAGCATGCATCTAGAGTATTAAGTTCATAAGAACAGAGTAACGCCTTAAGCAAGATGACATGATGTAGAGGGATAAACTCATGCAATATGATGTAAACCCCATCTTTTTATCCTCGATGGCAACAATACAATACGTGCCTTGCTTCCCCTGCTGTCACTAGGAAAGGACACCGCAAGATTGAACCCAAAGCTAAGCACTTCTCCCATTGCAAGAACTACCAATCTAGTAGGCTACACCAAACTGATAATTCAAAGAGACTTGCAAAGATATTTAACTCATGCATAAAATATTTCAGAGAGGAATCAAATATTGTTCATAGATAAACTTGATCATAAACCCACAATTCATCGGATGCCGACAAACACAGCGCAAAAAGAATTAGATCGAATAGATCTCCAAGAAGATCAAGGAGAACTTTGTATTGAGATCCAAAGAGAGAGAAGAAGCCCTCTAGCTAATAACTATGGACCCGAAGGTCTGTGGTAAACTACTCACAACTCATCGGAGAGGCTATGGTGTTGATGTAGAAGCCCTTCGTGATCGATGCCCCCTCCGGTGGAGCTCCGAAACAGGCCCCAAGATGGGATCTCACGGGTACAGAAGGTTGCGGTGGTGGAATTACAGTTTCGTGTTGCTCTCGGATGTTTTCAAAGTACGTGGATATATATAGGAGGAAGAGGCACGTCGGTGGAGCAACGAGGGGCC
The DNA here is from genome assembly GCA_902687465.1 of Secale cereale. NCBI lineage: Eukaryota > Viridiplantae > Streptophyta > Magnoliopsida > Poales > Poaceae > Secale > Secale cereale. The sequence continues at coordinate 329,753,268 of LR738714.1, read as the reverse complement.
CACGAGGGTGGGGGATGCGCCTACCCCCTGGGCGCGCCCCTGCCCTCGTGGCTGCCTTGTTTCTTCCCTGGAGTGTACTCCAAGTCTTATGTGTTGTATTTGTTCCAAAAATGACTCTCCCGAAGGTTTCATTCCATTTGGATTCCGTTTGATATTCCTTTTCTGCGAAACACTAAAATAGGCAAAAAAAAACAGCAATTTGCACTGGGCCTTGGGTTAGTAGGTTAGTCCAAAAAATAATATAAAAGTGTATAATAAATCCCATTAAACATCCAAAACAGATAATATAATAGCATGGAACAATAAAAAAATATAGATACATTGGAGACGTATCAAGCATCCCCAAGCTTAATTCATGCTCGACCTCGAGTAGGTAAATGATAAAAATAGGATTTTTGATGTGGAATGCTACCCAACATAATTCTCAATGTAATTTTCTTTATTGGGGCATAAATGTTCAGATCCGAAAGATTCAAGACAAAAGTTTAATATTGACAAAAGAATAGTAATACTTCAAGCATACTAACAAAGCAATCATGTCTTCTCAAAATAACATGGCCAAAGAAAGTTATACCTACAAAATCATATAGTCTGGTTATGCTCTATCTTCATCACACAAAATATTTAAATCATGCACAACCCCGGTTTCAGCCAAGCAATTGTTCCACACTTCAATTTTTTCAAACCTTTCAACTTTCACGCAATACATGAGCATGAGCCATGGATATAGCACTATAGGCGGAATGGAGTGGTGGTTGTGGAGAAGACAAAAGAGGAAGATAGTCTCACATCAACTAGGTGTATTAATGGGCTATGGAGATGCCCATCAATGGATATCAATGTGAGTGAGTACGGATTGCCATGCAACGGATGCACTAGAGCTATAAGTGTATGAAAGCTCAACAAAGGAAACTAAGTGGGTGTGCATCCAACTTCTTGCTCACAAAGACCTAAGGCATTTTGAGGAAGCCCATCATTGGAATATACAAGCCAAGTTCTATAATGAAAATTCCCACTAGTATATGAAGGTGACAAAACAAGAGACTCTCTATCATGAAGATCATGGTGCTACTTTGAAGCACAAGTTTGGAAAAGGATAGTAGCATTGCCCCTTCTCTCTTTTTCTCTCATTTTTTCTCTCACTTTTTTCTTTCTTTTTTTAATTTTGGGCCTTTTCTCTTCCGTTTTTTATGGCCTCCTTTTTATTTCTTTTCCCTTTTTTATTTTTTTCATCCGGAGTCTCATCCCGGCTTGTGGGGAAATCATAGTCTCCATCACCCTTTCCTCACTAGGACAATGCTCAAGTAATGAAGATCATCACACTTTTATTTACTTACAACTCAAAGATTACAACTCGAAGCTAGAAAAAATATGACTCTATGTGAATGTCTCTGGCGGTGTACCGGGATGTACAATGAATCAAGAGTGACATGTATGAAAAATTATGCATGGTGGACTTGCCACAAATAAGATGTCAACTACATGATCATGCATGGCAATATGACAATGATGCAGCGTGTCATAATAAATGGGATGGTGGAAAGTTTCATGGCAATATATCTCGAAATGGCTATGGAAATGCCATAATGGGTAGGTATGGTGGCTGTTTTGAGGAAGGTATATGGTGGGTGTATGGTACCGGCAAAAGTTGCGCGATACAAGAGAGGCTAGCAATGGTGGAAGGGTGAGAGTGCATATAATCCATGGAGTCAACGTTAGTCATAAAGAAGTCATATGCTTATTGCAAAAAATCTACAAGTTATCAAAACAAAGTATTCAATGCATGCTCCTAGGGGAAGGGTTAGTAGGAGTTAACCATCGCGCGATCCCGACCTCCACACAAAGGATGACAATCAATAAATAAATCATGCTCCAACTTTATCACATAACGTTTCACCATACGTGCATGCTACGGGAATCACAAGCTTTAACACAAGTGTTTCTCAAATTCACAATTACACCACTAGCATGACTAATATCACCATCCTCATATCTCAAAACAATCATCAAGTATCAGACTTCTCATAATATTCAATGCACTTTTATGAAAGTTTTTATTATACCCATCTTGGATGCCTATCATATTAGGACTAATTTTATAACCAAAGCAAATTACCATGCTGTTATAGATGACTCTCAAAATAATATAAGTGAAGCATGAGAGATCAATAATTTCTATAAAATAAAACCATCGCCGTGCTCTAAAAAGATATAAGTGAAGCACTAGTGCAAAACTATCTAGCTCAAAAGATATAAGTGAAGCACATAGAGTATTCTAATAAATCCCGATTCATGTGTATCTCCCTCAAAAGGCGTGTATAGCAAGGATGATTGTGGTAAAATAAAAATCAAAGACTCAAATCATACATGATGCTCCAAGCAAAACACATATCATGTGGTGAATAAAAATATAGTCTCAAGTAAAGTTACCGATAGACGAAGAAGAAAGAGGGGATGCCTTCCTGGGGCATCCCCAAGCTTAGGCTTTTGGTTGTCCTTGAATTTTACCTTGGGGTGCCTTCGGCATCCCCAAGCTTAGGCTCTTTCCACTCTTTGTTCCATAGTCCATCAAATCCTTACCCAAAACATGAAAACTTCACAACACAAAACTTAGCAAAAATCTCGTGAGCTCTGTTAGTATAAGAAAAAAAAACCACCACTTTAAGGTACTGTAATGAACTCATTCTTTATTTATTTTGGTGTTAAAACTAATGTATTCTTACTTTTCTATGATTCATACCCCCCGATACTACTCATAGATTCATCAAAATAAGCAAACACCACACGAAAAACAGAATCTGTCAAAAACAGAACAGTTTGTAGATATCTGTAACTTTTGAATACTTCTGTAACTCTACAAAATTTGAAATAAATTGGTGGATGTGAGGAATTTGTCTATTAATCACATGCAAAAATAATCAACTAAAAACACTCTCCAGTAAAAAATGGTAGCCAATCTCGTGAGGAAAAAAGTTTCTGTTTTTTACAGCATGATCGCAAAGACCTGACCCAAGTCTTCCCAAAGGTTCTACTTGGCACAAACACTAATTAAAACACAAAACCACATCTAAACAGAAGCTAGATGCATTATTTATTACTAAACAGAAGCAAAAGCAAAGAAAAAAAATTGGGTTGCCTCCCAACAAGCGCTATCGTTTAACGCCCCTAGCTAGGCACAATACAAGAATAGATCTTGGTATTGCCATCTTTGGTAGGCAATCCATAACTGGCTCTCGTAATAGATTCATAAGGTAATTTGATTTTCTTTCTAGGAAAGTGTTCCATGCCTTTCCTTAACGGAAATTGGAATCTAATATTTCCTTCCTTCATATCAATAATTGCACCGATCGTTCTAAGGAAAGGTCTACCAAGAATAATAGGACATGTAGGATTGCAATCTAAATCAAGAACGATGAAATCTACGGGTACATAAATCCTATTTGCAACAATAAGAACATCATTTATCCTTCCGATAGGTTTCTTAATGGTAGAATCCGCAACATGCAAATTTAAAGAACAATCATCAAGTTCATGGAAACCTAACATATCACACAAGGTTTTTGGAATTGTGAAGACACTAACACCCAAATCACACAAAGCATAGCATTCGTGATCTTTAATCTTAATTTTAATAGTGGGTTCCCAGTCATCATACATTTTTCTAGGGATACAAACTTCTAATTCAAGTTTTTCTTCATAAGATTGCATTAAAGCATCAACTATGTGTTTGGTAAAGGCTTTTTTTGACTATAAGCATGAGGAGAATTTAGCACGGATTCGAACAAGGAAATGCAATCTATCAAAGAGCAATTATCATAATTAAATCCCTTGATATCCAAAATAGTGGGTTCATTGCTATGTAAAGTTTTGACATCTTCAATCCCACTTTAAACAATTTTAGCATCAAGCACTATAGGAATCAGGCATTTTACCGACATGTGCTCTTTTTGTCGTCAACATTTCGTCGGGGTAGACGGCAAATGGTGGTTTTGTCGTCATGAGCAGACGGCAAAAAAATATTATCGGCAAAAAATAACAAAAAACAGACGGCGAAAGGCAACACACGGCAAAGACATATTTGCCGTCAACTACGTGTGCAAATGACAGCAAAGATGAATCATTGCCGACTTCCTTCGGTGTGACTGGCGGCAAAAAACAGATCACAGCTATGTCCGTGAACGGGCCTAAACGGACATATTTTGTTGTCTTGTACTTGGCCCAGCTGACGGCAAAAAGAGATGGTTTGCCGTCTGCTCCTCTATACAGATGACGGCAAAGGCTGAACATCTCTTCTCAAAAGAAAAAAAAAGCAAAGACTGAAAAAATAAAGAAAAGAAAACTCCCAGCCTCCCTAAAAAAATAGAAAACCCCCAAGCCACCCCGATCTCCCAGGCTCCCAGCGTCGGTTTCCCCACTCCCGTGCGCGCCGCCGCCCTCACCATTCGCCGCCACCGCCCTTTCCCTTACATGGCCGGAGGATAGGCCATCCCGCCGGCCATTCCTGCGCCACCGCGAGGGAGCAGATCGGGCGGTTGCGCCTCCCCGCCGGTCGCCGCCCGCCACCCCAAGATCAAGGTCGGCCGCGCCGGTCCCCGTCAGTCGCCGCTCCAGATCCAGGCCGTCTGTAGCGCCCCGCCCCCGTCCGCCCGGTACATTTTCTGCTCCCGATTCATATTAGTTCGGATAGGTTCAGATTCAGCGTGAGGGGTACATGCATGCATACTCATTTTCGCGTTGCCGCGGGAAGTTTTGAAGGATATAAAACATACATGATTAGATCCATCCCAACAATTATGCTTTCAAGTGTAACAGAAAATATATTGTATTTTATCATAAAAAATATAATATCATGCACTTTTCCAAAGGTGATATAATCGTAGCTACTACTGAGGGGTCGAATTTGATGTTAGAGATAACAATACTATCAATTCAGCATGTACAGTATGATTTCTCATATGGATTTGCATGAATTGTACCTGTGCACCAATCATTAATTAAGGTAAATTGTGCCAAAAAGTGCATCACTGTACATGAACTTACGTATTTTTTAGGGGGGTGGTAAAATAATGGCGCTCCTCGGAGCATACATAAACTGTCAAAAAGGAATGAACATAATCTGCAAAATGTAAAACATAGGTAGCAAACTTTGTGTTCAGTTTCTGTAAGGAAGGGAAGTTGCTACTTGCATGGTTAAAAAAAGACAGTAAATAATATTGTTTGCGAATAAAATACAAATAATTTATTTTGGGGGCATTCAAAGACATAATTATACAATGAATGAAGGGAAATATAGTTTGTTACCACTAAATAATAATAGTAATGGTTACCGATTCAGCAAGTAATCAGTTAAACTTACCTTATCTATTACATACCTCCAAATTTCTGCAATAAAACACCAAGAAAATGACCCCCTGATATATACAGGGTCTGGATTTGCGAATAGACTATGAATAATTTATTTTGGGGGCATTTAGAGACATATTTATACAATGAACGAAGGGAAATATAATTTGTTACAACTAAATAATAATAATAGTTACCAATTCAGTAAGTAATCAGTTGAACTTACCTTATCTGTTACATACCTCCAAATTTCTGCAGTAAAACACCAAGAAAATGATCCCCTGATATATACAGGGTCTGGATTTCAGACAGAGATAGAAAAAAGGTCGGCCCAATAATAAATCAAATGAATGGCGGGGTAACGATGAAAAGGTAAGTACGCATGACTTCTTTTTGAGCTGCACGCATGTCATCTAGATGGCGAAAGGGAGAAAACAATTCGCAAGAAGAATCTTCACTTCAGGATAAAATTTACTTGCATGGAGGCACGTAGATTTAAAGGCTCACAAAGATAGTATGCAAATTCTACCGTCAAAGGATACTGGAGCAGGAGGCGATGGGAGAACCTGCAAAGATGAACAATGCCTACAAAATGAACCAAAAGCCAAGATTTTATTATTCCTTAGTACACTAATGAGCAATGGAAAATGATGAAATTTACAGCCATAAGTTTAGAAACAAAAACACCACTCTCTAGAATAACAGGCAATGCAGCAGTGCATCACGATTTTCTCAAAAAATAAAATAAATACAGTGCTTCTTGTTTTTTTGAAATTGTATTGCAGTTGAAACGGACTCGGGTTGCTGCACCTGTTCAAACGCAAACCAGCAATGCAGTCTTGGTATCTCATTCGGTCTGTAGCACTGAGATAATTGCCAAGTCCTCATGACCATCCTGATGTACACCTTACAAAGATGCCAACCAACAACACGACTATCCAATGGAATTCTTGGGCTATGTACCACCACCTTATGCATGTGACAGAATCATACATCTCTATAAGATAATTAAAACAGGGGGTTCTTACCTGCTGTTCCTAATCCTTCTTCCCTGACTTTTTCTTGAAAATTTGAGGTCCTAACAAATCTGAAGCACTTGAATTCATCTCAACAGTAGGCTTTTGTGCTAGCTCAAACGGCCCAGCTTTTTTCAGGTCACTGATCACTAATGAGTGCACTATAGACATAATTAAAGCAAAGGTTGGTGTATTTATCGGCGCCTAAGACTTGGCCTCGCCCCCTGACCAGTGGAGGCACCGCCATAACTAAGGCCCGGTCGGGTAACATAGACCCCCAATTAAAAGAACGAAGGCCCAGTCAATGAAGGCCCAGTCGAGTAATCAGACGTATGGAGAACTATGAAAGCTTCCGTCTTTTATTATTAGGTAAAGATAATAAAAGGATAAACTATAACTGGGAGCCAATACTACAGTAGAAAGCAAAGTAGAAATTAATTATAAAAGTTGAAATTGAGATAGAGAAAATAACTATCTCAAGGCCATGTTTATGGTGTCAGTAGCTCAACACATAAGAAACAGGAACTCCCTGTTACTAGTAGTTCCCATTACTTGGAGAAGCATGGCAAACAAAGGCCAAACGAACACGGAACATATTATTTTTTGGGTTCTTTCTTTCTTGCGTATTTTCTTTTGGTTAGATGTTGTTGAGATGTGAGATGATGTTGTTGATGTTCTTTATTAGATTGTTGTGTGAGTGCTTATGTTGGTTGTGCCGGTGCTTTTCATGTGCAGGTATCTTCTCTTCATCTCGAGGAGCACCATTGGTCCCGTTTTGGTTGCCCTCGTCGTTCGACTACCGCCTCTATGTACGGCCTAGGGGTGAGCTCGACTATCATCTCTTCCCCCTCCCCTATTTGCTTTGTTCCCGTCGTCATGCCGATGCCAATACATTTTGCTTTCATGTCAAGTCTCGTAACCTAGGCGTCTCCCGTTCGAAAGGGCGACACCTATAAATATGCATGTCTTTGCATATTTATAAGCGTCATCTTTTCGAATTGTCCATGTTATCCATGGACAGCCTGAGTACGTGTAGATTGGGTTTCGTTTCCCGTGCTCTACTTTGGTTCGAGGAAAAATTTCGTCAGCGCCACTCCGTTGTTCTCCGGGTACACCTTCTCTCTGCTTGTTGCTGAGACGTGTATCTGGAGAACAGCGGGGAGGTGCTGCCGAAATTTTGCCTCGGGCCGTAGTAGAGCATGGGGAACGAACCCAATCTACACGTACTCGGGTGGGATTAAGACCCATCTTTACCTATTAGAGATAGGATTAAATCCATGAATGTCTGTTTCCTTTTGCATGGTAAAAAATAAAACTGTGGCGTAAATAATATGACAAAAGTAATTAGTTATGTATCTATTCCTAATTACATTATATATAACTTGATGAATATGAATTTGGTGCCCGTATTGTCAATGCAAGTAGCGGTATGGATGATCATGAGTGGATGTATACTGGCCACCCTAGTCAGGCTGGCATGACCATTGAGTGGGTGGACAAGACCAATGAATTCGTAGAAGCAATATTTGCTAGTGGCAAGAGAAAAACTTGATGTCCCTGCTTGAAGTGCAACAACTATCTAGAAAAGTCAAAGAAGACTATGTGTTTACACCTGCAGAAGCATGGGTTTAAGCCTAGTTATACCCGGTGGACCTTTCATGGCGAGACTGAACGTAGCAGAGAGGAGGTGGCGCGTCGGCACACCGACGACAATGGTACCGAGACCGATGACATGGTAGTCGACTTCAACGATGCACGTGATACCGGATCAGAGGAAGAACCAGAGGAGTCTGCGAGGGCGTTCTTAGAAATGTTGAATTCGTCATAGCAACCTCTTCCCGACTACACAGATCAGTGCCAGCTGGATGCCATCGGACAAGCAATGTCTATGAAGACCCAGTTCAACATGAGCAGAGATAACTTTGATTCAATGATGACCTCTTGGGGTCGCTCTCTCCCTAAAGGTCACAAACTGCCTAAAAGTTGGTATGAAGCGAAGAAAACCCTACGTGCACTAAAGATGCCGTATGAGCAGATACACGCTTGCCCAAATGGATGTGTCTTATTTACGAAAGAGTATGCCGACGACAAGTATTGTGCCAAGTGCGGCTCCTCTAGGTATATCGAGAGAGTCCTCGGTGATGGTACGAAGAAGCATACCAAATTCCCTGTAAATGTTCTTCGTTATCTTTCAATCCTGCCAAGAATTCAACGCCTTTACTTGAACGAAGACATGGCCAAACAGATGGTATGGCACAAATATGGGATAAGACGTGACAAGGATGATCATGGGAGACCAATGTTGATACATCCGTCTTGTGCCCAATCATGGAAGAATTTTGATCGATTACATCCTGAGAAAGCAAAAGAGGCAAAGAATGGACGAGTCGCCATCGGACTCGATGGGTTCAATCCGTTTGGTTTTGTCTCAAAGACATATAGTTGTTGGCCTGTGTTTGTTGTTCCCCTCAACCTCCCCCAGGCGTCCTAATGCAACGCAAGCACATATTCCTATCGTTGATTATTCCAGGGCCCAAGTATTCGGGGAAGAATATAAATGTTTACCTCCAACCACTGATAGATGACTTGAAAGAAGCTTGGGTGAATGGGATACAGACATACGATGCTGCTAGCAAGAAAAACTTCAAAATGCATGTTTGGTACCAGTACTCATTGCATGACCTACCGGCGTTTTCACTTTTCATGGGGTGGTCTGTGCATGGGAGGTTCCCATGCCCCAGATGCAAGACAAACCTTCATTGTCGTTGGCTGCAACATGGTCACAAGTATTCTTGCTTCGATTTACATAGACAACATTTGTTGCCTGACCATCCATTCAGACAAGACAAGAAGAACTTCATGAAAGGTGAAGTTGTCGAACACTCGGCACCACCTGAGATGACAGGTGAACATATTCGTGATCAACTAAACACTCTCCAACCTGATCCCAACCATCCAGGGTATTTCTTTGGATATAATGAAGAACACACCTGGACTCATAAGCCATGCTTCTGGGATCTCCCCTACTTCCACCAGCTCGAGCTTCCACATAACATTGATGTAATGCACACTGAAAAGAATATCGCCGAGGCCATTTTTGGCACATTGTTCAACATTGCTGAGAAGACGAAGGACAATACTAAGGCTAGACTAGATGTGATGAAGCTATGTGATAGACCCAAACAAAACTTGCGGCAACCCATAGGCCGGAAGAATTGGACGACGCCACGGGCTAGGTTTGTTCTTACAAGGGAACAAAAGAAGGAGATACTCATGTGGTTCAAAACTTTGTTGTTCCCCGATGGGTATGCAGCGAATCTAATGAGGGCAGTGAATCTTGATAAATTGAAGCTCAACGGGATGAAGAGTCATGATTGGCACATATGGCTTGAGCGGTTAATGCCAGTGATGATTCGAGGTTATATCCCTAAGGACGATTGGGAAGTATTGGCAGAGCTGAGCTATTTGTTTCGTGTTCTTTGTGCTAAAGAAGTATCTCCCACTGTGATAGATGACATGGAAAAACGAGCACCCGAGTTGCTCTGTAAGCTAGAGAAGATATTTCCACCAGGCTTCTTTATTCCGATGGAACATATGATTTTACACCTCCCTTATGAGGCAAGATTGGGTGGCCCTGTGCAGAATCATTGGTGCTATGGACTTGAGAGAATGCAAAAGACTCTTCGAGCTAAATGTAGAAATAAAAGTAGAATTGAAGCATCCATAGCTGAGGCATTCTTAGCGGAAGAGGTGACAAACTTCACGACATCACGCTATGCGGCCAATATTCCAAGCTTGCATAATGTGAAGTCCCGTTACAATACTGGCGACCCCAAACATGAATCCAAGCTCAGCCTCTTCAAAGGGCAACTCGGACCTGTTGGTGCTTCTGGTTCAAAGAATTTGGTGATTCTCATTCCATTTTTTCTTTGAACTTATGCTTATTTATTTGAACTATAATGTTGTATTCATACTAATTGCTTTACTATTTGTCGTAGCAGGTGAGTGAAGCATGGTGGGCCTGCATCGGAAAAGGGTTGCTAGTGCTACGACAGACAAGGCCCCACTCAAGATAGCGAGAAATCTGCTCACCAGTTTTCTGGCCGATCCTCCCGATGCACCCTCTCATGCTCAGCATCCTCGAGGAAGAGGCCGAGGAAGAGGTGGACGTGGAGGAAAGGCTAAGAGAAACCCGGTTCGGCCTCGCTCGCCACCACCTGCCGTGACACCACTTGAAGAGGAACGGGTGGACGAGCCGATGCCTCACTCCCTGTGTCTGAGGAGGAATAGATGGATGAGCCTGTGTCTTACTCCCCTGTGTCTGAGGAGGAACGGATGGACGAGCCTGTGTCTCACTCCCCCGCGCTTGAGGACGAGCCGATGTCTCACTCCCCCGTGCCTGATGACGGGGATGAGGAGGGTGATGGTTTAATTGCAGTTCCCGAGGGCCGGTCTGTGTTCCTGCGTGGTGCATCAAGGCTCCCGGAACGAGGGAAACCTGTCGAGCAAAGGCCGTGCATTACTGCATATGGAGTAAGGTAACTAACTTTGGCTTCCCATTTTTCTACCTTCAATGTATGCAACAATTGCTCATAACTTTGGCGTCTCGCTATGTAGCGGTTGGACGGAAGTTGGAGATGAGGAGGCGTGTAAGTACCGACACGTGAACATGACCATTGGGATCGTCCTTAAGGAGCATTTCCCTGGCATGGTTACTTTGCCAGGGGAGGGCAATGTTCCGGAGGTAGCATCGACTTGGGACCACTACAAAGCATGTGAGGATGTTGGTACATTCAACAACATCGAGGTTCACAACAAAGCCGAGCGGGTCTTTGCTGAACTTTGGGTAATCAGTAAGTTTAGTTCACACATTGCATATATATAATCCATAGCTAGTTAATTTCTAATCTCGTTTAATCTCATGTGTATTTGCAGGATTTCTATAGATGCGAGGATGGGAAGTTGGAGGAGGCACAAAGGAACGTCAACATTCATTGTAAGAAGCTTGTGCGCAATATGTTCTATGATGCACGCGTTATTGCCGTCTGTTCTTATAAGGCATCTCAGGGCTATAAGATGGCTACTAAGAAACCAGCTACGAAAATCTTTCTTCACAAGGACGAGTACATGCAAGTAAATAAATCATGTTCATCCTTGTTATTTCCTCAATTTGCCGGCACTCATTTCTTTTGACTTATATGAGATGCAAATGATCAATTAGGTTACTCCTAGATGGTGTGTTGATAAGGGGGAGTGTTGGGAGCGAATTGTGGACTACTGGTGTTGTAAAGAGTATATGTTGAAACACGTCGATTACAAAAATCGACGAAAGGCAATGATTTATCCACCACACCATCAAGGCAACTTGAACCTTAAGGGATTCAAGAAAATATGGGTACATCTTTCCTCCCATCGATTTGTTCTTCATAAGTTCTTTCTTGTCATACATGTTGACAATCCTTGTGATGAAATTCTAATGATGTTGGTTTGGTTGCAGGGGCGTTAGCACAAGGTTCCGGAGCCCAACCTTTTCGTTGGGTATGCTCTGTCCCATAAGGCACCGTACAGAAAAGCCACACCATATGACCCGTCTGACACATCGTCTGCATACACCAACAAGACCGCCTACAATCGGCTGACCAAAGTTAAAGAGGTGGCAACAAAGCTGAGAGGGCCCGACTATGATGTGACATCGGAGCCCCTTGACCACGAGTTGGTTATGATCGCTGGACAGGGAAGGAAGCATGGCAAGGAAGCGATTGGAGGAGGCATGTTTCCTAGGTCCTCCACTCGCACTCTACCTGAGTACAAGGCTCGGCTAGGTCTGTCAAAATCTTTTGTATGTCAACGCGCGACTCCGACAAGGGCTGAGATGGAGGTATTCTATAATAGTCTTTCTACCTATGATTTTTCTAATTCTTACATAATGCTGGATTTGAAGATGCAATTGCGACCCCATATTCTGTAGTGCTACTCGAGGAGAAGTTGGCAGAGGAGAGGCGACGGGCGGCGGCGGAGAGGGCGGAGGAGAGGCGACTGGCGGCGGAGGAGAGGGCGGCAAAGAGGGCGGAGGAGAGGCGACTGGCTGATGAGAGGACACAACAGGCGTTGTGGGCACAAAATACTCAAAACTTTCAGATGTTTATGGTTAGTTCCTTAATAGCCAGGCACAATTCCTTAATAGTCAGCACATGTAGTCTTTTACTACCCGTACTTAAATTTCACTCCTCTTTAACATAATTTGCAGGCTTATTGCACCCAGAATGGTATGCCCGCTTTCGATATGTCTGCCTTTACTCCACGCTCTACGGTTAGTTAACTAAAATACTTGCAAGGATCATTATTGCATTTCTTTATCCGAGTGTCATGCTAACCATGTAATGCTTCATGCAGTATCCATCGACCCATGGATCGAATAATGCTGGATCTTCACATGCTCCTGGCTTAGGTGGCAATAACCTTGATGGTTCTCTGCATCTTTGAGATCTACTACGGTTAGTGCATCCATATCTCATTTACAAGTAGAGACCACTTGAACATCTTCATAATTTAGAGATCATTTGAACATATGTCCATGATCTAGAAACTAACAAGTACATTTGACCCATTAGCTATGCATTATTGAAGCTATATATTTTCTTGATTTAGAGACCATTTGAAGCTATGTATTTATGATTTAGAGACCACCTGGAGATCTTCATTGTTTAATATGTTAAATTGAATTGAACTTATATCAAACCATTTGTATCACACGATGATTTAGAGACCACTTGAAGACCATTTGAACCATATCATTTCTACTTATTATCATGACTTAGAGATCTTCATGATTTAGAAACTTGCAAGTGTTGATTTATCACCATTTGAAGATCAAACTTATAACTAGAGACCATTCATGAAGTTCTTTGTGATTTAGAGTGTTAAATTTGAAATCTTCAAAATTTGACAAGTGTTAAAGAAACTCCATATGGGCTAGAAGCTATTTTTATGGGAACTTGCAATTAATATGAATATGGTGTGATATGGATCACTATTTATTTTGTTGGGTCTTCAAGTACTTTCTTTTGTATATTTGACATCTTCATGATTTAAAGCACCTTATTTTGTTATTGTGGACACGTAGCCCTTTATTTTATTGTTGTGCCAAAATTTGACATATGTGCATGATTTCTTCTTGTAGGTTGCCATATGGATCCTCTTTTGGACTATGATATGGGCATGAAGACATTTATCGTAGTGCGAAATATTATGTAGTGATGCCTGCTGTATATATATGTGAAATATTATGTAGTGATGCCTGCTATACATATTCATATGCTATGAAACATTTATATATGGACTGTGCTATATGGATGTGTTATGGACTGTGATATATGGATATATATATGGATGTGTTATGAACTGTGCTATATGAATGTGTTTTGGACTGTGCTATATGGATATGTATATGGACTATGCTATATGTGCGAGGAATCATTGCTATGTTATATTGTCTATATGTATTCTCATGTTCATTGTCTATATCTACTGTCATTTGTCTATTTATCTATATGTGTCAGGAATCATTACTGATTTTTGTTTTTAAATAAAAAGAGTGCAGCCTCTTTGCCGTCATGTTCATGACGGCAAAAAAGGACGCGTGGCGCCCTAGTGTACAGCCTGGCAGAAGGGTTTGCCGTCTATGCACAAGTAGATGACGGCAAAGATATAGCAAGTCTGCCGTCAGGTACAGTATGCGCTAACAGCAAAAAAGATGGTGGTTTTGTCGTCTTGTAGTCCCGCACTTGACGGCAAAAAAATTCGTAGTTTTCCGTCTAGGCTACCATTGGTCTGACGGCAAAAAGAACTCACGCCGTCTGGTGGATGGGCGTTCCGTCTATTTACTTTTTTTTGCCGTGTAGGAATTCCGGCTGACGGCAAAAGGTCTTCACCGACGGAAAATTGTTTGCCGTCATCTCGACGTTGGACTGACGGCAAAATGAGACTTTGCCGATTTTGAGGTTGCCGACATATTTTGCCGTCATGGGCTGACGGCAAAAATTTTGCCGTCTGTAATCCTTTCTTTGCCGTCTGTAGCGTACTGACGGCAAAATGCCTGATTCATGTAGTGAAGATCTAAAAACTTCGAATCATTGGGTCGCCTTTTAACTAAAGTTGACTCGTATCTAGTCCCATCTTTATCCAGATTCATATTAGAAAACAAGGATTTAATAGGGGACACATCAATCACTTTTAGATCTTCATCAGTATTATCATGAAAACTAGAAGAACACGCTTTCACAAAGCAATCTCTTTTAGCACGCATCCTAGCGGTTCTTTCTTTGCACTCATCAATGGAAATTCTCATGGATTTGAGGGAAACATTTATATCATGCTTAGGTGAGATAGATCTAAGTTTCAAAGAATAAACATCAAGAGAAAATCTATCCACGTTCCTAGCCAACTCATCAATCTTAAGCAATTTTTCTTCAAGCAAAGCATTGAAATTCCTTTGTGAATTCATAAATTCTTGAACACTAGTCTCAAATTCAGAGGGCATATTATTAAAATTTCCATAAGAGTTGTTGTAGTAATTACCATAATTATTAGAGGAATTACTATGGAAAGGCCTAGAATTGAAGTTTCCTCTATATGCGTTGTTACCAAAATTATTCCTACCAACAAAATTCACATCCATAGATTCATTATTATTCTCAATCAACGTGGACAAAGGCATATCATTAGGATAAGAGGACACACTCTTAGTAGCAAATAACTTCATAAGTTCATCCATCTTTCCACTCAAAACACTAATCTCTTCAATAGCATGTACTTTTTTACTAGTAGATCTTTCTGTGTGCCATTGAGAGTAATTAACCATAACATTATCTAGGAGTTTAGTAGCTTCTCCTAAAGTGATTTCCATGAAAGAGCCCCCCATGGCCGAGTCTAAAAGATTTCTAGAAGCAAAATTCAATCCAGCATAAAAGTTTTGTATAATCATCCATAAGTTCAAACCATGTGTAGGGCAATTACGTATCATTAATTTCATCCTCTCCCAAGCTTGTGCAACATGCGTATGATCAAGTTGCTTAAAATTCATAATATCATTTCTAAGAGATATAATGTGGGTACCCCGACTCATAAGTCGAGATCACCGAATGCACGTGTACAGTGATCCCATAGATCAATGCTCACTGAACACACGGAAGCTGAATAACAAGAGTCTTACATCCATACATATCGTTTTACACAAGTAGGACCATTACGGTTGAGTCTTGAGTATATCATCGCAGCGTAAATCTTCATTGACAACTTGGACCCAGGCCATCTACCTTAACCCTACATGCATTCTGATTAGGAAGCATCCTAGCTTGCATGTTCGTCACCAAGAAATCTTCATCATATCCTGTTCTTTCATGCCTGGCCAATAAAATAACAAGTGGCAAGCCAATGAGTACTTTGAATGTACTCGCAAGCAACCCAAGAGTGATAACAGAATAATTATGCAAGGCTCTACTGCTAAATTGGCAGTTTTGCGGAAAGCTAGTTTTTCTCATGCAAGTATGATCAACATTTATCAAGTATATGAACGTGTTTGCAACAAGTATCAGGAGCTTACAGACATCAACATCGAGAAAGAGTTATGAACAACTCATGCTCCAGCTCATCGTGACTTCCTCATGAATCACGTCAACAGATTTACCCAAACCGCGTTGTTTTCTAGAACTTAAGGACATAGTCTAAGCAGCACCACCCAACTATCCTTGACCGTGGACACGACTATTCGAATAGTTTTACACTCTGCAGAGGTTGCACACTTTACCCACAAGATCTGGGAAGCCTATGAGTCATCCATGACCCGCGGTGCCTCATGTACCCAGGGTAAGCACCCGATCACTATCCTTCCCTAGACGACACTAACATAGAGTCCACTCGATTGGTAACAGCCCCCGTGCCAAACATTTTTCATAATGTGATTTGGTGGAGCCATTCTCCTATATTTATCGCATCACACATGCACGGGGGTACCAACGGTGTGTCCGGTGCCCTATGAAAATAGTCATGGCCGCCAATCTAAGCACGACCCCATCCCGAGAGTGACCTCATGTCACCCCCGTCACTAGTAATGTAGGCACCATGCTAGTATAGGCCTAGGTTATCAATAATGCCTCGTCCCATAAAGGGGTAGAGTGGTTGTACATGTAAGGTTGGGATGGTAAACAAACCTTAAATCTAATCCATCTGTGTAAACAACACTTTCATCAAGCCTCGGTACACTACTTCTCCACCAAGTAGTGCCCTAGTTCGTCATCAACTCCCAGGGGCATTAGTGGCACCCATTGCGTTATTTTGCAGGTATGTCAATCCACACTTGTTTCTTTCAAGGCATAACTCTGACCCATTTTGCGTAGCCAACTACTATACCATATTTCTTCAACCAACCAACAGAACTCTAAACATAATAGAGTCATGTACAATGCAAGTATCAACGGGGTATGCAACGGAGGCAAGCCTAGCAAGGTTGCCATTCAAGGTATATCATGCACTCAGTGAAGCAACGGAAATGCTATTATGAGGTAAAATGGTTCATCATGGTCAAAGGGCTGCTTGACTGGTTCATCAGAGTCTTCAAGTCTTGTTTTCCTTCTCTAAGTACTCCGTATACTTCGTCAACTATCGTCGGAAACAATTACAATAAGCAACACAACAAGGCAAAAACAGAAGTGCTCTAAAAAATATGAATTTGACTTTTCTATGACATGAGTGGTTTCATTGGAATTGGATCTGTAGGTATTTATGAACATTTCAATATGATGGAATCAAGGGATTTGTGGATTTTCAAGAAGTGTACAAAATAGTTATTTTGAAAAATGAGGAAAGGCACCCAATTTACAAGGAATGGTTTTAGAAGTATCTAGGAGTTGGTTTCACTGGATTTGGAGATCAGATGATTTTCTTATGAATTTGCAAAGTTGGCAATACATTGATAAATAGACTATATTTGATATGGTACAGAAAGCATTTGAAAAAATGTTCATAAACTAGGTTAGGATCTTAGAAGTGCCTAAAAATTTGAATCAATGGATTTGGATCAACTATGAGCTCTCTGTGATTTTCTAAAGTCCATCACAGAAATGGTAAAATTGAATTTTGATAAATATTTGTGAAGAAAATGTTTCTGAAAAAATGTGCAAATAGCACCATGTGATAGATCATGATTTATGGAGTCACTTGAAATTTGAATCACCAAATTTGGATTTCAAATGAATTGTTTAAGGATTTTACAAGTTTACAGAAAAATAAAAAGAAAAGGGAAATTGTTTTTACCCTTATACTGCGCACAGGGCGGAAGATAGGAGTGGGCCGGCCCAACTACTTGGCCGCGCTCGGGCTGATGACGCAGGAGGCGTATTCCTGGGAATACCTTCCCCGAGCGAAGACGACGGCACGCAGAGCCCATCTCCACTTACGAGGGGCGAACGAGGCCCACCCACTAGTGGCTCAGCCCTCCTGGCTGGCCAACAGGCGGGGCCCGGTTGTCAGGTTCATCCCCCACCTCCCGCTCGAACAGAGCAGAGGCAGGGGCGGCGTCGACGATGGCTGGCTGGTGCCATAGGCCACCGTTTCCGGTGATCTGGCCACCGCCGTGCTCAGGTAGACGAGCCGCATCCGGTGGTGTGCGCCATGCCTACAGGGGCAACTCGAGGAGGGCGGGGCCCTGACCAAGGAGAACGGCGGCGCGAGCAATTCCAGGGAGCACGACACGGCCACGGGGAGGAGAGGGAGAAGCATGGGAGGGGGCACAGGTGATGTTGGAGGTGCTCTGGTACGGTCCAGAGAGGAGGAGGAGGAGAGGTGGGCACGAATTTAGGCGGAGGCCGTCGCAAGGCTCCGGCCATGGAGGTGGCTGGAGGGCATGGGGAGGAGGTTGGCTTGTTCCCTTGGGTCGCTAGGTGGGAGAGAGGGCAAAAGAGACCCAGAGGGAGGCCTGGGGTAGCCTTATATGGCGAGGCAATGACTCACCATGGACGCGGCCTACGAGCGCGTGCGGAGATGGCCGTAGTGGCCACGGGAGGAGGCTCTGGGCTGTCTGCGGCGCTCGTGGGAGTGAAGTAGAGCGCCAGAAAGAGAGAGGAGGAGCAGGGTGAGCTCCTAATGGAGCCACAGCTCGCGCGCCTACTAGCCGAGCCTGGCGGCGTCGGGCACGCGCCACAGGATGTGAGAGACAGGGAGAGAGGAGGGGGCCTGCATGGCTGCCACGTTGCGGACGTCGAGGGCCTCGACTGGCGCGAGGAGGAGGCTCGAGGTGGTCGGGGGACGCGGCGTCAACGGTCGAGAGCATGTTGACGTGCTCCAGAGCACGCAAATGGCCGGCACCCGTGGCTTTTTCTCTTGTCCTCACGCGTCCACTTGTGTCTAGTGCCTGCACAGGGGACTAAACAATGTGGCAAATGCATTGGATGCCTAGGGGAGCCACTGGAGGAGAGGTGGGGTTGATAGAAAGAGGGAAAACTGTTGTCCAGGGAAGAAAAATGGGTCTCTGCCACGTTTAATCATTTCTCCTTGGGCAGCGAAGCATGCAGGACGTTAAGAGGGAGTAGATGAGGGTATGGGTGGAGTTTCAACTCATGGGGATAAAAGGAACTGGCCAAAACATGGTTTATAAGATTCTACCAGAAGGTGTTTGATAGTGGTTTGGGAAAGTAAATAAATTCCTCTTGGCATGAGACTTGACAGGGTCAAATGGCATGAAGAAATAAGGTGATCCACCAAGTTGAGTTCATTTGGGCAAAGTAGCCAATGTAACTTTGGCAAACCCTAGGAATCAACCGAAATGACTTTTCCAAGATTTAGTCATGCAAATCATTCCTCCTTGATGCACCATTTGGTGTAGTGTCCTCATTTGGGGTTGTGAGCATGTCCACAAAATTTGAGGTCACAAGTAAAAAGTTGGTAATGAAGAGTTGTTCAAATTTGGATCTGGTCGGAAAGGGTTTTGGAGCACTTTGGTCAAGTTATCCTTCTCCAAAACTTGTGCCTTCTGGTCTAGATGCATAATTAGACCATTTTAGCATGTGCACCAAGTTTGAGAGGATTTGTACATGTTTGGGAATGTAAAGTTGCTCAAACTTTAAAGTGGACAGAAATGGTTTTGAGGGGGTTTGATGATGTTTTCTTGCTCTTCAAGTCATGAGGCTTTGCAAGATCATCAAATATGTCATATATGACATTCTAGAATTTTCTTGGAATTAATGAAGAAAATTTCCATTGTAAATATTTCAAAAGCTTGAAATATCCAGAAAGAGTTTTTGAGGGATTTAACCAATATTTTGAACATGACCATGTGTTGAAACTCTTATATATGGACAATATAAGTCCTATGAGCTTCCCTGAAATTTCTCAAATATTTTTGAAAAAATAAAATAAATTTAACCTATTAAAGACCTTTTTGGCCTTAAGAAAAAGCCTTTAAATAAAATAGAAAAATAACTTTTAAAATAATAATTTTGTTGTTTTTGGGAGTCCTATATCTAATAGGATTCAAATATAATTTTTGAAAGATTTTTCACACCCCAAATCAAGTACTTGCAGTGCAAACCATAATTCAGGGGGTTTTGGAAAACTAAATTTAGAAAATACCTTTTTGGCCAAAATATTTTTGTAAGAAAATACTATTATGTCCTATACACATGTCATGACCATTGGGAAGAGGTTTTGGATCAAGGAATCCTAAGAGTTGGATGATCTATTTGATTTGTAGAGCACTTGCAAACAGCAAACAGAAAACTGATCAAGCATAGTCCAAATCACTCAAAAGAACCACATTTTAGCATGATTATTAGCTTAAGTATTGTGGCATGAAAATCAGGGTGTGACAGACCTACCCCCCTTACAAGAATCTCGCCCCTGAGATTCCCAAAGTAGGCGTGGAAAGGAATATGAAAACTGGGTCTGGGGTAGTCTTCACTTCTTCATGTTTCTTCTGGTTCCGAGTGGTGCTCCATTGAACCTTGAAGTACTTTATGGTGTGGCTTCGCGCATTTTTCCCTTTTTGATGCAGGTTGCTGAGGGGTCTCCTATGCAGGTCAGGTTGGGGTAGATGTTAATGGCTCGGTGATCGATGTCCTTGCAGAGACCGGGCTAGTCATGAAGTTGGAAACGTTTCCGGAGTGGTGTCATGTGGAAGGACATTGTGCACAGGGGGTAACTCAGGTGGTAACTCCAGCTGGCAACCGTCTATTCTTCGTCTTGCAGTGATCTTGGAGAGGGCCGATAAATCTTGGTGTGAGCTTCTCTTGACATGGGAATGATTGGTTGCTTCTAGAGGAGTGGTTTGCAGACACACCTGGTCTTTGACGCGGAAGTTTATTTCTTGATGATGGTGATTGGTGTAGTTCTTCCTTCTTGACATGGTGGTCCTAAAATGTCTTCTAACCAGCTGAACGGCGCTTCTTTCGTCTTCAGGTAGTCAAGTATGTTGCCAAAAAAAGCTGACAACTAACTTGTCCAAGTACTCCATATTGTCTATGGGGTACGCAAGGTAGGCTGGGGTATTGGTGGTGGTCTTGGTTGAGTATTGGCAACAGTCTTCTTGACCTAGAGTTAAGGCCTGTGGCCAAGATCTGACCATGTTGTGGCTTGGTGGGGCTTAAGGGTTTCAAGGATTCGAGTGTGCGAGTGAACGTTTATTATCTTATCCTTAAGCACAGTTCCTGAGACGCCAATAGTTCTATCTAGTCCTTTCAAACAAACAACCTTATACCACCGAAAGCATCAACTCGTGTAGGTGAACTCCAATCAGCAACCATGCTTTTCATATCCACATGACTCCCGAAAGGGGACCTAACAAATCTGACCTGTCAACGATCCCAAAATCATATGTATGGCTATCCCTAAAAATCCATGGGTAGAGCATACAAGCTTCCAAGATGGAATTAAACATGACAATCCAAGTGCTCAGCCTATTCTTCCAAGGTTTAAGACAATGCATCCCTACCCTAGGGAAACACGCCGTATGCCACCCCAAGATCTTGTTCCCTTCCTATGAATCAACTCGAATAGCCTGTTAACTTCCATCAGTCACTACGTAATCCATTATTTCTACATACCCGAAATCTATGGTGTTCCATACGATCTCCTAAAGTCCCTATAATCCCCAATACTTGGTAGGGCTACTCTTACCATAGTAAATCCACCAACCCCCATTATCATGGTAAAGTAACTCGAAGGTCAGGCTTATATATATCCCTAAATCAACTCCGACAATTGATCCAATCTCCTAGTTTATTGTCCACCGAGAAACATGGTATCATGATCAATCTAAATCATATTTACTCCAAACCATGTAGACATACTTAGCATCTTTACTCAATTAGAATCACCTACTTAAATCCAAACCTCATGTCCAACGAGAATTCCTACATGTTCCCCCGAGTCATTCTCGTAATGTCAACTATCTTCTATCAATATCCCCTGGCTGGGTCAAATCCTTATACCTCCAAGAATTTCAGTTTGCGATCATAATTGTCCTACAAAATCCAACTTACTCAGGGTAATGAAGGCTATGCTACTCTATTGACGTGATCCCACCAAATTCATCTGTCAACATGAAAGCCTCATAATCCACCGGTCTATGTTAATTCCTCAAGGTCACTGACATAAACTCATGAAATCATTTGTCTACTATTCCTATATCCTCAAATTGGTATTCCTATGGCATCGTCAGTTTCTGTGCTATATTAGAATGATAATATGCTCGTTCACTATGTCCACTAGTTCCATACCGAACCCAGTGTTGTGCAGGGTTATGGAGGCTTAACTGGTTTTCTCACAATTCTGTGGGTTAAGCACATGGTTAAGGATTCGAGCTGGGGTATCTCGTGAAGTCTCAAAGGTTCTGGCGATGGGTGTCTAATCTTGAGTGGTAAAAATAACTCCACGGGGTTGTACTTGGACGAGGAGGCCGCAACAAAAGTCTTTAGTGCTAGTTGGTTGCCGAAGTAGAATCCTAGGTGTATCTTGTCTTGTTGGTCTTCAGTTGAGGAGAGAGATGAGAGGCAAAAGTAGCATAGAGGAGGGGAATGCCTAAAGGGGGTTCTATTGGGCCAGTGCAAACAAACAGGTGCAAAAAGGGCCAAACAAAAGAAAACAAGGAAGGTGATATAGTCGCGTACTTGTTGCCTAGGGCAAAAGGGCAGCTGATATCAAAACACAAACAGTAAAAACAAACAACACACGATCATGGTTCTATTCGAACCATCATATGGACTCGACTGCGCATAGGGGGTACACGACTCATCCTACCCTAGGGGTTCTCGAACTGAGTAGTCGTTCTTTGCTCCGTGCCTCGTGCAGTCTTCTGGGTTTCCCTCAGGTGTCGCTACGTCTCTTGTTCGATGAAACGATCTGGGTTGAGCCTAAAGAATCTTCAACAACTTCTCGCATGATGAGGTGATGGGGTGAAGGTGGCTCCTCGTAGCTTGCATTGACTTGGTCTTCTCTTTCCTTCTTAATCATGACGATCCCTTGTGTCTTCTAAGGCATCGATGGCGCCAGGTAGGCAATCCTTTATGCAATGACATTAACAAGGCATAGTAGTGGTCCAACATGTCGGTTCCGTTGACAACATCGACACCAGGAGCGGGGGATGAAGAGAATCGTTTTCCTGCTCACACTAGTGAGGCGGACCAAATGGCGAGGTTCTCATCCACCGGTGGTTGCCGATACAACAACGGTAAGGACATGGTTGCTCTATTAGCGATGTACATCACGATCTTGCATATCTTATGCCCTGATCATCGTAGGCTAAGGTCGCATCATCTTGGGGTAGTGTCAAGGGTGTCACCATCTTCTGGGTGTTCATGTCCTCATTCCTCGAGGATGTATCTTCTGTTGGTATCGTCTTATTGTGGTGTCGCCAATCTTGTGTTCAGAAGATGTGGGTGGATGTCTAGCATGGCATATTCCTTCTGTATTATCCACGAGGATTACATGGAATCCAATGGTCAGGGGCATATGGGTTCTAGCGACCAAAAGTTTGAAGGGGAAGAGATCAATGAGGAAAGTACACCTTAGTTTTTCGAAAAACTGAGAAGGGAAGAGAAGTATAGATAGTTTTGGAAACTAGTAATAGTTTTGGAAATAATTTTATCCTAACTAATGACCATGCTAACTAAGGCTTCCTACAGTAAGGATGGCTCTGATACCAACTCTGTGGGTACCCCGACTCATAAGTCGAGATCACCGAATGCTCGTGTACAGTGATCCTAGAGATCAATGCTCACTGAACACACAGAAGCTAAATAACAAGAGTCTTACATCCATACATACCATTTTACACAAGTAGGATCATTATGGTCGAGTCTTGAGTATATCAACGCATAGGAAATCTTCGTTGACAACTTGGACCTAGGCCATCTTCCTTAACCCTGCATGCATTCTGACTAGGAAGCGTCCTAGCTTGCATGTTCATGACCAAGAAATCTTCATCATATCCTTTTATTTCATGATGGCCAATAAAATAACCAATGGCAAGCCAATGAGTACTTTGAATGCACTTGCAAGAAACCCAAGAGTGATAACAGAATAATTATGCAAGGCTCTACTGCTAAATTGGAAGTTTTGCGGAAAGCTAGTTTTTCTCATGCAAGTATGATCAACATTTATCAAGGATATGAACGCATCTGCAACAAGTATCAGGAGGTTACAGACATCAACATCGAGAAAGAGTTATGAACAACTCATGCTCAAGCTCATTGTGACTTCCTCACGAATCACGTCAACAGATTTACCCAAACCGTGTTGTTTTCCAGAACTTAAGGACATAATCTAAGCAGCACCACCCAACTGTCCTTGACCGTGGACACGGCTATTCGAATATTTTTACACTATGCAGAGGTTGCACAATTTACCCACAAGATCCGGGAAGCCTTCGTGTCATCCACGACCCGCGGTGCCTCATATACCCGGGGTAAGCACCCGATCACTATCTTTCCCTAGAAGACACTAACATAGAGTCTACTCGATTTGTAACAGCCCCCATGCCAAACATTTTGCACAATTTACTTGGGTGGAGCCATGCTCCCATATTTATCGCATCACACATGCACAGGGGTACCAACGGTGTGTCCGGTGCCCTGTGAAAACAGTCATGGCCGCCTATCCAAGCACGACCCCGTCCCGAGAGAGACCTCATGTCACCCCCGTCACTAGTAATGTGGGCACCATGCTAGTATCGGCCTACATAATCAATAATGCCCCATCACATAAAGGGGTAAAGTGGTAGTACATGTAAGGTTGCGATGGTAAACAAATCTTAAATTTAATCCATCTCTGTAAACAACAATTTCATCAAGCCTCGGTACACTACTTCTCCACCAAGTAGTGCCCAAGTTCGTCATCAACTCCCAGGGGCATTAGTGGAACCCATTGGGTTATTTTGCAGGTATGTCAATCCACACTTGTTTCTTTCAAGGCATAACCTTGACCCATTTTGCGTAGCCAACTACTATAGCATATTTCTTCAACCAACCAACACAACTCTAAACATAATAGAGTCATGTACAATGCAAGTATCAACGGGGTATGCAATGGAGGCAAGCCTAGCATGGTTGCCATTCAAGGTATATCATGCACTCAGTGAAGCAACGGAAATGCTATGATGAGGTAAAATGGTTCATCATGGTCAAAGGGTTGCTTGCCTGGTTCATAAGAGTCTTCAAGTCTTCTGTTCCTTCTCCAAGTACTCCGTATACTTCGTCAAATATCGTCAGAAACAATCACAATAAGCAACACAACAAGGCAAAAATGGAAGTGCTCTAAAAAAATATGAATTTGACTTTTCTAGGACATCTCTGGTTATATGAAAAATAACCAGAGTGGTTTCATTGGAATTGGTTCTGTAGATATTTATAAACATTTCAATATGATGGAATCAAGGGATTTGTGGATTTTCAAGAAGTGTACAAAATAATTATTTTGAAAAATGTGCAAAGGCACCCATTTTACAAGGAATGATTTTAGAAGCATCTAGCAGTTGATTTCACTGGATTTGGAGTTCAGATGATTTTCTTATGAATTTGCAAGGTTGGCAATACATTGATAAATAGACTAATATTTGATATGGTACAGAAAGCATAGGAAAAAAATGTTCATAAACTAGGTTAGGATCTTAGAAGTGCCTAGAAATTTGAATCAATGGATTTGGATCAACTATGAGCTCTTCGTGATTTTCTAAAGTGTCACACCCTGCATTTTGTAACATGTTATTTGTAACTTTGAAGCATGAAAATTTGGACCAGCAAAATTTTTTAGCATCATTTGGCTTTTATTTGGAATTGAGTTTTCTTCATGTGCTTTTTCTTGTGCTCATTAAAGTCAACTATGACCTCTTGTAGATTTCATCTCCTTATCCAAAAACTTCTGCCCATTGATCATGCCAAGTGTTATATAACAGTATAGTATTTTCTTACAAAATTAATTTGGCCAAAAAGTATTTTATAAATTTAGTTTTCCAAAAACCCCTGAATTGAGATTTGCACTGCAAGTACTTGATTAAGGGTGTGAAAATTATTTCAAAAGATTTATTTGAGACCTAGTAGTCATAGGACTCCCAGAAAACACAAAGGTATAAATTTAAAAGTTATTTTCCTATTTTATTTAAAAGCCTTTTCTTAAGGCCAGAAATGGTCTTTAATAGGGAAAATTATTTAACTATCTCAAAAATATTTGCCAAAATTCAGAGAGACTCATAGGACATATATTGTCCATATATAAGAGTTTCAACACTTGGTCATGTTCAAAATAATGGGCTAAACCCTCTAAAACCCTTTCTGGATATTTCAAGCTTTTGAAATATTTACAAAGGAATTTTTCTTCAAAAATTCCAGGGAAATTCTATCATGTCATATATGACATATTTGATGATCTTGCCAAGTCCCATGCCTTGGGAAGCAAGAAAACCTCCTCAAACCCCTTCATAACCATTCTGTCTATATTTGAAGTTTGAGCAACTTTACATTGCCAAACTTGTCCAAATGCTCTCAAATTTGGTGCACATGCTAGAATGGCCTAATAAGTCACCTAGACCAAATGGCACAAGAATTTGAATAGAGCAACTTGATCAGATCACCTCAAAACCCTTTCTGTTCAAATGCAAATTTGAACAACTTTACATTACCAACTTTTTATCTGGAGCTTCAAACTTTGTGGGCATGATCAATACCCCAAATGATGATGCTACACCAAGTGGTGCATCAAGGGGAGATGATTAGCTTGACTCAATCAAGATGAAACTGTTTCTGTTGATTTCTAGGGTTCACCAAAGTTACATTGGCTAGTTTCTTCAAATGAGCCCAAATTTGGTGAAGCACCCTAGTTTCTCATGTCTTTCAACCCTGTCAAGTGCCATGTCAAGTGGACTTCATTTACTTGATCAAACACTGATCAAACACCTTCTGCAGAAATTCTAAAACCTCCATTTTGACCACTTTCACTTTTCTCCATGGCCTCAACTTCTTACCACAGGCTCATTGAGTTACCATCCACCTCCAGTAACTCCCCCAGCACCTCAGCTCCATGATTGGAGGGTGAAACCCCAGTTTTACCTTGCTGTACAGCCAGATTTCACCATTTCACCAGCCCTCTCCCTCTTTCCTTGCACCTCCAGGGCATCCAAGGCCTCAGGGCATTTCTTTACTTCTCCTACAACGCACCAGACACTGTTGGGCACGCTGGAACGGACCAAGCCGGCGAGAGCACGCTGATGCCGGTCAAACGCACACTCTGGAGCGCGTGAACAGTGCATCCCGCACGCTGGTTCCAGCCAATCGCCGCTCCCCGACAGCCTCGGGCCTCCCCCTCGCGCCAGTCGAGGCGCCTCGACGTCCGCGACCTCCCCGGCGCTGTCCCCCCTCCTCCTGCGCCCTCCAGTAGCCGACGTCGCACGCGCGCTGGCCGCCCACGGCGGCCACTCCTCTGCCTCGCACGCGCGCACCCCTCTGACGCTCCCCCGCTCCTCCTCTCACCTCTACAGGACGTGGAGCTCGTCCAGGAACTCCACAGACCCATTCCCCTAGCCTCCCGTGCGGTGTAGCCTCGCCGGTGAGCTCGCCGGCGCACTGAACCACGGGTCCCCGTCGAGCTCCTATATATAGGCCCTCCCGAGCCTGTCCAACACCACCACCAGCCTCACACCTCTCCACTGAGACCCCCAACACCACCAGTTCGACCCCAGGACGCCCCAGAGCTCGGGATCGACCGGAGCTCCGCCGCATCGGGCCGCCGGCGATCTCGAGGTACAGGCCTCCCCAGCCTCTCCTTCCACTCATTTCGGAACCGCCACACTCCACTAATCCTTTCCCCTCTATTTCCCCCTCCGTTCGCAGTCGGAAACGACCTCGACCACCGCCCTCCGACGAGCCTCCGCCGTCCCACCTCGCCGCCGGTGAACCAGGGCTCCCCGTCGTGCCGCACTACCACCGCTACAACCGCGACACGACGCTAAGTCCGTCCCTGGCCTCCGTTGCCGTCGCCGTGGCCGGAATCGTCGCCGGTGAGCTCGCCGCCGCCGTGGCCGAGGGGTTAGAGATGACAGGCGGGCCCCGCCTGTCATCCCCCCACCTCTCTCCCCCTCCTCTGAGCCGCTGACCCACGGGCCCCGCCCGTCAGGTTTGAAAATCTGACGTGCGCGCGCGCTAGCTCCGTGCGGCTGGGCCAGTCCGCCTGGGCCGTGCACTGTGGCCACTTCTGGCCCAGTGCACAGGACCCCTTTTCTTTTTCTTTTCTGTAAATGTTTTAAACATTTATACAGAAAAGAATATTGATCCAAATTTAATAATTCCAACTCCTAGAATCTTGTAATATTCCAACCTATTTAATGGTACTACTTTCATTCAAATCCATGAAACTTTCTTGTACTGTTCAAATTTAAATTCAAATTTGGGCAGTATAACTCCTATTCAAAAATCAATATATCCTATTCTGTAACTCCAAAACTCCAACTAAGATTTTTTTCCCATCTTAGAAATCCCTCTAGTATTTTACAAAAATGAGATGACATTTTTGTGAGCACTTTGGTTTTTCTGTTTTATTTATATTCTTATTTTTCCGTTATTATTATGCGACGTATAGATCCCGTATTTGACGAAGTTGCTGTGGAAGAAGAAGGTGAAGGACTTGAAAACTTTGAAGACCAAGCCAATCCAGGCAAGCAGCCCTTTGACCATGATACACTTGTTCCTCGGAACCCGTTTGTTTCCGATACATGATGATAGGGTTACGATGGTAACCTAGATGAACCACCACATGATGCATGCTTTATTGTTGATCTTGCTATATGCTAGATGACATGCAATAGATGGTCATGATGCTTATATGATGCATGTGTGATATGAACCCCTCATAGTTGAAAACTTTGCATGAACCCATCGGGTGCCCCTAATGCCCGAGGGTGATGAAGTGTTAGGTCATCACTTGAGAAAAAAGTGATGTGCCGGTAATATCATGTGCATGGTGGAATGATGGATTAGATTTATGTGTGACTACCGTCCCAACCAAACATGTGCAACCACACTACCCCTTATGGGACGGGGCTTTATTGATTACTTAGGTCGATACTAGCATGGTGCCCGCATTACTAGTGACGGGAAGACTTGAGGTCTTTCCCGGGACGGGGTCGTGCTTGGATAGACGGCCATGACTGTTTTTACAGGGCACCGGACACACCGTTGGTCCCTTCGGGTACGCGTGAACATTGAAATTAGGGCAAGTCCCGTGATCTATTGTTTGTACCCGAGGGCCGTGTGCCAACGAGTGGACTCTATGTTAGTGTCGTCTAAGGAAAGGTAATGATCGGGTGCTTACCCCGGATACTTGAGGTATCGCGGGTCGTGGATGACACGGAAGTTCCCCGGATCTTGTGGGTAAAGTGTGCAACCTCTGCAAAGTGTCAAACTATTCGAATAGTCGTGTCCACGGTCATGGACAGTTGGGTGGTGCTACTTAAACTATGTCCAGAATTTTACTTCATCAGTGTTGATATGTGTGTGATGAGTCAAGGATGGTGACTTGACTCGATGAGTTGAATCATATTCATGTTGATGTCGGTAACCTGTTCTCGAGGTTACGCGAGGTTATTGATGCATAACTTGACGATAGCATATTGTTCTAGCTTTCTGCTAGATTGTTCATTATTGTTCCATTGCATTGTTACCACATCATGGGTTGCTTGCGAGTACATTCAAAGTACTCATTGGCTTGCCACTGGTTATTTAATTGGCCAGGCATGGAAGAGCAGGAATATGAGGAAGAGTTCTTTGGAGGCGAACATGCGAACTAGGACGCTATCCCAGTCAAAATGCCTGTAGGGTTAAGGCAGATGGCATGGGTTCTACCCGTTTATCGAAAACTTCCGCTATTTGAGTTATTTCCTATTCAGCCCGTGAGGCTCTACCTATGTAAGACTTGGCCATAATGGCCTTAATTCGTGTAAGACTATTTGTATGGATGCAAGACTCTTGTTATTTCAGCTTCTGTGTGTTCAGTGAGCATTGATCTCTGGGATCACTGTACACGTGCATTCGGTGATCTCGACTTCTAAGTCGGGGTCCCCACAGAGCTGGTACCAGAGCCATCCTGACTGTAGGAAGCCTTAGTTAGCATGGGCGTTAGTTAGTTGAGACCCCCTTTTCAAAACCTTCTGAACCTCTCTTCTTTTCTAAACCTGAGATTTCCTCAGCTTATTAACTCCTCCTATTCCACCTTTGTAGATGGCCGCTGTTCCCGAAGAGCACCTGACCACTGGGTTTCCCCTACTTCTCGAGGATAGCCTCCAGGAGTGTCAGTTCCACCGAGCACCCATCCTCACCTACCTTGAGCATTGGGTGAGCGATACTGAGGTGGAGTACCATGTGGAAGTGATCGTGAAGGCAAACGATCCTCCCACAAGTTGGTTCTTCGAGGGACCCCAGATGGCGACACTACCACTTGTTGTCGAGGCTGCTGCACTCAAGGCATTAACCCGTCTCCGCAAGCTTCTTCCGGAGATGGCAGCCAAGATGGCAACTCGCTTCTTACCTTACCGGAAGGAAGGTGACGAAGAAAGCAGCGCAC
Source organism: Secale cereale (assembly GCA_902687465.1). Lineage (NCBI taxonomy): Eukaryota > Viridiplantae > Streptophyta > Magnoliopsida > Poales > Poaceae > Secale > Secale cereale. Next base: position 329,722,816 of record LR738714.1, on the reverse strand, counting down.
TAGCCCCTCCACTGAAGGAAGGACTCTCGCTTCGGTTCCGGACCTACTTCAGTCTATGTGCCGACAGCTTGGCACAAGACTTGGCCTCGGAATCGATGAAGCTTCGAGAAGAACTTTACAAGACCAAGGCACTTCTTCGTCGAGCTCAAGAGAAGGCAAACAGGATCAAGAAAGAAGGGGCACCTTCTGGACAATCCGCTATCGCATACCGAGGCGGAAGGCCCTCCGAGGATGTGTCTTCCAAGGGTGAAGAACCACCTCGGCGACGCCGGATGACAGCAAGGGAATACCGCAAGCTTTTCCCTGCACCACCGTCGAAGCACCGTCGTATCCAACTCCTCCACTCCCCTACTCCCTCACGTGACAAGGGAGCCCAGACAGATGAAGACAAGGAGGAAGACCCAGGAGAGCCGGAATACGCGACCGAGCATTCCGCCGCTTAGGCATTATTCGCTACTCGGATATGCCAGTTGTAACCCCTACGGTAGGATAGGTCGTGTAACCCCTATGCGCAGTCGAGTCCTTGTATGGTTCATATGAAACCATCTAGTGTTTGCTTTTGATGTGTCTGGATGTAAGTCGTAATCTTCCTTCGGGAATGTGTAAACGACTACATCACCCATTCGGATTTTAATGAATGTGTTTTGGCCTCACGGCCCTTGCATGATTTGATTTAGTGTCACACCCACCCCCTTACTAGGCACCCATCTTTCTTGCTTTCCCTCTTCCGAGTCATGAGACCTTTTACCACTCCAACAGGATGCCTGTTGTAACTCGTACTGGTACCTCTACCCAGCAGCCCGAAGCCGGAGCATCCTCTCAGCCAGAGGCAGGCCACGACCAAACCAACGACCAAGCTCCACCACCACCTCCTCCAAGCATGGACATGGCTCAGCTTCTCCAAGCTTTCCGAGAGGAACGCCAAGCCAACACTGCAGCTCTCCAGCTGATTGCTCAAGCTGTCACCAACAACCGCCAGCCGGCGGGGAATGGCAACGGACATTCCACGTTGGCAGAGTTCAAGAAGCATGCACCGCCAACCTTCATCGAGACTGCTGAACCCCTGGATGCAGATGACTGGGTCCGTTCCATTGAGGAAATCCTGGAACTAGTCGGATGCACCGAAGATCGCGAGAGGGTGGCTTATGCAGCCCACTGCCTCGGGGGAACTGCTAGAGCTTGGTGGGATGGATTCAAAGTCATGCATGCTGAACAAGACATCACTTGGGCGAACTTCAAGGCAGAATTCCGCAAGGCCCATATTCCTTCCGTGATCATGGCTATCAAAAAGGGCGAGTTCCGAGCCCTGAAGCAAGGAAGTGGCCCTGTCAAGGAGTACATGCAGATGTTCAGTATTCTGTCAAGGTATGCCCCTGAGGATGTCAGCACTGATGTTGCCAAAAGGGAGCGCTTCATGGAAGGCCTTAATCAAACTCTGCAATACTCGCTTGTCGTGTGCGACTGCCCGTCATTCCCTGACCTGATGAACAAGGCACTTATGCTTGAAGACAAGCGGCGAGCTTTGGAAGACACTCGCAAGCGCAAGTTGGTCAGTAAGGGAAGTCCCAGCAACCAGAAGCCTCGTCCGTGGCAGTCAGCCCCGGCCAAGCCAACCTATCAGCAGCCAAGAGCTCCTGCACCTCGTGCCAATCCTCAGCCTCAGCAGTATGCCAACCCCAGGCCAGCCTTCAACCCCAATACCAGTGGTGGCAACAAGATCAACACTCCAAACCAAGTCACTTGCTTTGGATGTGGTCAGCCCGGACACATCTCCAGGGTGTGCCCCAACAAGAAGCCTGATGCCCCGCGCCCCAATGCGCAGAACCAGGGACAAGGCCGTGGTATGCCACCAAGGAACCCAGCTCCTCGCAATCCACCGAACTATGGGAAGGGGCGTGTGAATCACGTCATTGCTGAAGAAGCCCAGGAAGACCCGGACGTCGTGCTGGGTACGTTCCTTGTCAACTCAGCACCTGCAACTGTCTTGTTTGATTCTGGAGCAACGCATTCATTTGTCACTCAAAGGTTTGCATTAAAAAGTGGCATGACCCCTACAAACCTGAATAACCCTATGGTGGTACAAACCCCCGGAGCCGAGATGAGAGCCAAGATAGGCTGTAAAGGAGTCAGTATTACCATTAACGGTGTAGACTTCCTAGCAGACCTTATCGTCCTGAGATCGCAAGGCTTGGATGTGATCCTAGGTATGAATTGGCTCAGCAAGCACCAACGCTTGTTAGACTGTGCCAATCGGACAGTCACTGTGACCAATGACCAAGGAGTAGAAGTCAAGTTTGCCCCCAACTCCTCTTCCGCTCAAGCCGCAAAAGTCAACTGTCTGTCTGAAGTTGGGCTAGATCAAGTACCGGTGGTATGTGAGTATCCTGATGTCTTTCCGGATGAACTACCGAGAATGCCCCCTGACCGTGACATTGAATTCATCATCGAGCTCGTGCCCGGAGCAGGACCCATCTATAAGAAGCCTTATAGAATGGGGACGGAAGAATTAGCCGAGTTGAAGAAGCAGCTAGAAGAGCAGCTAAGGAAGGGATTTATCCGCCCGAGTGCCTCCCCTTGGGGATCTCCTGTTCTGTTTGTGGCAAAGAGGGATGGTACCATCCGCTTATGCATTGACTACCGTTCCCTCAATGAAGTTACAATCAAGAACAAGTACCCACTTCCCAAGATCGAAGATCTGTTTGATCAACTCAGCGGAGCCAAGGTATTCTCCAAGATCGACCTCAGATCTGGGTATTACCAGCTGAAGATCAGACCCCAAGATATTCCGAAGACGGCATTCGTAACCAGATATGGCCTGTACGAGTGCACGGTCATGTCTTTTGGGTTAACCAATGCCCCAGCTTACTTCATGTATCTCATGAATAAAGTCTTCATGGAATATTTGGACAAGTTCGTTGTTGTCTTCATTGATGACATTCTTGTGTTCTCGAAGTCGGAGGAAGAGCATGAGCAACATCTGAGGATGGTCCTAGACAAGCTTCGTGAGCACCAACTGTATGCCAAATTCAGCAAGTGTGAGTTTTGGCTGCACAAAGTTGGATTCTTAGGTCATGTCTTGACTGAGGAAGGCTTATCTGTTGATCCTGCAAAAACCGACGCTGTGACCCAATGGCAATCTCCAACGACCGTCAAGGAAGTCAGAAGCTTCGGATTAGCGGGCTATTACCGCAAGTTCGTGGAAGGATTCTCTAGCATTGCACGACCAATGACTCAGCTCCTCAAGAAGGACAAGAAGTTCGAGTGGACGCCAAAATGCGAAGAGAGCTTCCAAGAGCTCAAGAAGAGATTGACCACCGCCCCAGTTCTGGCAACACCTGATATCCACAAGGAGTTCGTGATATATTGTGATGCCTCTCGAACCGGATTGGGAAGCGTTCTGATGCAAGAAGGCCGCGTCATAGCATACCTCTCCAGGCAGCTACGACCCCATGAGGAGAACTACGCTACTCACGATCTTGAGCTAGCGGCAGTAGTTCATGCCTTGAAGACATGGCGGCATTACCTCCTAGGGAAACGGTGTGAGATTTACACAGACCACAAAAGTCTGAAGTATATTTTCACCCAAAAAGAGTTGAACATGAGGCAGCGAAGATGGTTGGAACTCATCAAGGATTATGACCTCAGTGTTCAGTATCACCCTGGGAAGGCTAACGTGGTGGCCGATGCCTTAAGCAGGAAGGCTTGCTCTTTGAATGTCATTATTCAAGAAAGGCAGCCAGCCTTGTTTAAGGAGATCGAACAATTCAGTTTGGAATTGGTCACCCCCGGATTTCTGGATCATTTGGAAGTCAGACCAACCCTGATAGACGACGTCAAGAAGGCTCAAGATGGACATGCAAGCATCGAAGGTATCAAGAAGAAGATGAAGCTGGGCAAGGCCCCAGGATTCTCCGAAGACGAGCACGGGATTGTTTGGTACAAAGGTCGCCTCTGCGTACCAAACAACACCGAGCTGAAGACGCTGATTCTGCAAGAAGCCCACGACACCCCGTATTCCATCCACCCCGGAGGAACCAAGATGTACCAAGACTTGAAGGCACGATTCTGGTGGCACGGTATGAAGAGAGAGATTGCAACCTATGTTGCAAAGTGCGATGTGTGCCAAAGGGTCAAGGCTGAGTATCAGCGACCTGCTGGATTGCTTCAACCACTCAAGGTTCCTGAGTGGAAGTGGGATAAAGTCGGAATGGACTTCATCACTGGATTACCAAGGTCAAATAGAGGACATGACTCTATCTGGGTCATAGTCGATCATTTGACCAAGGTGGCTCATTTCATTCCTGTCAAGACCACTTATGATGGCAACCGGCTGGCAGCTCTCTACATTGACCGAATCGTAAGCCTTCACGGTGTTCCCAAGGAGATTGTGTCAGATCGAGGAACCCAGTTCACCTCAAGGTTCTGGAAGAAGTTCCAAGAAGCCTTGGGAACCAAGTTGTCTTTCAGCACAGCTTTCCACCCACAGACCGGAGGTCAAACTGAGCGAGTCAATCAGATTCTCGAAGATATGCTCCGAGCCTGTGTCCTGGCATATGGAGCCAAGTGGGAAGACTGTCTCCCTTTTGCCGAGTTCTCTTACAACAACAGTTACCAGTCAAGCCTTCAGATGGCACCATTTGAGGTGTTGTACGGACGCAAATGTCGCACCCCCCTCAACTGGTCAGAGACTGGAGAAGTACTAGTCTTTGGACCGGATAATCTCCGCGCAGCAGAAGAGCAAGTCCAACTAGTCAGAGAGCGATTAAAGGCAGCCAAGTCAAGGCAGAAGAGTTATGCCGACACTCGACGCCGAGACATGAGTTTCCATGTCGGGGACCACGTGTACCTGCGGGTAACTCCTCTGAAGGGAACCAAGCGTTTCCACGTCAAGGGGAAGCTCGCACCAAGGTTCATTGGACCCTTTGAGATCACTGCACGACGAGGAGAAGTAGCTTACCAGTTGGAACTACCACCTGAGCTATCCGATGTGCACAATGTGTTCCATGTGTCACAACTCCGGAAATGTCTCCAAGTTCCAGACAAGCCCAATCTCTACAAGGATGTGGATCACCAAGCCATTGATCTGCAGCCTGATTTGACCTACCGCGAGAAGCCCATTCATATTCTGGACGAAGCAGAACGACGTACGCGGAGCCATACCATCAAGTATTTCAAGGTCCAGTGGAGCAACCACACCGAAGCAGAAGCAACATGGGAACGAGAAGACTATCTTAGATCCGAGTTTCCCGACCTCTTTTAAGCCCTAGTTTAGGAATCTCGGGGACGAGATTCTTGTAAGGGGGGTAGGTCTGTTACACCCTGCATTTTGTAACATGTTATTTGTAACTTTGAAGCATGAAAATTTGGACCAGCAAAAATTTTTAGCATCATTTGGCTTTTATTTGGAATTGAGTTTTCTTCATGTGCGTTTTCTTGTGCTCATTAAAGTCAACTATGACCTCTTGTAGATTTCATCTCCTTATCCAAAACTTCTGCCCAATGATCATGCCAAGTGTTATATAACAGTATAGTATTTTCTTACAAAATTAATTTGGCCAAAAAGTATTTTATAAATTTAGTTTTCCAAAAACCCCTGAATTGAGATTTGCACTGCAAGTACTTGATTAAGGGTGTGAAAATTATTTCAAAAGATTTATTTGAGACCTAGTAGTCATAGGACTCCCAGAAAACACAAAGGTATAATTTTAAAAGTTATTTTCCTATTTTATTTAAAAGCCTTTTCTTAAGGCCAGAAATGGTCTTTAATAGGGAAAAATTATTTAACTATCTCAAAAATATTTGCCAAAATTCAGAGAGACTCATAGGACATATATTGTCCATATATAAGAGTTTCAACACTTGGTCATGTTCAAAATAATGGGCTAAACCCTCTAAAACCCTTTCTGGATATTTCAAGCTTTTGAAATATTTACAAAGGAATTTTTCTCCAAAAATTCCAGGGATATTCTATCATGTCATATATGACATATTTGATGATCTTGCCAAGTCCCATGCCTTGGGAAGCAAGAAAACCTCCTCAAACCCCTTCATAACCATTATGTCCATATTTGAAGTTTGAGCAACTTTACATTGCCAAACTTGTCCAAATGCTCTCAAATTTGGTGCACATGCTAGAATGGCCTAATAAGGCACCTAGACCAAATGGCACAAGAATTTGAATAGAGCAACTTGATCAGATCACCTCAAAACCCTTTCTGTTCAAATGCAAATTTGAACAACTTTACATTACCAACTTTTTATCTGGAGCTTCAAACTTTGTGGGCATGATCAATACCCCAAATGATGATGCTACACCAAGTGGTGCATCAAGGGGAGATGATTAGCTTGACTCAATCAAGATGAAACTGTTTCTGTTGATTTCTAGGGTTCACCAAAGTTACATTGGCTAGTTTCTTCAAATGAGCCCAAATTTGGTGAAGCACCCTATTTTCTCATGTCTTTCAACCCTGTCAAGTGCCATGTCAAGTGGACTTCATTTACTTGATCAAACACTGATCAAACACCTTCTGCAGAAATTCTAAAACCTCCATTTTGACCACTTTCACTTTTCTCCATGGCCTCAACTTCTTACCACAGGCTCATTGAGTTACCATCCACCTCCAGTAACTCCCCCAGCACCTCGGCTCCATGATTGGAGGGTGAAACCCCAGTTTTACCTTGCTGTACAGCCAACTTTCACCATTTCACCAGCCCTCTCCCTCTCTCCTTGCACCTCCAGGGCATCCACGGCCTCAGGGCATTTCTTTACTTCTCCTACAACGCACCAGACACTGTTGGGCGCGCTGGAACGGACCAAGCCGGCGAGAGCACGCTGATGCCGGTCAAACGCACGCTCTGGAGCGTGTGAACAGTGCATCCCGCACGCTGGTTCTAGCCAATCGCCGCTCCCCGATAGCCTCGGGCCTCCCCCTCGCGCCAGTCGAGGCGCCTCGACGTCCGCGACCTCCCCGGCGCTGTCCCCCCTCCTCCTGCGCCCTCCAGTAGCCGCCGTCGCACGCGCGCTGGCCGCCCGCGGCGGCCACTCCTCTGCCTCGCACGCGCGCACCCCTCTGACGCTCCCCCGCTCCTCCTCTCACCTCTACAGGACGTGGAGCTCGTCCAGGAACTCCACAGACCCATTCCCCTAGCCTCCCGTGTGCTGTAGCCTCGCCGGTGAGCTCGCCGGCGCACTGGACCACGGGTCCCCGTCGAGCTCCTATATATAGGCCCTCCCGAGCCTCTCCAACACCACCACCAGCCTCACACCTCTCCACTGAGACCCCCAACACCACCAGTTCGACCCCAGGACGCCCCAGAGCTCGGGATCGACCGGAGCTCCGCCGCATCGGGCCGCCGGCGATCTCGAGGTACAGGCCTCCCCAGCCTCTCCTTCCACTCATTTCGGAACCGCCACACTCCACTGATCCTTTCCCCTCTATTTCCCCCTCCGTTCGCAGTCGGAAACGACCTCGACCACCGCCCTCCGACGAGCCTCCGCCGTCCCACCTCACCGCCGGTGAACCAGGGCTCCCCGCCGTGCCGCACTACCACCGCTACAACCGCGACACGACGTTGAGTCCGTCCCTGGCCTCCGTTGCCGTCGCCGTGGCCGGAATCGTCGCCGGTGAGCTCGCCGCCGCCGTGGCCGAGGGGTTAGAGATGACAGGCTGGCCCCGCCTGTCATCCCCCCACCTCTCTCCCCCTCCTCTGAGCCGCTGACCCACGGGCCCCGCCCGTCAGGTTTGAAAACCTGACGTGCGCGCGCGCTGGCTCCGTGCGGCTGGGCCAGTCCGCCTGGGCCGTGCACTGTGGCCACTTCTGGCCCAGTGCACATGACCCCTTTTCTTTTTCTTTTCTGTAAATGTTTTAAACATTTATACAGAAAAGAATATTGATCCAAATTTAATAATTCCAACTCCTAAAATCTTGTAATATTCCAACTTATTTAATGGTACTACTTTCATTCAAATCCATGAAACTTTCCTGTACTGTTCAAATTTAAATTCAAATTTGGGCAGTATAACTCCTGTTCAAAAATCAATATATCCTATTCTGTAACTCCAAAACTCCAACTAAGATTTTTCCCCATCTTAGAAATCCCTCTAGTATTTTACAAAAATGAGATGACATTTTTCTGAGCACTTTGATTTTTCTGTTTTATTTATATTCTTATTTTTCCGTTATTATTATGCGACGTATAGATCCCGTATTTGACGAAGTTGCTGTGGAAGAAGAAGGAGAAGGACTTGAAGACTTTGAAGACCAAGCCAATCCAGGCAAGCAGCCCTTTGACCATGATACACTTGTTCCTCGGAACCCGTTTGTTTCCGATACATGATGATAGGGTTACGATGGTAACCTAGATGAACCACCACATGATGCATGCTTTATTGTTGATCTTGCTATATGCTAGATGACATGCAATAGATGGTCATGATGCTTATATGATGCATGTGTGATATGAACCCCTCATAGTTGAAAACTTTGCATGAACCCATCGGGTGCCCCTAATGCCCGAGGGTGATGAAGTGTTAGGTCATCACTTGAGAAAAAAGTGATGTGCCGGTAATATCATGTGCATGGTGGAATGATGGATTAGATTTATGTGTGACTACCGTCTCAACCAAACATGTGCAACCACACTACCCCTTATGGGACGGGGTTTATTGATTACTTAGGTCGATACTAGCATGGTGCCCGCATTACTAGTGACGGGAAGACTTGAGGTCTTTCCCGGGACGGGGTCGTGCTTGGATAGACGGCCATGACTGTTTTTACAGGGCACCGGACACACCGTTGGTCCCTTCGGGTACGCGTGAACATTGAAATTAGGGCAAGTCCCGTGATCTATTGTTTGTACCCGAGGGCCGTGTGCCAACGAGTGGACTCTATGTTAGTGTCGTCTAAGGAAAGGTAATGATCGGGTGCTTACCCCGGATACTTGAGGTATCGCGGGTCGTGGATGACACGGAAGTTCCCCGGATCTTGTGGGTAAAGTGTGCAACCTCTGCAGAGTGTCAAACTATTCGAATAGCCGTGTCCACGGTCATGGACAGTTGGGTGGTGCTACTTAAACTATGTCCAGAATTTTACTTCATCAGTGTTGATATGTGTGTGATGAGTCAAGGATGGTGACTTGACTCGATGAGTTGAATCATATTCATGTTGATGTCGGTAACCTGTTCTCGAGGTTACGCGAGGTTATTGATGCATAACTTGACGATAGCATATTGTTCTAGCTTTCTGCTAGATTGTTCATTATTGTTCCATTGCATTGTTACCACATCATGGGTTGCTTGCGAGTACATTCAAAGTACTCATTGGCTTGCCACTGGTTATTTAATTGGCCAGGCATGGAAGAGCAGGAATATGAGGAAGAGTTCTTTGGAGGCGAACATGCGAACTAGGACGCTATCCCAGTCAGAATGCCTGTAGGGTTAAGGCAGATGGCATGGGTTCTACCCGTTTATCGAAGACTTCCGCTATTTGAGTTATTTCCTATTCAGCCCGTGAGGCTCTACCTATGTAAGACTTGGCCATAATGGCCTTAATTCGTGTAAGACTATTTGTATGGATGTAAGACTCTTGTTATTTCAGCTTCTGTGTGTTCAGTGAGCATTGATCTCTGGGATCACTGTACACGTGCATTCGGTGATCTCGACTTCTAAGTCGGGGTCCCCACAGAGCTGGTATCAGAGCCATCCTGACTGTAGGAAGCCTTAGTTAGCATGGGCGTTAGTTAGTTGAGACCCCCTTTTCAAAACCTTCTGAACCTCTCTTCTTTTCTAAACCTGAGATTTCCTCAGCTTATTAACTCCTCCTATTCCACCTTTGTAGATGGCCGCTGTTCCCGAAGAGCACCTGACCATTGGGTTTCCCCTACTTCTCGAGGATAGCCTCCAGGAGTGTCAGTTCCACCGAGCACCCATCCTCACCTACCTTGAGCATTGGGTGAGCGATACTGAGGTGGAGTACCATGTGGAAGTGATCGTGAAGGCAAACGATCCTCCCACAAGTTGGTTCTTCGAGGGACCCCAGATGGCGACACTACCACTTGTTGTCGAGGCTGCTGCACTCAAGGCATTAACCCGTCTCCGCGAGCTTCTTGCGAAGATGGCAGCCAAGATGGCAACTCGCTTCTTACCTTACCGGAAGGAAGGTGACGAAGAAAGCAGCGCACTAGCCCCTCCACTGAAGGAAGGACTCTCGCTTCGGTTCCAGACCTACTTCAGTCTATGTGCCGACAGCTTGGCACAAGACTTGGCCTCGGAATCGATGAAGCTTCGAGAAGAACTTTACAAGACCAAGGCACTTCTTCGTCGAGCTCAAGAGAAGGCAAACAGGATCAAGAAAGAAGGGGCACCTTCTGGACAATCCGCTATCGCATACCGAGGCGGAAGGCCCTCCGAGGATGTGTCTTCCAAGGGTGAAGAACCACCTCGGCGACGCCGGATGACAGCAAGGGAATACCACAAGCTTTTCCCTGCACCACCGTCGAAGCACCGTCGTATCCAACTCCTCCACTCCCCTACTCCCTCACGTGACAAGGGAGCCCAGACAGATGAAGACAAGGAGGAAGACCCAGAAGAGCCAGAATACGCGACCGAGCATTCCACCGCTTAGGCATTATTCGCTACTCGGATATGCCAGTTGTAACCCCTACGGTAGGATAGGTCGTGTAACCCCTATGCGCAGTCGAGTCCTTGTATGGTTCATATGAAACCATCTAGTGTTTGCTTTTGATGTGTCTGGATGTAAGTCGTAATCTTCCTTCGGGAATGTGTAAACGACTACATCACCCATTTGGATTTTAATGAATGTGTTTTGGCCTCACGGCCCTTGCATGATTAGATTTAGTGTCACACCCACCCCCTTACTAGGCACCCATCTTTCTTGCTTTCCCTCTTCCGAGTCATGAGACCTTTTACCACTCCAACAGGATGCCTGTTGTAACTCGTACTGGTACCTCTACCCAGCAGCCCAAAGCCGGAGCATCCTCTCAGCCAGAGGCAGGCCACGACCAAACCAACGACCAAGCTCCACCACCACCTCCTCCAAGCATGGACATGGCTCAGCTTCTCCAAGCTTTCCGAGAGGAACGCCAAGCCAACACTGCAGCTCTCCAGCTGATTGCTCAAGCTGTCACCAACAACCGCCAGCCGGCGGGGAATGGCAACGGACGTTCCACGTTGGCAGAGTTCAAGAAGCATGCACCGCCAACCTTCATCGAGACTGCTGAACCCCTGGATGCAGATGACTGGGTCCGTTCCTTTGAGGAAATCCTGGAACTAGTCAAATGCACCGAAGATCGCGAGAGGGTGGCTTATGCAGCCCACTGCCTCGGGGGAACTGCTAGAGCTTGGTGGGATGGATTCAAAGTCATGCATGTTGAACAAGACATCACTTGGGCGAACTTCAAGGCAGAATTCCGCAAGGCCCACATTCCTTCCGGGATCATGGCTATCAAAAAGCGCGAGTTCCGAGCCCTGAAGCAAGGAAGTGGCACTGTCAAGGAGTACATGCAGAAGTTCAGTATTCTGTCAAGGTATGCCCTTGAGGATGTCAGCACTGATGCTGCCAAAAGGGAGCGCTTCATGGAAGGCCTTAATCAGACTCTGCAATACTCGCTTGTCGTGTGCGACTGCCCGTCTTTCCCTGACCTGGTGAACAAGGCACTTATGCTTGAAGACAAGCGGCGAGCTTTGGAAGACACTCGCAAGCGCAAGTTGGTCAGTAAGGGAAGTTCCAGCAACCAGAAGCCTCGTCCGTGGCAGTCAGCTCCGGCCAAGCCAACCTATCAGCAGCCAAGAGCTCCTGCACCTCGTGCCAATCCTCAGCCTCAGCAGTATGCCAACCCCAGGCTAGCCTTCAACCCCAATACCAGTGGTGGCAACAAGATCAACACTCCAAACCAAGTCACTTGCTTTGGATGTGGTCAGCCCGGACACATCTCCAGGGTGTGCCCCAACAAGAAGCCTGATGCCCCGCGCCCCAATGCGCAGAACCAGGGACAAGGCCGTGGTATGCCACCAAGGAACCCAGCTCCTCGCAATCCACCGGACTATGGGAAGGGGCGTGTGAATCACGTCATTGCTGAAGAAGCCCAGGAAGACCCGGACGTCGTGCTGGGTACGTTCCTTGTCAACTCAGCACCTGCAACTGTCTTGTTTGATTCTGGAGCAACGCATTCATTTGTCACTCAAAGGTTTGCATTAAAAAGTGGCATGACCCCTACACCCCTGAATAACCCTATGGTGGTACAAACCCCCGGAGCCGAGATGAGAGCCAAGATAGGCTGTAAAGGAGTCAGTATTACCATTAACGGTGTAGATTTCCTAGCAGACCTTATCGTCCTGAGATCGCAAGGCTTGGATGTGATCCTAGGTATGAATTGGCTCAGCAAGCACCAAGGCTTGTTAGACTGTGCCAATCGGACAGTCACTGTGACCAATGACCAAGGAGTAGAAGTCAAGTTTGCCCCCAACTCCTCTTCCGCTCAAGCCGCAAAAGTCAACTGTCTGTCTGAAGTTGGGCTAGATCAAGTACCGGTGGTATGTGAGTATCCTGATGTCTTTCCGGATGAACTACCGGGAATGCCCCCTGACCGTGACATTGAATTCATCATCGAGCTCGTGCCCGGAGCAGGACCCATCTATAAGAAGCCTTATAGAATGGGGACGGAAGAATTAGCCGAGTTGAAGAAGCAGCTAGAAGAGCAGCTAAGGAAGGGATTTATCCGCCCGAGTGCCTCCCCTTGGGGATCTCCTGTTCTGTTTGTGGCAAAGAGGGACGGTACCATCCGCTTATGCATTGACTACCGTTCCCTCAATGAAGTTACAATCAAGAACAAGTACCCACTTCCCAAGATCGAAGATCTGTTTGATCAACTCAGCGGAGCCAAGGTATTCTCCAAGATCGACCTCAGATCTGGGTATTACCAGCTGAAGATCATACCCCGAGATATTCCGAAGACGGCATTCGTAACCAAATATGGCCTGTACGAGTGCACGGTCATGTCTTTTGGGTTAACCAATGCCCCAGCTTACTTCATGTATCTCATGAATAAAGTCTTCATGGAACATTTGGACAAGTTCGTTGTTGTCTTCATTGATGACATTCTTGTGTTCTCGAAGTCGGAGGAAGAGCATGAGCAACATCTGAGGATGGTCCTAGACAAGCTTCGTGAGCACCAAATGTATGCCAAATTCAGCAAGTGTGAGTTTTGGCTGCACAAAGTTGGATTCTTAGGTCATGTCTTGACCGAGGAAGGCTTATCTGTTGATCCTGCAAAAATCGAAGATGTGACCCAATGGCAATCTCCAACGACCGTCAAGGAAGTCAGAAGCTTCCTCGGATTAGCGGGCTATTACCGCAAGTTTGTGGAAGGATTCTCTAGCATTGCACGACCAATGACTCAGCTCCTCAAGAAGGACAAGAAGTTCGAGTGGACGCCAAAATGCGAAGAGAGCTTCCAAGAGCTCAAGAAGAGATTGACCACCGCCCCAGTTCTGGCAACACCTGATATCCACAAGGAGTTCGTGATATATTGTGATGCCTCTCGAACCGGATTGGGAAGCGTTCTGATGCAAGAAGGCCGCGTCATAGCATACCTCTCCAGGCAGCTACGACCCCATGAGGAGAACTACGCTACTCACGATCTTGAGCTAGCGGCAGTAGTTCATGCCTTGAAGACATGGCGGCATTACCTCCTAGGGAAACGGTGTGAGATTTACACAGACCACAAAAGTCTGAAGTATATTTTCACCCAAAAAGAGTTGAACATGAGGCAGCGAAGATGGTTGGAACTCATCAAGGATTATGACTTCAGTGTTCAGTATCACCCTGGGAAGGCTAACGTGGTGGCCGATGCCTTAAGCAGGAAGGCTTGCTCTTTGAATGTCATTATTCAGGAAAGGCAGCTAGCCTTGTTTAAGGAGATCGAACAATTCAGTTTGGAATTGGTCACCCCCGGATTTCTGGATCATTTGGAAGTCAGACCAACCCTGATAGACGATGTCAAGAAGGCTCAAGATGGACATGCAAGCATCGAAGGTATCAAGAAGAAGATGAAGCTGGGCAAGGCCCCAGGATTCTCCGAAGACGAGCACGGGATTGTTTGGTACAAAGGTCGCCTCTGCGTACCAAACAACACCGAGCTGAAGACGCTGATTCTGTAAGAAGCCCACGACACCCCGTATTCCATCCACCCCGGAGGAACCAAGATGTACCAAGACTTGAAGGCACGATTCTGGTGGCACGGTATGAAGAGAGAGATTGCAACCTATGTTGCAAAGTGCGATGTGTGCCAAAGGGTCAAGGCTGAGTATCAGCGACCTGCTGGATTGCTTCAACCACTTAAGGTTCCTGAGTGGAAGTGGGATAAAGTCGGAATGGACTTCATCACTGGATAACCAAGGTCGAATAGAGGACATGACTCTATCTGGGTCATAGTCGATCATTTGACCAAGGTGGCTCATTTCATTCCTGTCAAGACCACTTATGATGGCAACCGGCTGGCAGCTCTCTACATTGACCGAATCGTAAGCCTTCACGGTGTTCCCAAGGAGATTGTGTCAGATCGAGGAACCCAGTTCACCTCAAGGTTCTGGAAGAAGTTCCAAGAAGCCTTGGGAACCAAGTTGTCTTTCAGCACAGCTTTCCACCCACAGATCGGAGGTCAAACTGAGCGAGTCAATCAGATTCTCGAAGATATGCTCCGAGCATGTGTCCTGGCATATGGAGCCAAGTGGGAAGATTGTCTCCCTTTTGCCGAGTTCTCTTACAACAACAGTTACCAGTCAAGCCTTCAGATGGCACCATTTGAGGTGTTGTACGGACGCAAATGTCGCACCCCCCTCAACTGGTCAGAGACTGGAGAAGTACTAGTCTTTGGACCGGATAATCTTCGCGCAGCAGAAGAGCAAGTCCAACTAGTCAGAGAGCGATTAAAGGCAGCCAACTCAAGGCAGAAGAGTTATGCCGACACTCGACGCCGAGACATGAGTTTCCATGTCGGGGACCACGTGTACCTGTGGGTAACTCCTCTGAAGGGAACCAAGCGTTTCCACGTCAAGGGGAAGCTCGCACCAAGGTTCATTGGACCCTTTGAGATCACTGCACGACGAGGAGAAGTGGCTTACCAGTTGGAACTACCACCTGAGCTATCCGATGTGCATAATGTGTTCCATGTGTCACAACTCCGGAAATGTCTCCAAGTTCCAGACAAGCCCAATCTCTACAAGGATGTGGATCACCAAGCCATTGATCTGCAGCCTGATTTGACCTACCGCGAGAAGCCCATTCGTATTATGGATGAAGCAGAACGACGTACGCGGAGCCGTACCATCAAGTATTTCAAGGTCCAGTGGAGCAACCACACCGAAGCAGAAGCAACATGGGAACGAGAAGACTATCTTAGATCCGAGTTTCCCGACCTCTTTTAAGCCCTAGTTTAGGAATCTCGGGGACGAGATTCTTGTAAGGGGGGTAGGTCTGTCACACCCTGCATTTTGTAACATGTTATTTGTAACTTTGAAGCATGAAAATTTGGACCAGCAAAATTTTTTAGCATCATTTGGCTTTTATTTGGAATTGAGTTTTCTTCATGTGCTTTTTCTTGTGCTCATTAAAGTCAACTATGACCTCTTGTAGATTTCATCTCCTTATCCAAAACTTCTGCCCAATGATCATGCCAAGTGTTATATAGCAGTATAGTATTTTCTTACAAAATTAATTTGGCCAAAAAGTATTTTATAAATTTAGTTTTCCAAAAACCCCTGAATTGAGATTTGCACTGCAAGTACTTGATTAAGGGTGTGAAAATTATTTCAAAAGATTTATTTGAGACCTAGTAGTCATAGGACTCCCAGAAAACACAAAGGTATAATTTTAAAAGTTATTTTCCTATTTTATTTAAAAGCCTTTTCTTAAGGCCAGAAATGGTCTTTAATAGGGAAAAATTATTTAACTATCTCAAAAATATTTGCCAAAATTCAGAGAGACTCATAGGACATATATTGTCCATATATAAGAGTTTCAACACTTGGTCATGTTCAAAATAATGGGCTAAACCCTCTAAAACCCTTTCTGGATATTTCAAGCTTTTGAAATATTTACAAAGGAATTTTTCTCCAAAAATTCCAGGGAAATTCTATCATGTCATATATGACATATTTGATGACCTTGCCAAGTCCCATGCCTTGGGAAGCAAGAAAACCTCCTCAAACCCCTTCATAACCATTCTGTCCATATTTGAAGTTTGAGCAACTTTACATTGCCAAACTTGTCCAAATGCTCTCAAATTTGGTGCACATGCTAGAATGGCCTAATAAGGCACCTAGACCAAATGGCACAAGAATTTGAATAGAGCAACTTGATCAGGTCACCTCAAAACCCTTTCTGTTCAAATGCAAATTTGAACAACTTTACATTACCAACTTTTTATCTGGAGCTTCAAACTTTGTGGGCATGATCATACCCCAAATGATGATGCTACACCAAGTGGTGCATCAAGAGGAGATGATTAGCTTGACTCAATCAAGATGAAACTGTTTCTGTTGATTTCTAGGGTTCACCAAAGTTACATTGGCTAGTTTCTTCAAATGAGCCCAAATTTGGTGAAGCACCCTATTTTCTCATGTCTTTCAACCCTGTCAAGTGCCATGTCAAGTGGACTTCATTTACTTGATCAAACACTGATCAAACACCTTCTGCAGAAATTCTAAAACCTCCATTTTGACCACTTTCACTTTTCTCCATGGCCTCAACTTCTTACCACAGGCTCATTGAGTTACCATCCACCTCCAGTAACTCCCCCAGCACCTCGGCTCCATGATTGGAGGGTGAAACCCCAGTTTTACCTTGCTGTACAGCCAACTTTCACCATTTCACCAGCCCTCTCCCTCTCTCCTTGCACCTCCAGGGCATCCAAGGCCTCAGGGCATTTCTTTAATTCTCCTACAACGCACCAGACACTGTTGGGCACGCTGGAACGGACCAAGCCGGCGAGAGCACGCTGATGCCGGTCAAACGCACGCTCTGGAGCGTGTGAACAGTGCATCCCGCACGCTGGTTCCAGCCAATCGCCGCTCCCCGATAGCCTCGGGCCTCCCCCTCGCGCCAGTCGAGGCGCCTCGACGTCCGCGACCTCCCCGGCGCTGTCCCCCCTCCTCCTGCGCCCTCCAGTAGCCGCCGTCGCACGCGCCCTGGCCGCCCGCGGCGGCCACTCCTCTGCCTCGCACGCGCGCACCCCTCTGACGCTCCCCCGCTCCTCCTCTCACCTCTACAGGACGTGGAGCTCGTCCAGGAACTCCACAGACCCATTCCCCTAGCCTCCCGTGCGCTGTAGCCTCGCCGGTGAGCTCGCCGGCGCACTGGACCACGGGTCCCCGTCGAGCTCCTATATATAGGCCCTCCCGAGCCTCTCCAACACCACCACCAGCCTCACACCTCTCCACTGAGACCCCCAACACCACCAGTTCGACCCCAGGACGCCCCAGAGCTCGGGATCGACCGGAGCTCCGCCGCATCGGGCCGCCGGCGATCTCGAGGTACAGGCCTCCCCAGCCTCTCCTTCCACTCATTTCGGAACCGCCACACTCCACTGATCCTTTCCACTCTATTTCCCCCTCCGTTCGCAGTCGGAAACGACCTCGACCACCGCCCTCCGACGAGCCTCCGCCGTCCCACCTCACCGCCGGTGAACCAGGGCTCCCCGCCGTGCCGCACTACCACCGCTACAACCGCGACACGACGTTGAGTCCGTCCCTGGCCTCCGTTGCCGTCGCCGTGGCCGGAATCGTCGCCGGTGAGCTCGCCGCCGCCGTGGCCGAGGGGTTAGAGATGACAGGCGGGCCCCGCCTGTCATCCCCCCACCTCTCTCCCCCTCCTCTGAGCCGCTGACCCACGGGCCCCGCCCGTCAGGTTTGAAAACCTGACGTGCGCGCGCGCTGGCTCCGTGCGGCTGGGCCAGTCCGCCTGGGCCGTGCACTGTGGCCACTTCTGGCCCAGTGCACATGACCCCTTTTCTTTTTCTTTTCTGTAAATGTTTTAAACATTTATACAGAAAAGAATATTGATCCAAATTTAATAATTCCAACTCCTAAAATCTTGTAATATTCCAACTTATTTAATGGTACTACTTTCATTCAAATCCATGAAACTTTCCTGTACTGTTCAAATTTAAATTCAAATTTGGGCAGTATAACTCCTGTTCAAAAATCAATATATCCTATTCTGTAACTCCAAAACTCCAACTAAGATTTTTCCCCATCTTAGAAATCCCTCTAGTATTTTACAAAAATGAGATGACATTTTTCTGAGCACTTTGATTTTTCTGTTTTATTTATATTCTTATTTTTCCGTTATTATTATGCGACGTATAGATCCCGTATTTGACGAAGTTGCTGTGGAAGAAGAAGGAGAAGGACTTGAAGACTTTGAAGACCAAGCCAATCTAGGCAAGCAGCCCTTTGACCATGATACACTTGTTCCTCGGAACCCGTTTGTTTCCGATACATGATGATAGGGTTACGATGGTAACCTAGATGAACCACCACATGATGCATGCTTTATTGTTGATCTTGCTATATGCTAGATGACATGCAATAGATGGTCATGATGCTTATATGATGCATGTGTGATATGAACCCCTCATAGTTGAAAACTTTGCATGAACCCATCGGGTGCCCCTAATGCCCGAGGGTGATGAAGTGTTAGGTCATCACTTGAGAAAAAAGTGATGTGCCGGTAATATCATGTGCATGGTGGAATGATGGATTAGATTTATGTGTGACTACCGTCCCAACCAAACATGTGCAACCACACTACCCCTTATGGGACGGGGTTTATTGATTACTTAGGTCGATACTAGCATGGTGCCCGCATTACTAGTGACGGGAAGACTTGAGGTCTTTCCCGGGACGGGGTCGTGCTTGGATAGACGGCCATGACTGTTTTTACAGGGCACCGGACACACCGTTGGTCCCTTCGGGTACGCGTGAACATTGAAATTAGGGCAAGTCCCGTGATCTATTGTTTGTACCCGAGGGCCGTGTGCCAACGAGTGGACTCTATGTTAGTGTCGTCTAAGGAAAGGTAATGATCGGGTGCTTACCCCGGATACTTGAGGTATCGCGGGTCGTGGATGACACGGAAGTTCCCCGGATCTTGTGGGTAAAGTGTGCAACCTCTGCAGAGTGTCAAACTATTCGAATAGCCGTGTCCACGATCATGGACAGTTGGGTGGTGCTACTTAAACTATGTCCAGAATTTTACTTCATCAGTGTTGATATGTGTGTGATGACTCAAGGATGGTGACTTGACTCGATGAGTTGAATCATATTCATGTTGATGTCGGTAACCTGTTCTCGAGGTTACGCGAGGTTATTGATGCATAACTTGACGATAGCATATTGTTCTAGCTTTCTGCTAGATTGTTCATTATTGTTCCATTGCATTGTTACCACATCATGGGTTGCTTGCGAGTACATTCAAAGTACTCATTGGCTTGCCACTGGTTATTTAATTGGCCAGGCATGGAAGAGCAGGAATATGAGGAAGAGTTCTTTGGAGGCGAACATGCGAACTAGGACGCTTTCTCAGTCAGAATGCCTGTAGGGTTAAGGCAGATGGCATGGGTTCTACCCGTTTATCGAAGACTTCCGCTATTTGAGTTATTTCCTATTCAGCCCGTGAGGCTCTACCTATGTAAGACTTGGCCATAATGGCCTTAATTCGTGTAAGACTATTTGTATGGATGTAAGACTCTTGTTATTTCAGCTTCTGTGTGTTCAGTGAGCATTGATCTCTGGGATCACTGTACACGTGCATTCGGTGATCTCGACTTCTAAGTCGGGGTCCCCACATAAAGACCATCACAGAAATGGAAAAATAGCATTTTGATAAATATTTGTGAAGAAAATGTTTCTGGAAAAATGTGCAAATAGCACCATGTGATAGATCGTGATTTGTGGAGTAACTGGAAATTTGAATCGCCAAATTTGGAGTTCAAATGAATTGTTTAAGGATTTTACAAGTTTACAGAAAAAGAAAAAGGAAAGGGAAATGGTTTTTACCCTTATACTGCGCACAGGGCGGAAGATAGAAGTGGGCCGGCCCAACTGCTCGGCCGCGCTCAGGCTGACGACGCAGGAGGCGTATTCCTGGGAATACATCTTCCCCGAGCAAAGACGACGGCACGCACAGCCCGTCTCCACTTACGCGGGGCGAACGAGGCCCACCCGCCAGTGGCTCAGCCCTCCTGGCTGGCCGACAGGCGGGGCCCGGTTGTCGGGTTCACCCTCCACCTCCCGCTCGAACAGAGCAGAGGCAGGGGCGGCGTCGACAGTGGCTGGCTGGTGCTACAGGCCACCGTTTTCGGTGATGTGGCCGCCGGCGTGCTCAGGAAGACGAGCCGCATCCAGCGGTGTGCGCCATGCCCACAGGGGCGGTCCGAGGAGGGCGGGGCCCTGACCAAGGCGAACGGAGGCGCAAGCGATTCCAGGGAGCGCCACACCGCCACGGGGAGGAGAGGGAGAAGCACGGGAGGGGCCAGAGGTGATGTTGGAAGTGCTCTGGTACGGTCCAGAGGGGAGGAGGAGTGGTGGGCGTGAATTTAGGTGGAGGCCAGCGGCAAGGCTCCGGCCATGGAGGTGGCTGGAAGGCACGAGGAGGAGGTTGGCTTGTTCCCTTGGGTCGCTGGGACGGAGGGAGGGAAAAAGAGATCCAGATGGAAGCTTGGGGTAGCCTTATATGGCGAGGCAACGACTCACCGTGGACACGGCCTACGGGCACCCACGGAGAAGGCCGTGGTGGCCACGAAAGGAGGCTTGGGGCTGTCTGCGGCGCTCGTGGGAGTGGAGTAGAGCGCCAGGAAGAGAGAGCAGGACCCGGGTGAGCTCCTAATGGAGCCACGGCTCACACGCCTATTGGCTGAGTCGGGCGGCGTCGGGAACGTGCCGCAGGAGGTGAGAAAGAGGGAGAGAGGAGGGGGCATGCACGGCTGCCAAGTTAAGGACATCGAGGGCCTCGACTAGTAAGAGGGGGAGGCTCGAGGTGGTCGTTGGACACAGTGTCAACTGTCGGGAGCATGCTGATGTGCTCCAGAGCGCACAAATGGCCGCCACCCGCGGCTTTTTCTCGTGTCCTCATGAGCCCACTTGTGTCTAGTGGCTGCACAGGGGACTAAACAATGTGGCAAAGGCATTGGATGCCCTGGGGAGCCACTAGAGGAGAGGTGGGGTTGAGAGAGAGAGGGAAAATTGTTGTCCAGGGAAGAAAAATGGGTCTCTACCCCCTTTAAGCATTTCTCCTTGGGCAGCAAAGCATGCAGGACGTTAAGAGAGAGTAGATGCGGGTCTGGGTGGAGTTTCAACTCATGGGGATAAAATGAACTGGCCAAAACATGGTTTATAAGATTCTGCCAAAAGGTGTTTGATAATGGTTTGGGAAAGTAAATGAATTCCTCTTGGCATGAGACTTGACAGGGTCAAATGGCATGAAGAGATAAGGTGTTCCACCAAGTTTGAGCTCATTTAGGCAAAGTAGCCAATGTAACTTTGGCAAACCCTAGAAATCAACAGAAATGACTTTTCCAAGATTTAGTCATGCAAATCATTCCTCCTTGATGCACCATTTGGTGTAGTGTCCTCATTTGTGGTTGTGAGCATGTCCACGAAATTTGAGGTCACAAGTAAAAAGTTGGTAATGTAGAGTTGTTGAAATTTGGATCTGGTCAGAAAGGGTTTTGGGGCACTTTGGTCAAGTTATCCGTCTCCAAAACTTGTGAATTTTGGTCTAAATGCATAATTAGACCATTTTAGCATGTGCACCAAGTTTGAGAGTATTTGGACATGTTTGCCAATGTAAAGTTGCTCAAACTTCAAAATGGACAGAAATGGTTTTGAGGGGGTTTGATGATGTTTTCTTGCTCTTAAAGTCATGAGGCTTTGCAAGATCATCAAATATGTCATATATGACATTCTAGAATTTTCTTGTAATTAATGAAGAAAATTTCCATTGTAAATATTTCAAAAGCCTCAAATATCCAGAAAGGGTTTTTGAGTGATTTAACCAAGATTTTGAACATGACCATGTGTTGAAACTCTTATATATGGACAATATATGTCCTATGAGCTTCCCTGAATTTTCTCAAATATTTTTGAAACAATAAAATAATTCTAACCTATTAAAGACCATTTTTGGCCTTAAGAAAAAGCCTTTAAATAAAATAGCAAAATAACTTTTAAAATACTATTTTTGTGGTTTTTGGGAGTCCTATATCTAATAGGAATCAAATATAATTTTTGAAAGATTTTTCACACCCGAAATCAAGTACTTGCAGTGCAAACCTTAATTCGGGGGTTTTTGGAAAAGTAAATTTAGAAAATACCTTTTTGGCCAAAATATTTTTGTAAGAAAATACTATTATGTCCTATACACACATGTCATGATCATTGGGAATAGGTTTTGGATCAAGGAGATGAATTATAAGAGTTGGATGATTTATTTGATTTGTAGAGCACTTGCAAACAGCAAACAGAAAACCAATCAAGCATAGTCCAAATCACTCAAAAGTTTTTTTCAAACCACATTTTAGCATGATTATTAGCTTAAGTGTTGTGGCATGAAAATCAGGGTGTGACTTATAATCTTAGCGGGAGGAAAATACTTAGAGATAAAGGCATATTTGCACTTATTCCATAAATCAATACTATTTCTAGGCAAAGAAGAGAACCAAGTTTTAGCATGATCTCTAAGCGAAAACGGAGATAGCTTCAATTTAACAATATCATTATCCGTATATCTCTTCTTTTGCATATCGCATAAATCAACAAAGTTGTTTAGATGGGTAGCGGCATCTTCACTAGGAAGGTCGGAAAATTGATCTTTCATAACAAGGTTTAATAGTGCAACATTGATTTCACAAGATTCAGCATCGATAGTAGGAGCAATCGGAGTGCTAATAAAATCATTATTGTTGGTATTTGAAAAGTCACACAATTTGGTATTGTCTTATGCCATAGTGACGAACAAGCAATCCAACACACAAGCTACCAAGAGGCAAACGAAAAGAGGCAAACATAAAAAGGGCGAATAAAACGACAAAGGTGAAGTGGGGGAGAGGAAAACAAGAGGCGAATGGCAAATAATGTAATGCGAGGGATAAGTGTTTGGGATGGGTACTTGGTATATGACTTTTGCGTAGATCTCCCTGCAACAGCGCCAGAAATTCTTCTTGCTACCTCTTGAGCTTGCGTTGTTTTTCCCTTGAAGAGGAAATGGTGATGCAGCACAGTATCGTAAGTATTTCCCTCAGATTTTGAGAACCAAGGTATCAATCCAGTAGGAGACCACGCGTGAGTCCCTCGTACCTACACAAAAAAATAAGAACCTTGCAACCAACACGATAAAGGGGTTGTCAATCCCTTCTCGGCCACTTGCAAAAGTGAGATCTGATAGAGAAAATAAGATAATACTTTTGGTATTTTTGTTATATATTGAAAGTATAGATTGCAAAATAAAACAACGGCAGCAGAAATTGGCAAGTTGACGGGATACTAATATGATGGAAGATAGATCCGGGGGCCATAGGTTTCACTAGTGGCTTCTCTCATGATAGCAGATTTTTACGGTGGGTGAACAAATTACTGTTGAGCAATTGATAGAAAAGCGCATAGTTATGAGAATATATAGGCATGATCATTGTATATAGGCATCACGTCCGTGACAAGTAGACCGAAATGATTCTGCATCTACTACTATTACTCCACACATCGACCGCTATCCAGCATGCATCTCGAGTATTAAGTTCATAAGAACAGAGTAACGCCTTAAGCAAGAGGACATGATGTAGAGGGATAAACTCATGCAATATGAAGTAAACCCCATATGTTTATCCTCGATGGCAACAATACAATACGTGCCTTGCTGCCCCTGCTGTCATTGGGAAAGGACATCGCAAGATTGAACCCAAAGCTAAGCACTTCTCCTATTGCAAGAACTACCAATCTAGTAGGCCACACCAAACGATAATTCAAAGAGACATGCAAATATATTTAAATCATGCATAAAAGATTTCAGAGAGGAATCAAATATTGTTCATAGATAATCTTGATCATAAACCCACAATTCATCAGATCTCGACAAACACACTGCAAAAATAATTAGATCGAATAGATCTCAAAGAAGATCGAGGAGAACTTTGTATTGAGATCCAAAGAGAGAGAAGAAGCCGTCTAGGTAATAACTATGGACCCGAAGGTTTGTGGTAAACTACTCACAACTCATCGGAGAGGCTATGGTGTTGATGTAGAAGCCCTCCATGATCGATGCCCCCTCCGGTGGAGCTCCGGAACATGCCCCAAGATGGGATCGCACGGGTAAAGAAGGTTGCGGCGGTGGAATTAGGGATTCCTGGTGCTCTCGGATGTTTTCAGGGTACGTGGATATATATAGGAGGAAGAGGCACTCCAGTGGAGCAATGAGGGGCCCACGAGGGTGGGGGCGCGCCTACCCCCCTGGGCGCGCCCCTGCCCTCGTGGCCTCCTCATTTCTTCCTTGGCGTGTACTCCAAGTCTTCTGTGTTGTATTTGTTCCAAAAATGACTCTCCCGAAGGTTTCATTCCATTTGGACTCCGTTTGATATTCCTTTTCTGCGAAACACTCAAATAGCCAAAAAAACAGCAATTTGGACTAGGCCTTGGGTTAGTAGGTTAGTCCCAAAAATAATATAGAAGTGTATAATAAAGCCCATTAAACATCCAAAACAGATAATATAATAACATGCAACAATCAAAAATTATAGATACGTTGGAGACGTATCATCTACCAAATCGATGTCTTCACCAAGCCTACTTGTTGTGTTTCCTCAACCCTTTCATTTCCTCATTCATGTGTTGATGAACTTGATATGTACTATTTGAAGACTTTGACTGAAGACTTTCTCAATTTCCTCAACCCTATTTCTTCAATCTTTTGTCTTCAGCCTGCTTATCCTGTTTACACGCTACTTGTGCTCTGTGTATGGTTTCATTTCATCATGATGATTATGCTACTATGTTGTTGGGAATGCATGTGAGTATCTATTCCGCTGCTAGTAGTTCATTGCTTAGGAAATTATTAGGTAGAATTTCCTCAGTGATGAATTTGTAAAAATCACCTATTCACCCCCTCTAGTCCATATAACACGCTTTCAATTGGTATCAGAGCAAGATACTCCCTTGTTCTGTGTGATTTTGGTTTGACCACCTAGAGTTTTAGTTATGTAGACTGCAAGCATGATCAAAGTCTCGGCTAGGTGTCATACTTTTGATGGGACAGACTACCCCTACTGGAAGAATAAGATGCGTATGCATCTTGAGGCAATTGATAACGATCTCTGGTATGTTGTGGAAACTGGAGTTCCATCCGTCTCACCTTCTGTGAACACTGCTGATGTGAATAGATTCAAGCAACTCGACTCTCAAGCAAAGAATACCATATGTGGCCATCTGAGTAAAGGGCAGTATGGCAGAGTCGGTGCTTTGGAGACAACAAAACTTATCTGGGATATGCTGTCCAAGGTCAACGAGGGAGTCTCAACTCAACGTGACTCTCGAGTTGATATTCTTCGCAATCTCTTCAACTGATTCAAAAGACTCGACAACAAAAACGTTCAGCAAACCTTCGATCGCCTCACTGCCATCTCAAATGAGCTTCAAGCACTTGGAGCTACAGACATCACTGACCATGAGGTGGTGAAGAAATTGTTGAGATCACTTGATTCCTCATTCTACACTCTGGCACTGATGATTCAAGAGCATGGAGACTACAAGTCACTTGATCCCACTGATATCCTTGAGAGGTTAAACACTCATGAGTTCCAACGAGCTGAAAAGAGAGATCTCTACGGTCCAAGCTATGGTAGATCATGTGCACTGAAGTCCAAGGAGGTTTCCTCATCTGAAGGAGAAGATTCTGATAGCAGCCTTGGTGATCCTGAAGAACTAAGCGAGGAGCTAGCAATGCTCATGACGAAATTTCAGAAGTTCTCAAGAGGTGGTCGCTTTGGAAGATCTGGAAGAGGTGATGACGTGAGATCAGATTCCTCATCTCACGATTAAAAGAAGAGGACTTGCCACAAATGCAAGAAACCTAGTCACTTTATCACTGTTTGTCCTCAGTGGGCAAAGGAATCGAAGAAGAAGAAATACAAGGATTAGAGCTCACGATTCGAATAAAAAGAAGAAATCTTCAAAGTCCTCGTCATCAAAATCTTCACAGTCTACCCTCCACAATAGTTCCAAAAAGGCTCAAGCATTCATTGGCAAGGAAATGGACTCAGAGGCCGAATCTGAAGAAAATTAGGAAGAGGAGGAATCTGAGGAGTCAGACTCTGGTGTGGCGAGCCTAGCTCTCTCTACTGCATTCGTCAGCAAGTCCATCTTCAACACTGAGGAAAATGACTTCCCCAACACTGCTGATGACGGCAACGATGATTACGCTCCCACCTATTGCTTCATGGAAAAATGTGCCAAGGTACTCAATTGTCCCTCCTCCGATTCTAGTGACGATGAATCTGATGAAAACCTCAAACCTAGCTATTACAAACTTGCTAAGTTTGCCATTAGGCAACAAAAGGCTTTGTAAAAGGTTCAAAATTAGCTAGTCAAAAGCGATGACCTGTTGGGTGAAGAATTGGATCGATCGAAAATCTTGGATGATAATCTTCAGAGACTACAATCTAAGTTTGATAACCTTCAGGATCTTCATAAAACTCTCGTAACTGATTATGAAAAGCTTTCTTATGAATTATGAAGATCTTCAGAAGGAAAACGATTCATTACTTGCTCAACAGACCAGTCCCTCTCAGGAAGAATTCATTCCACCATGTCTGAAATGCATTGAACGTGAAACTGCTAATTCTTCACCTGAAAGTTCAAATGCTTCTATTGCTGCAAATTCTTCAACTATTTCTATGGTGAAAATTTCCTCAACAGAGGAAACCATCGATGCTACTGATGCAAATGCAGGGTTGAAGGACTTGTATATGACAGGCATGTACAAAAGCCTCAAAGTTCATCAGACTCTTTTGATGTGCTTAAAAAGCAGATTCTGAACAAGAACCCTACGAAAGAGGGTATTGCATTTGAGAGGTGATAACCCACAAGTGTAGGGGATCAATTGTAGCCTATTTCAATAAGTAAGAGTGTCAAACCCAACGAGGAGCTAAAGGTAGAACAAATATTCCCTCAAGTTCTATCGACCACCGATACAACTCTACGCATGCTTGACGTTCGCTTTACCTAGAACAAGTATAAAACTAGAAGTACTTTGTAGGTGTAACGGGATAGGTTTGCAAGAATATAAAGAGCACGTAAATAAAAACTAGGGGATGTTTTAGGTAAAGAAGCAATAAAGTTAGTATAGCGAGTGTGGAAAAGTGGTGGTAGGATTTGTGAAATTCTCCCTAAGCAATTGACTACGTTACTAGACCGATAGCAAGTTTTATGTGGGAGAGGCCACTACTAGCATGTCATCACTGACTTGGAATTCTATGCACTTATGATTGGAACTATTAGCAAGCATCCGCAACTACTAACATTCATTAAGGTAAAACCCAACCATAGCATTAAAATATATTGGTCCCCCTTCAATCCGGTATGCATCAATTTCTATGCTAGGTTGAAGCTTCTATCACTCTTGCCCTCTAATACATAGTCCTATCAACATACAACTAACCCTATGGTGTGATCCACGCGCACGCTCATATGATGGGCACCAAAGGACATCAACATAACCACAAGCAAATTAAACCAATCATAGCAATTCACCAATTATCGATAGGACAACGAAAATCTACTCAGACATCATAGGATGGCAACACATCATTGGATAATAATATGAAGCATAAAGCATCATGTTCAAGTAGAGGGTACAGAGGGTTGCAGGAGAGTGGACCGCTGTAGATAGATGGGGGAAGGTGATGAAGATGTTGGTGAAGATGACGGAGGTGTTGGTGTAGATCGTCGTCACACGATGATGGCCCGGCGGCGTTCCGGCACCACCGGGAGAGAGGGGGAGAGAGCCCCCCTTCCTGTTCTTCTTTTTCCTTGACCTTCTCCCTAGATGTGAGAAGGGTTTCCCCTCTGGTCCTTGGCTTCCATGGCATGGGAGGAGCGAGAGCCCTTCCGAGATTGGATATGTCTATCTGTCTCTCTCTGTTTCTGCGTTATCAGATTCTGGCCTTCCACCGTTTCTTATATTCCCGGAGATCTATAACTTCGATTGGGTTGAAATTTTGACATGATTTGTATCCGGATATTGGCTTTCTTGCGTCGAAATAAGGGCACCAACTGCCTTACATAGTGGCCACGAGGGTCAGGGCGAGCCCACCCCCCAGGGGCGCACCCCCTGCCTCGTGGCCCCCTCGGGCATCGTCTCGCGTTGATTCTTCTTCCCAAAATCACATATATTCCAAAAAAATCTCCGTCAGTTTTTATCCCGTTTGGACTCCGTTTGACATGGATTTTCTGCGAAACAATAAAAAACATGCAACAAACAACAACTAGCACTGGGCACTGGATCAATATGTTAGTCCCAAAAATAGTATAAAAAGTTGCCAAAAGTATATGAAAGTTGTATAATATTGCCATGGAAAATTCAAAAATTATAGATATGATGGAGACGTATCAGCATCCCCAAGCTTAATTCCTGCTCGTCCTCGAGTAGGTAAATGATAAAAAAAGATATTTTTTATGTGGAATGCTACCTAGCATAATCTTGATCATGTAATCTAATCATGGTATGAATATTAGAAACGAGTGATTCAAAGCAATAGTCTGTTATTTGACATAAAAGAATTTAATACTCGGGCATTCCAACAAATAATCAAGTCTTTCAAAATGTCAATGCTAAAGAACATTATCCCTACAAAATCATATAGTCTTTTATGCTCCCTTTTCTTAACACAAGGTACCCCTCATGCCCATCCCAGTGTCAGCCAAGAAATTGTTTTCATACTTTACTTTTTCGAACCTTTTCAACTCTTCATGCAATACATGAGCGTGAGCCATGGACATGGCACTATGGGTGGAATAGAAGGTGGTAGTAGACAAAAGTAGGGAGAAACTCTCACATCGAATAGGAAAATCAATGGACTATGGAGATGTCCATCAATTGATATCAATGTGAGTGAGTAGGGATTTCCATGTAACGGATGCACTAGAGCTATAAGTGTATGAAAGCTCAAAAGAAAACTAGTGGGTGTGCATCAACTTGCTTGCTCATGAAGACCTAGGGCATTTGAGGAAGCCCGTCTGTTGGTGTATTTGGAACGACGCCTTTGGGATCACAAGGATCCCTACTACGGTTGCGGGGTGCAGGGTTGAGAGAAGAGCGGATCCAACAGTTAGCACACGGTTCCTTTACCCACGTTCGGGCCGCAAAGATGCGTAAAACCCCACTCCTGCTTTGGTGGATTATATGTTTGTGTTCTTCGGCTAGCTAAGGGGCGTCAGGAGCTCCAAGAAGCCGAGTCGTGAGGAGTTCTAAAAAGCCGAATCCTTCTCCTGGTCGCCTCGGGCCTCCTTTTATAGGGAAAAGGGGTTGTCACAGTGGCACACGGGAGGTGGAAAGGGTACAGTGATGCGAGGTTATCCCTCGCATTACATGACAAGGCGCATTTAATGCGCTTAGCTTAGGTGTCCTTGCTTTATCGGGGACGGGGAGACATCCATGTTGTCCGTCGCCGCTCCTTCTTGTGTTGACACGCGCCCTGGCCAGCGATGCCTGAGACGCCATGTAGGCAGGCAGGCAGCTGAGGTGGCGCAATGGTGGGTCTTCACGAAGATCTGCATGTTGCCACGCAGGTGCCTGCCCAACTGGTTGGGTCGGCAGCTGCATGGGGCGGTGGAAACTCAGTTGGTGCGGGCCTGGTGGTGGCCCTGCGGGTGTCCTCGGCAAGGGCCATGCCGGGGCTCCGGCAAGGGTCTTGCCGCGGCGCCTGCTGTCATCCCCGGAAGGGTGCTTGCCGGAGGTCTTGTGGTCCTCCTTGGCTGGGATCCCGCCAAGGGTCGTCGTCTTCTCAGTGTGTATCTGATCTTGAATGTCTTCACAAAGATCTGCATGCCACTACGGGGATGCCTCCCGAATCCTTGCCCTCTGGGGGCAGTGGACTCAAGGGTGATCCGCTCCATGGGCGTGGGGCAAGCTGCTACGGCAAGGGTCTTGCCGGGGCTGCTAGAGCCGGCCCCGGCAAGGATATTGCCGGGGCTGCTGAAACTGGCTCCCGGCAAGGATCTCACCGGGGGAAGCCGCTTCGTCCCTTTGCTCTTTGTGGTCTTGTTCTTGGTGTTGCTCCAGTTCCATCGAGCTTCGGTCTTACCCTGGCTCACCTCCCTTGCCATGCTTGGCGTGGTGGTTCCCGTGGCTCAGACTGCCCGTGCATAGTCATAGGGGTACAAAAAGTGTACCCCTCTTTTTGTACACCGACAAGAGCCCCCGGGCCTGGGCCACACATAAGCGTGACGCGTTGTTGGGCTAGGCCCAGAACGGTGCGCGGGCAGGCGGGCAGGCGGGACGGTTTTCACCGTGGTAAGGTTTTCCACGCGCTGCGCCTCCCACGATCCGCGGGCGCGGCGCGGGGTGGAGGGGCGTGCGTGACGTGGGCGGCATGCGCAGAGCGGTTTCCGCAGGCATGCGTCACGTCGCAGTAAAGAGGTGGCTTTACGCCTTCCCCATAACCGGGAGGAGGCGTGGAGACGCGGCCCATTTACTAAATGGGGCCGAGGCGCGGTCCTCAAGGCGTCCACTCCCCACGATCACGGGGTGGGGAGAGGTCGTCTCACCCGTCCCCTCGGTTCTGCACGTCTGCCACGTGCCTCCCATGCGCTTGGGGTGGCAAACGGTGGAGGCGGGAAACCGGGTCGTCGCTGGTTGGGGCGGCGGGTCGGTCCCGGCTCCCTGCGCCTTCTGCGCCTTGATTGGCCGAGCGGGGCGGTCGAGCCCCAGCCCCGCCCCTTTATAAAGAGCGGGAGGGGAGGGACGGCGCCCTGCACTCTTCCATCTTATTTCTCCTTCAGCTTCTACTCTTCTCTTCTGTTCGCCATGGAGAGAGGAAATCCCGGCCCTTCAACGGTGGCGGCGAGGGTCGCCGCTCGACAACGCGTCCCTCCTTCTCCTGCACCTGCGATGGCAGAGCCGGCCACGAGGGGAAGGGGTAGGGGCGAGGTCGTGGGCGAGGCCGGGGCGCCCGGGGAAGAGGAGGACAGGGCGGCCCGCCGGCCTCGCCCCCGCCAGCAGCTACTCCTCCAGCGGAGGGCCATGTTGGGGATGACCCTTGCGAGTTCTTCGTCAGGTTGCGGCGGCCTCCGGGCCGTCGCCTTCATCTTCCGACCCCATTTGCTTGGGAGATGGAGCTGGATCCGCCGGAGTCGCTGCGGCTGCACATGAAGGGCTGCGGGATCAGTGGCTCGTGGGTCCGCGTCGACTTCCCTGCCCCTCACGTGATGTATCTTCGCCAAGGATGCAAGACGTTTGCCCGTATCCACAGCCTGACGGATGGGCTCACCCTCCATTTCAAGTTGATGGAGGATGGCCATCTCTCCGTCAAGGTCTTCGGGCACTTCGGGACTCGTGCAAGGTGCTGCGTGGAGAGCTCCTCCGATGAAGAAGACTCCTCCTCGAACGAGGGTCACGAGGAGGATAGCGGCAGTGACGACGAGGGTGGTAGGTGGCAGGATGACGGGTCCGACTAGGTGTCGGGCGCCACTCCCGGTGGCACCGGCGACCCCATCATCCGCGTCGCCAGCTCCTTGAACTTCTCGGGGCCGTCCCCTTGGCGGCTGGCGTAGGGAGGCTGCGGAAGAGGAAGAGGAAGAAGGCAGGCGGCAAGGTCGTCACGTCGGAGTACGCGGGCACCGACGCCTTCGACGCGTACTGACGTCCTGCCTCCTCGTCTTCGAGCTCTCCTTCTGGCGCCGCCATCACCATCCAGCCCTTGGGCGTCCACCACGATGTCCTCTTGGTGTCTTCTGCCACCCGTAGCTTGCCTAGGCGCCCCTTTTGCCCTTCTCGCCTCCTTGACCTACCTCCTGAGGAGAGGGACAAGAAAGGCATTACGGGCATCTTATCTCTTTTTAGTTTGTAAGCCTTCGGGCACCTGTTAAATTTAGAACTTGTAATCCTCTTGTTCATGTTTTTCATTCCTATGGGTTGTACCTGAATGGAATGTTTTTAATGAAAAAGGGATGTTTGTTGGGTCATTTGTTCGCAGGTAGAACCCACAACAGGGAATAAATCCCTGATATCTCTAAGATAAACATTTTCTCGCCCGGCAACAGACATTGCCGTCTCCCTACTTCGCTCGACCTTTCTCACGCCCTTGGCGGAGGCAGGGATGAAGTGGGCTTAGGCTCCTCGTCTCATCCGTTCACTGCCGCGACTGCAACCAAACTTAGTCCTAGGAACGAGCCCTAGGGCCTAGAGTTATGGGAGCACGGTAGCTTGAGGAAAAGAACGAGGTTTCACATACCTCAGTCCATAATGGAATGCATGATAGGGGATGAAGAACTTATCTGAAGCTGCAGCCCTCGGCAACCCTGGTTCACCGTGGGTGAATCTTTGCTCTTGTAGCCCCCAGCAACACTGGCTTGCCGGGGCCTTGATGCTGATATGTTCCTCTTTCTTCTCCCCAAGTGGCTTCGGCAAGGATGTCTGTGCATCTTGTGAACCAAAGGAGATAGAGGAAAGACAAAGAGATGCAAAACCCGACCTCTAAGCTAGGGGTTAGCCGCCGCTAAGCACTATCAACCCTAACCAAGGACGAGACTCGACTCAGCATGCATGCTATAACTTAGGGCGCCAGCGCTTCATTTATTTATGCTTAGGGTCTGCGCCTGGCTTTGTATAAAGGGTTACATGCCTTGCCGGCAAGGCTTGTACAAAAGGGTGGCTTGCCGGGGGGGCCGGCAAGCCGCGCCTTATGGGTAAAACTTGCGAAGATGCTCAATGTTCCAGGAATTGCTCACCGGAATGGCATTTTCGGTCTCCAGGCGGACTGCGCTAGGCCTGGTGACTCGTATTACCCGATAAGGGCCTTCCCACTTCGGCGTCAACTTGCTTGTATTCTTGGCCGATTGAACGCGCCGAAGAACAAGGTCGCCTTCCTCAAAGCTTCGGGTATGGACCTTGCGGCTATGGTAGCGGCGCAAGGCCTGCTGGTAGGGTGTTGCTCTCACAGTCGCCCGAAGACGATCTTCCTCAAGGAGCATTGAGTCATCTTGGCGCAGTTGCTCTTGCTCAAGCTCATCATAAGCGAGCACTCGAGGTGACCCGTATATGAGTTCAGTGGGGAGAACTGCTTCTGCCCCGTATACCAGGGCAAAGGGTGTCTGGCCGGTGGCTCGATTTGGCGTCGTTCTGATCGACCAAAGAACCGTCGGCAACTCATCAATCCAGCGCCTTCCGCTCTTGTGCAGCATGTCAAAGGTCTTTGTCCTTAAGCCTCGCAGCACTTCAGCGTTTTCCCTCTCAGCTTGACCATTGCTTCGAGGGTGAGCAACGGAAGCGAAACAGACTTTGTTGCCGAGGTCTTGGGTATATTGCATGAAGGTGCGGCTTGTGAACTACATGCCGTTGTCGGTGATGACCCTGTTGGGTACACCAAAACGGCACACTAGTCCCTTGAAGAACTTGACGGCTGACAAAGATGTGACCTTCCTCACTGCCTCCACCTCCGGCCACTTTGTGAACTTGTCGATTGCAACGTACAAGTACTCAAAGCCCCCAATAGCGCGGGGGAAAGGGCCCAGTATGTCGAGCCCCCAGACCGAGAAGGGCCAGGAGAGAGGAATGGTTTGAAGGGCTTGAGCTGGTTGATGAAGTTTCTTTGAATGAAACTGGCACGCTTCACACCTGGTGACCAGCGCCGTCGCATCTTGGAGGGCAGTGTGCTAGAAGAAGCCTTGCCGGAACGCCTTGCCGGCAAGGGCTCTTGACCCTATGTGGGATCCACATATGCCTCCATGTATCTCCGCCAACAGCCCCAGTCCTTCCTCTCGAGGGATGCACTTCAATTTCACGTCGTTCGGTCTCTTTCTGTATAGGACATCATCGATGAACTGGTACATAGCAGACCGACGGGCTACTTTCTCCGCTTCTTCCTGCTCCTTAGGAAGTTCCCCAGTTTGGAGGAATCGGATGATATGTTGTGCCCACGCTGGAGCATGGGGCTCGACGGCAAGGACTAAAGGCATTGCCTCCGCCATGGGAGCGGCTATCTCGACGGCAAGAGCTTGACGCTCCGCCGGAGCTAGCCGTCCAGTGGCAAGCTCAGTGTCACCAGCAACATCCATGCCGGCAGCTCCGGGGAGCTCGGCGGGAAAGTACTTGCCGGGCCCTGATTTCCTCCTCTTGTTCTGCTCTATTGATGGATCAACGGATGGCTGAGAAAGTTGAAGCACAAAGGTACTTGGTTCCACAGGTAGCTTGAGGGCAGCGCGCTTTGACAGGTAATCGGCGATGTCATTCTCCGCTCGGGGAACGTGCTCCGCCTGTATACCATCAAAGCGCTCTTCCAGCTTCCTCACTTCATCGATGTAGGCCTTCATCAACGGGCTCTGGTAATCTTTGTTGACTTGTTTGACGACAAGCTGCAAGTCGCCCCTGACAATGAGTTTCTTGATTTCGAGGTCTGTCGTGATCCTAAGACCGGCAAGCAGCCCCTCGTACTCAGTAGTATTGATCGTGGATACCTCCCTGGGGAGTGCATCTGGACCACGTACTTGAGGTGCTCTCCAGTGGGCGCAACCAGCAGTACGCCAGCCCCGACGCCCAGCAAGCAGAAAGCTCCATCAAAGTACATGATCTAGTCGCAACTCGCCTCTTTGCCGGGGAGAGCGGTTTCCTGGACCTCTTCATCAGGCATTGCGGTCCATTCTGCAACGAACTCTGCCAAGACTCGGCTTTGAATCGTCGAGGTACTTTCAAAATTGAGGCCAAAGCTGGACAGCTCCAGTGCCCACTCTACAATTCTTCCTGTTGCGTCTGGGTTGCGCAATATTCGTTGCAGTGGGAGGCGAGTGACGATGGTGATCTCGTGCGCCTGGAAGTAGTAACGCAGCTTCCTCGAGGCCATAAGAAGGCCAAAGAGCAATTTCTGCACACCGGAGTACCTCGATCTAGCCCCCTGCAAGAGGGAGCTAACAAAGTAGACCGGGTGCTGCATCATTTTCTTCCTTGGCGGCACTCCAACCGGCCGTGTCGTCTCTACGCCAATGGCATCAGGCTCTATCGCTGCTATCACCTCATCATCAATTTCTCTCTGCGCCACTAGTGTGGCGCTGACCACCTGGTTTGTCGCTGCCAAGTATAGCAGCAACGGTTCTTGTGGTCTAGGCGCAACAAGTACTGGCATGGAGGAAAGATACCTCTTCAAGTCTTGCAATGCTGCTTCGGCTTCTGGCGTCCACTCCATTGGGCCTGCCTTTTTCAAAATCTTGAAAAAAGGAAGGGCGCGCTCAGCAGACATGGAAATGAATCTGCTCATGGCGGCAACGCAGCCAGCAAGCCGCCGCACATCCTTGACCCGTCTGGGTGCTTCAATCTGTTCTATAGCCTTGATCTTGTCCGGATTGGCTTCTATCCCACGCTGTGACACAAAGAACACGAGGAGCTTGCCGGACGGGACGCCGAAGACGCACTTCTCAGGGTTCAGCTTGAGGTTGATCTTGTGTAGGTTTACAAATGTTTCTTGTAAATCCGGTATAAGGGTTGCCCTGTCCTTGGTTTTGACCACTATATCATCCATATAAGCCTCCATATTTCTATGGAGCTGAGGTTCAAAACCAATCTGGACTGCCCTTGCAAACGTCGAGCCAGCACTCTTCAACCCGAAAGGCATTCATACGAAACATTACGTACCACATGGGGTGATGAATGATGTCTTCTCTTTGTCTTCTCTTGCCATGAAGATCTGGTGGTAGCCGGAGTAGGCATCGAGGAATGACAACAGGTCACACCCAGCCGTGGAGTCAACAATCTGGTCGATGCGCGGCAGCGGGAAGGGGTCATTGGGACAAGCCTTATTGATGTCTGTGTAATCAATACACAGCCTCCACTTCCCATTTGCCTTGCGTACTACCACTGGATTGGCCAACCACGTTGGATGGAGCACTCCTCTTACCAAACCCGTAGCTTCCAATTTCCGGATCTTCTCCATGATGAACTCTTGTCGTTCCAAAGCTTGCTTTCTGACCTTCTGCTTGACGGGCCGCGCATGAGGACAGACAGCAAGGTGGTGCTCAATCACCTCCCTGGGAACGTCGGGGATGTCGGATGCTTGCCATGCAAACACGTCGACATTCGCCCGCAGGAAGGTGACGAGCGCGTCTTCCTATTTGTCGTCAAGGGAGGAGCTTATGGTGAAAGCCCCTCCTGTGCCGTCCTCCTTGACAGAAACCTTCTTGGTTCCCGGCGGCGTGGCCCTGGACCTCTTGTTTCTGCTGGTGGAGCTATCTGGCACGTCCTCGACGGGAGCGCGACACTCCGAAGAGGTGCGCTTGCCGGAGTGGGTGTCCGAGGCCTCACCGGTCTTCTTCTTTCCGGTGGAGCTCTCTGGCACGTCCTCGAAGGGAGCACAGCACTCCGAAGAGGTGCGCTTGCCGGAGTGGGTGTCTGGGGTCTCATCGGTCTTCTTCTTTCTGGTGGAGCTCTCTGGCACGTCCTCGACGGGAGCACAGCACTCCGAAGAGGTGTGCTTGCCGGACTGGGTGTCTGAGGTCTCACCGGTCTTCTTCTTCTTCCTTCCCGGGGCTCTAGTGGCAGGAGCAAGTGCCCTCGTAGCGGCAGCTGCTGCAACTGCTTGCTGGTATAGTTGGTCAGCGCAAACCAGCGCATCTTTCTTATCGGAGGGGATGGTGATGATCGTCACTGGCCCTGGCATCTTCAGGGTGTTGTAGGCGTAGTGTGACACTGCCATGAACTTGGCCAGCGCTGGGCGGCCAAGGAGCCCGTTGTAAGGCAAGGGGATCTTGGCAACATCGAACACGATCCTTTCTGTCCTGTAGTTCAGATCACTCCCAAAAGTCACGGGCAGCGTGACCTTCCCCTTTGGTTGACTTCTCCCCGGGTTGACCCCTTGAAACGTGCCCGTCTCTTCGAGGTCTCCCTCGGGAATTTGCAGCTTCTCGATCACGGTGGGAGAGAGTAGGTTCAGACCGGCCCCGCCATCGACTAGCATCTTTGTCACCTTGAGGTTGCGTATTGTCGGTGAAACCAACAATGGCAAGCACCCGACCACAGTAGTGCGATCAGGGTGATCCTCAGTGTAAAAAATGATAGGTGTGCTGGACCATTTCAGCAGCTTTTGGGCACCGGACGACGGCTCTGCCGCTGTAATCTCGCGCGCCCACTGTTTAAGTTGGCGGTGAGAAGTATGCAGCGAGGCGCCGCCATTGACGCGCATGGCCTCTGTAGCCTTCTGAAATTCTTGGTCGCTGGAATCGTCGTCCTCTTCGTGATCATCGTCTTCGGGCCTTCTGTCACGGCCCCGGGCGGGCCTCTCCTGTTGTTTATCCTTGTCGCGACGGCCTGCTTGGCCATCACGCTTCTTGCCGGACTCTTCAGCACCATCCTGGCCCTTCTCCTTGTTCAACCTCTCATATTCAGCCCTCTGCTTCTCAGCAAGGAGCTCAACCTGTCGGCAGTCCTCGAGATCATGGACCTTGGTGCGATGGATCTTGAAGTATCACTTGCCGGAGTTTCCTGGCTTCTCGGCAGCCGCCAAGGCCCGACAGGCGACACACCCGGCAATTTCCTTGCCGGGGTCACCCGCCCTCGTTTTCTTGGCGGAGCCGGTGTCATCAGATCCCTCGACGGCAAGCATGGCTTTACCCTTGCGCTTCCTGTTGCGGTGCCGGCCTTTCTTTGCTGGGGTGGTAGTATCGTCATCTGAAGAGTCGGTTTCCCCGCCGGCATCTTCGCCGGGGTACTTCCTTCCCTCTTCAGCCCGGGCACATCTGTCAGCAAGAACATAGAGTTTTGCCACATCTTTCACCTTGGTCATCGCCAATTCTTCACGCATCTTGCGGTTACGCACGTTCTGATGGAACACACTGATAATGGTGGCAGGGTGAACATCGGGGATATCGTACTGTACCCGGCTAAACCTCTGTTTGTACTTTCGCAGACTCTCGCCTTCCTTCTGGGGTATGACGTGCAGGTCACTTGCTTGGCCATGGGCTTGGTGACCTCCAGTAAAGGTGCCAACAAACTCATGGCACAAATCCGACCAGGAGGAAATAGAGTCTACCGGCAAGTGCATCAACCATGACATGGCGTTGGGTTTAAGAGCCAACGGAAAGTAATTCGCAAGCACCTTATCGTCGCGAGCTCCGGCAGCCTGCATCGCGATGGTGTAGATGTTGAGGAACTCCGACGGGTGGGTCTTGCCGTTGTACTTCTCGCCAACGTCGGGCTTGAAGGTGCGGTGAGTGGGCCACTGGAACTGCCGCAGCTCACGGGTAAAAGCCGAACAGCCTACCTCGTAAGGTAGACCTCTAGGGCTCTCCGGTGCTGGGCGGTCCACAGCAGGCCTCGCTCGCCTGTCTGACTGGTGACGCGCTCCGCGCCGGCGCTCGATGGTGGTTCGAGCGTCTTCATGAGCTCGCCCCTGAAGAACTTGACGCTGGTCGCCGTGGGTCCGTGGGTCGGACGACGCTATGGAGATGTCGTCGCCCGCGACGTCCCGACGAGTCGACACACACGGTACCGGGCGAGGAGGAGGCGAATGCACCGTAGCCACGGCGCTGCCGGTCCCCCTGCCACCGGTGCGTGGGACTCCATCGGAGCGTCGACCTGGGAGCTCCGCTGGATTTGGTTCATCCTTGTTGGCGACTGCGACAAGGCTTCGGATGGTGGCTCTCCATTCGTCGAGTTTCCCCGTAACGGGAGGAAAGTCGAGGAGCAACTGCGCGCGCACCAGGGCTTCGGCTGGGGTTACCGGTAGCGAAACCTGCACGGACCGCGACGCGCTTCGACCCCTGACCGTGTCAGGAGGAGCTCCATCACGATCCCGCAGTTGCGTGCCGTTTCCACCGGCGCTTCGGCGGGCGGGCAGGTCTTCTACGTCTCGGGAGTGGCGCTCGGGGCTCTTCCCGTGACGGCGCCCAGGATCTTCGGCGCGATGACGCCGCTCGTCGCGCGCTACATGGGAGGAGCGTGTTGTGGGCGCCGGCGTGGGAGTCCTGGAAGCCCTTGCGTCGCCTTCGGGTGATGCTGCAGCGACCTTGGAAGGCCCAGCGCCACTCGCTGAGGGCCCGCCTCCGTCCTTGGACTTGGCGGTGTGTGGCCCGTTACCGGGCGCACAAACATCGCCACCTCCCAAACTCCGGCTGCTGGGATGGCGTTGGTGTTCGCGAGCAGCGCCCCGGGTCCTTTCCGCGACCGGTCCGCTGCTCGCCCGCGTCGGGACGGGCTGTCCGGCCTCCGACGGGCCAACCGCCACCGTCGCCTTCTTCTTGGGCGCCATGATGATGAAGAAGCGTCGAACTGACTACTGAAGCCGATTCTCAAAACTGCGCCCCCCTACCTGGCGCGCCAAAGATGTCGGTGTATTTGGAATGACACCTATGGGATCACAAGGATCCCTACTACGGTTGCGGGGCGCGGGGTTGAGAGAAGAGCGGATCCAACAGTTAGTACATGGTTCCTTTACCCAGGTTCGGGCCGCAAAGATGCGTAAAACCCTACTCCTGCTTTGGTGTATTATATGTTTGTGTTCTTCGGCTAGCTAAGGGGCGTCAGGAGCTCCAAGAAGTCGAGTCGTGAGGAGTTCTAAAAAGCCGAATCCTTCTCCTGGTCGTCTCGGGCGTCCTTTTATAGGGAAAAGGGGTTGCCACGGTGGCACACAGGAGGTGGAAAGGGTACAGTGATGCGAGGTTATCCCTCACATTACATGACAAGGCGCATTTAATGCGCTTAGCTTAGGTGTCCTTGCTTTATCGGGGATGGGGGAGACATCCGTCTTGTCCGTCGCCGCTCCTTCTTGTGTTGACACGCGCCCTGGCCAGCGATGCCTGAGACGCCATGTAGGCAGGCAGGCAGCTGAGTTGGTGCAATGGTGGGTCTTCACGAAGATCTGCATGTTGCCACACAGGTGCCTGCCCAACTGGTTGGGTCGGCAGCTGCATGGGGCGGTGGAAACTCAGTTGGTGTGGGCCTGGTGGTGGCCCTGCGGATGTCCTCGGCAAGGGCCTTGCCGGGGCTCCGGCAAGGGTCTTGCCGCGGCGCCTGCTGTCATCCCCGGCAAGGTGCTTGCCGGAGGTCTTGTGGTCCTCCTTGGCTGGGATCCCGCCAAGGGTCGTTGTCTTCTCAGTGTGTATCTGATCTTGAATGTCTTCACAAAGATCTGCATGCCACTACGAGGATGCCTCCCGAATCCTTGCCCTTTGGGGGCAGTGGACTCAAGGGCGATCCGCTCCGTGGGCGTGGGGAGAGCTGCCGCGACAAGGGTCTTGCCGGGGCTGCTAGAGCCGGCCCCGGCAAGGATCTTGCCGGGGCTGCTGAAACTGGCTCCCGGCAAGGATCTCGCTGGGGGAAGCCGCTTCGTCCCTTTGCTCTTTGTGGTCTTGTTCTTGGTGTTGCTCTAGTTCCATCGAGCTTCGGTCTTACCCTGGCTCACCTCCCTTGCCATGCTTGGCGTGGTGGTGCCCGTGGCTCAGACTACCCGTGCACAGTCATAGGGGTACAAAAAGTGTACCCCTCTTTTTGTACACCGACACCGTCGTTGGAATATACAAGACAAGTTCTATAATGAAAATTCCCACTAGTATATGGAAGTGACAAAAAAAGAGACTCTCTATCATAAAGATCATGGTGCTACTTTGAAGCACAAGTGTGGAAAAAATATAGTAGCATTGTCCCCTTTTTTTTCTTTTTTTGGGCCTCCCTTTTTGTGGCCTTTCTATATTTTTATTTGGCCTTTCTTCCTTTTTTTATTTCGCCTTTCTTTTTTCTTTCTTTCGGGACATAGCTCTAATAATGATGATCATCACACTTTTATTTACTTACAACTCAATATAACAACTCCATGCTAGAACAAAGTATGACTCTATATGAATTCCTCTGGTGGTGTATCGGGATGTGCAATGATCTAGCATAGCAATGAAATCAAAAAGCGATCAAGCCATGAAAACATCGTGCTAGCTGTCTTACGATCATGCAAAGCAATATGACAATGATGGTGCGTGTCATAACAAACGGAACAGTGGAGTAGCATGGCAATATATCTCGGAATGGCTATGGAAATACCATAATAGGTAGGTTTGGTGGCTGTTTTGAGGAAGGGTATAAGGTTGTTTGATGCACCGGCGAAAATTGCGCGGTACTAGAGTGGCTAGCAAGGTGGAAGGGTGAGAGTGCGTATAATCCATGGACTCAACATTAGTCATAAAGAACTCACATACTTCTTGCGAAAAATCTATTAGCCCTCGAGGCAAAATACTACGACACATGCTCCTAGGGGGGAGGTTGGTAGGAGTTAAGCATCGCGCGCCCCCGACCTTCACACAAAGATAAACAATCAAAATACAATGCACGCCAATTTGGTTACATAGTTAGGAGACCATACGTGCATGCTTCGGGAATCACAAACCTTAACACCAATATTTTTACTAAACCACAATCATTCACTAGTACCTCCCACATATTAGCATCTCTATATCGCGAAACTATTGCAAGGAATCAAACATATCATATTCAGCGATCTACAAGTTTATGTAGGATTTTATGACTAACCATGTGAATGACCAATTCCTGTCAACTCTCTAAATAGATATAAGTGAAGAAAGAGAGTTTTAATTCTTTCTACAAAAGTTATGCCCACACTCTAACAAATATAAGTGAATCAAAATAGCATTCTACAAATGGCGGTTTTCTATGTGAGGAGAAACAGGCAATCCAAACTTCGAATGATATAAGTGAAGCACATGAAGCATTCTATAAAGCCATACTCAAAAGATATAAGTGAAGTGCAAAGAGCATTCTATAAATCAACCAAGGACAATATCATACCAGCATGGTGCATTTATTAAAAGAAAAATAAAAAGCACACGACGCTCCAAGAGTTTACGCATATCATGTGAACGAAACAAATCCGAAAACATACCGATACTTGTTGAAGAAAGATGGGATGCCTTCTGGGGCATCCCCAAGCTTAGGCGCTTGAGTCTCCTTGAATATTTACTTGGGGTGCCTTGGGCATACCCAAGCTTGAGATCTTGCCTCTCCTCCTTATACTCATATCGAGACCTCCTCGATTTTTGAACACTTCATCCACACAAAACGTAACCGAACTTTTTGTGACGGGGTTAGTGCATATGATCAATGAAATCCCATCATGTATTGCTCTAACATTATTGTATAATTATGAACAAACATTACCCACTGTATGTTATCATAATTCTATGGCCCCAAGTCAATTAGGCTTCAACAAGAATTCAAACATATGCAAATAATGAAGCTATAACAGCAATCTGTGAAAACAGGACAGTCCGTAAAGATTTGAACATTCACCATACTTCTGTAACTCTAAAAGTTATGGAAAATTAGGAAAAATCAAAAAAAAAATAGGAATACTATGAAAAAAGTTTCCGATCCTTTCAACGTTCTAGTAAAAAATGTAAAATTGCGCACTACATCCAAAGTTTCTGTTTTTGCACCGCACAAACCAACAAGCAGTTTAATCGTTCTAAAGGAAACTCTTGGCACGTTAGTTTTATAATACAATGGAATTGTACATGGGGATAACTATTTTTGTTGAAAAGTTTCTGTAATCAAGGTTCACAAAGTTTCCATGGGCATGAACAAAGTTCAAGGCTAGCTCCCACTTTAACAATGCTCGTCTTTCTCACTTTCGCTTTTCTTTTTGAAAAAAAATTAGGTTCCCCTCCTTTTTTGTTATTAAACTTTAT
Source organism: Secale cereale (assembly GCA_902687465.1). NCBI lineage: Eukaryota > Viridiplantae > Streptophyta > Magnoliopsida > Poales > Poaceae > Secale > Secale cereale. The sequence goes on along the minus strand of LR738714.1, from coordinate 329,679,866 downwards.
AAAAGCACACAACAAGAAAAATGACGCTCTAAAACTTCGGGGTTGTCTCCCTGGCAGCACTTTCTTTAATGCCATTAAGCTAGGCATATAGTGCTCAAGTAATGGATCCACCCGGATCCCAAGGTATATCGAAGCCAATTTTAATTACCAATGATTTGTGATTTTGTAGTGGGAACAAAGTAACATATATCATGCAGCAACGAAATCTAACTCTCTTCCTATGCATCGGAATGTCATAAAAGAACAATTCATGCACACATAGTAAAGGCCAATGCATAGTATAGACATTTTCTTGCAATTTTATCATATTGGAAACATAGAGAGCCAGAGATGTAGTCCCTCTCTCATAATAATTGCAAGTAGGAGCAGCAAGCACATGCATATTATATCTATTAAAATCATCATGTGTAGTAGTAAAACACAACCCATCAATATAATCCTTAATAAGTGCAAACTTCTTCGATATAGTGTAGTTTGGAGAATTCAAAAAGATAACATGACTATCATGTGTGGGTGTAATAGCAACTATCTCATGTTTAACATAAGGAACTATAGCAAGTTCATCTCCATAAGCATAATTCATATTGGCATCATGGCCACAAGCATAGCAAGCATTAACCTCACTAAAAAGTGATATTTCAAACGAATCAAAGGGATCATAACAATCATCATAGCATTCATCCTTCGATAAGCACGAAGGGAAATTAAACAATGTATGAGTTGAAGAGTCACTCTCATTAGAAGGTGGGCACGGGTAGCTAATCCGCTCTTCCTCCTTTTATTTTCTCTCTCCTCCTCATCTTTTTTATCTAATGAGCTCATAGTGTCATCAATTCATTCTTCCATAGTTTCCTGCAAAATATTAGTCTTTTCTTGGAGAGCGGAGACTTTCTCAATAAACACATCAATATTGGTATTGTATTTATAATTCAAATAGCAATATGTCAATATAGCAAGATTTTTAGATCTATAAACATCATCATCATAATTTTCATACTCTTCAAACAAACATTTAATTTCACAAGCACCCTTAAAAGCAACAAATTCTTCTATTTGTTCAACATCATAGTAATCATATATACAATTAGCATAAGATGCTAATGTTTCATTATCATTAAATTTGCATGAAAAGGGTAGGTGTGGAGCATTCATCCTAGAGCAACAAGTATAATCATATCTCAAGCAAAGCTCCCGAGCATACCAATGCTACATATGAATTTGGCCCCATAACTGTTTCCCATTTTTAGTCAAGTGATAATCCCTAAAGTATTCACGTTGATCCAACATTACTCCCATTATATAGTTGAATGGGGTTTTCTCATGATTATCAAAGCAGTACATAATATCTTTCAAAAAATGAGCATCGAGGGTTTTAGGAGGTTCCCCATCTCCACAAGTAGCAAGTACACCTAATGTTTTTGGTATTTCGTGTTCCATATCCATAACTTATGATAGAGAACAACTTAGAACAGCAAATAGAATCTACTTAGTGATAAAGTAAACAAGCACACACGAGAATATTCACCCCACACTATTGCTCCCCGGCAACGGCGCCACAAAAAGGTCTTGATAACCCACAAGTATACGGGATCAATTGTAGCCTATTTTGATAAGTAAGAGTGTCGAACCCAATGAGGAGCTAAAGGTAGAACAAATATTCCCTCAAGTTCTATCGACCACCGATACAACTCTACGCACGCTTGATGTTCGCTTTACCTAGAACAAGTATACAACTAGAAGTACTTTGTAGGTGTAACGGGATATGTTTGAAACAATATAAAGAGCACGTAAATAAAAACTAGGGGATGTTTACGAAGCAATAAAGTTAGTATAGCGAGTGTGGAAAAGTGGTGGTAGGAGTTGCGAAATTGTCCCTAAGCAATTGACTACGTTACTAGACCGATAGCAAGTTTTATGTGGGAGAGGCCACTACTAGCATGTCATCCATGACTTGGAATTCTATGCACTTATGATTGGAACTATTAGCAACCATCCGCAACTACTAATGTTCATTAAGGTAAAACCCAACCATAGCATTAAGATATATTGGTCCCCTTTTAATCCCGTATGCATCAATTTCTATGCTAGGTTGAAGCTTCTGTCACTCTTGCCCTCCAATACATAGTCCTATCAACATACAAATAACCCTATGGTGTGATCCACGCGCGCGCTCATTTGATGGGCTTCGAAGGACAACAACATAACCACAAGCAAATTAAACCAATCATAGCAATTCACCAATTATCGATAGGACAAAGAAAATCTACTCAGACATCATAGGATGGCAACACATCATTGGATAATAATATGAAGCATAAAGCACCATGTTCAAGTAGAGGGTACAGCGGGTTGCGGGAGAGTGGACCGTTGTAGATAGATGGGGGAAGGTGATGAAGATGTTGGTGAAGATGACAGAGGTGTTGGTGTAGATCGCTGTCACATGATGATGGCCCGGGCGGCGTTCCGGCACCATCGGGAGAGAGGGGAGAAAACCCTCCTTCCTCTTCTTCTTATTCCATGACCTTCTCCCTAGATGGGAGAAGGGTTTCCCCTCTGGTCCTTGGCTTCCATGTCATGGGAGGGGCGAGAGCCCCTCCGAGATTGGATCAGTCTCTCTGTTTCTGCGTTCTCAGATTCTGTTCTTTCACCGTTTCTTATATTCCCGGAGATCCGTGACTCCGATTGGGCTGAAATTTTGACACAATTTGTATCCGGATATTGGCTTTCTTGCAGCGAAAGTAGAGCACCAACCGCCTTTCATGGTGGCCACGAGGTTCAGGGGCGCGCCCACCCCGCTGGGGCGCGACCCCCTGCCTCGTGCCCCCCTCTGGCATCGTGTCGCGTTGATTCTTCTTCCCAAAAATTACATATATTCCAAAAAAATCCCCGTCAGTTTTTATCCCGCTTGCACTCCATTTGATATGGATTTTCTGCGAAACAAAAAAACATGCAACAAAGAGGAACTGGCACTGGGCACTGGATCAATATGTTAGTCCCAAAAAAAGTATAAAAAGTTGCCAAAAGTATATGAAAATTGTATAATATTGGCATGTAACAATCAAAAATTATAGATACGACGGAGACGTATCAGCATCCCAGAGCTTAGTTCCTGTTTGTCCTCGAGTAGGTAAATGATAAAAAAGATAATTTTTGATGTGGAAGGCTACCTAGCATAATCTTGATCATGTAATCTAATCATGGCATGAATATTAAGACATGAGTGATTCAAAGCAATAGTCTATCATTTGACATAAAAGAATTTAATACTCGGGCATCTCAACAAACAATCAAGTCTTTCAAAATATCAATGCTAAAGAACGTTATCAATACAAAATCATATAGTCTTTTATGCTCCCTTTTCTTAATACAAGGTACCCCTCATGCCCATCCCGGTGTCAGCCAAGCAAATGTTCTCATACTTTACTTTTTCGAACCTTTTCAACTCTTCATGCAATACATGAGCGTGAGCCATGAACATAGCACTATGGGTGGAATAGAAGGTGGTAGTAGACAAAAGTAGGGAGAAAGTCTCACATCGAGTAGGCAAATCAATGGACTATGGAGATGTCCATCAATTGATATCAATGTGAGTGAGTAGGGATTGCCATGTAACGGATGCACTAGAGCTATAACTATATGAAAGATCAAAAGAAAACTAGTGGGTGTGCATCAACTTGCTTGCTATGAAGACCCAGGGCATTTGAGGAAGCCCATCGTTGGAATATACAAGCCAAGTTCTATAATGAAAATTCCCAGTAGTATATGGAAGTGACAAAATAAGAGACTCTCTATCATAAAGATCATGCTGCTACTTTGAAGCACAAGTGTGGAAAAAAAGATAGTAGCATTGTCCCCTTTTTTCTTTTCTTTGGGCCTTCCTTTTTTTATTTAGCCTTTATTTTTTTTTTTGGCCTTTCTTCCTTTTTTTATTTGGACTTTTTTTGGGACAATGCTCTAATAATGATGATCATCACAGTTTTATTTACTTACAACTCGATGCTAGAACAAAGTATGACTATATGAATTCCTCCGGCGGTGTACCGGTATGTGCAATGATCTAGCATAGCAATGACATCAAAAAACGGTCAAGCCATGAAATCATCATGCTAGCTGTCTTACGATCATGCAAAGCAATATGACAATGATGGTGCGTGTCATAACAAACGGAACAGTGGAGTTACATGGCAATATATCTCGGAATGGCTTTGAGGAAGGGTATAAGGTGGTTTGATGCACCGGCAAAAATTGCGCGATACTAGAGTGGCTAGCAAGGTGGAAGGGTGACAGTGCATATAATCCATGGACTCAACATTAGTCATAAAGAACTCATATACTTATTGCGAAAAATCTATTAGCCCTCGAAGCAAAATACTACGACGCATGCTCCTAGGGGGGAGGTTGGTAGGATTTAACCATCGCGCGCCCCCGACCTTCACGCAAAGATAAACAATCAAAATACAATGCGCTCCAATTTGGTTACATAGTTAGGAGACCATACGTCCATGCTTAGGGAATTACAAACCTTAACACCCATATTTTTACTAAACCATAATCATTCACTAGTACCTCCCACATATTAGCATCTCTCTATCGCGAAACTATTGCAAGGAATCAAACATATCATATTCAGTGATCTACAAGTTTATGTAGGATTTTATGATTAACCATGTGAATGACCAATTGTTGTAAACTCTCTAAATAGATATAAGTGAAGAAAGAGAGTTTTAATTCTTTCTACAAAAGTTATGCCCACGCTCTAACAAATATAAGTGAAGCAAAAGAGCATTCTACAAATGGCGGTTTTCTATGTGAGGAGAAACAGGCAATGGAAACTTCAAATGATATACGCGAAGCACATGAAGCATTCTATAAAGCCATACTCAAAAGACATAAGTGAAGTGCGAAGAGCATTCTATAAATCAACCAAGGACAATCTCATTACAGCACGGTGCTTTTATTAAAAGAAAAATAAAAAGCACACGACGCTCCAAGAGTTTACGCATATCATGTGAACGAGGGTCAGGGGCGCGCCCCCTGCCTCGTGCCCCCCTCGAGCATCGTCTCGCATTGATTCTTCTTCCAAAAAATCACATATATTCCAAAAAAAATCTCCGTTAGTTTTTATCCCGTTTGGACTCCGTTTGATATGGATTTTCTGCAAAACAAAAAAAACATGCAACAAACAGGAACTGGCACTAGGAACTGGATCAATATGTTAGTTCCAAAATGTAATGCCCCGGATGTAATACTTTCCCTTTTGGGCATATAATATATCTCCGGCTTCATCTATTCCATTTCGGGTTCTTTGTCTTCCGGGTTTTCGTCGTTTTGTTGTGTGAGTGTGTGGCATTCATTCATATCATGTAGACATGTGCATCGCATTGCGTTTGTGTTGTCGGTTGCATCCGGTTCCATGCGTTCCTTCCCGTTGTCCGTTTCGCGTTCCGGAGCTCCCTCACGTGTCCGTGGCGTCCCGTAGGCCTACTTGGTGTTTGGCCAAGTAACGTTACCGGTTTGACGCGAGACTTGTCGTGTGTTGTTGTTTTGTTGTGCGTAACCCGCCTGTCAAATCTCGTCGCGTTTCGAGTCCGTTTGCTCCTCCAGCAGTTATTCGTGTGGGCTCAAAGTGCCTCCACTTTGTGGCCCAAGACACCCCCTCCAACAGCCCACCAACCACTTCTATCATCTAGGCCATCCAAATCTGATCCGGTGGCCGAAAACCGCACTCCATTTGGACAACCCTAGCTCCTTGTGCCTATATATTTGTCCACTCCCCCAAATTTTGCCCCAAATTAAGGAAACCCTAGCCTCCACTTCATCACCTTCCTCCAGCCACCACCTCGCCGGAGCTTCGCCGGAGTTTCGCCGGAATCTCGCCGGAGCTCCTCCACCTCGCCGGAATCCACCAACAACACCTCTCCACCTCCTATCCTCTCAGATCCGCCACTCCACGCCTCTTTTCCGGTCATCCCGCTCCAGATCCGGCCGCCGGCGGGCCTCCCCAGGGCTGCCGGACCACCTCCCGTCGCAGGTTCCCACCCGCCAGAACGAACTTCCGCCGCCGCGCCTGGGAATCAGGGGCAGCCGAGCCCCTCGATCCCGATCTGGATCCACCGCTCGCCCTCCAGGCCGCGTTGACCGCAGCCGCCTGGGCCCTCCCAGGGGCCCGATCCCGCTTCACCCAAGAAGGCCGCCGCTCCCTCTCCCCGATCGCCAGGCGCAGGCCGAGGCGCGTCGCCAGCCCAGCCGCCCAAGGCCCCAAGGCCGAGCCTCGCCAGCCGCCTCCCGCACCGGGGCCCGAAGGCCCAGCTCCACCGGGCAGCCATCCTGCATCACTGAGGCCGGCGCCCAGATCGCCCGATCGCGCCATCGGGCCGGGACCGCGTCGCCTCTCCCAGGCCGGCCCGCTCCTCCAGCCGCCGCGCCGAGCCGCCTCAGCCAGTCGCCAGCCTCCGGCCCAGGCGCTCCCTCCGAGCGGGCCAGCTTCGCCGCGCCGCCTCGGGCCTCCCAGGCCGCCTCGCCTCTGCCCGGCAGCTGGGCCCGCTCCAGCCGCTGCGGGCCGAGCCGCCGCGCCAGCCGCCTTCGACCCCCCGCGGGCCGCACCAGATCAGGACCGAGGCCCACCTCCGGATCCAGATCCAGCCCGATTTGTTCTCATATCTGAAGGTTGTTTCAAAATCCCTAAGTCCCTGTTATTTTTCTTGTCTGATGCTGATTTCAAACTGTGATAACTTTGTGTGTGATGATCCGTTTCACGCAAATGAGGTGTCCAGACGTTCGTGGTGATTAGCACTACGTTTTATCTTTTTGTGCCATGCATGTTAGAGATCATCTAGGTGCTTGTTTTTCTGTTGCAAGAGTGCATCATGTTAAAACTGCTGCTATGTGATGTTTTTATGCCATCTTGGCTGTGTGATATCTTTTAGCTCGTTTATCCGAATGATGCAAATGACATGTCCACGTGTTCGTCTTGCCATGCTCTACATGTTGCTTGTGATAGGTTGCATGATAGATTCATTCTTGCCATGTATATCTTCGTTGCAAAGTGCCATGTGGCTGTGATGTTGTTTCACTTGCTATGAAATGCCATCTTGTTGAGCTCATTGCTATCGTTGTGTTTATCTCCATGATGCATGCTTGTGTGTTTCGGAATCACCATCATGTGTACTTTGATGTGGTGCTTACCACTTGCCATGTTTAGTTTCGAGATGACTTAAACTTGCTCTTTTAGATGCCATGTTGAAACTGCTGTTTTAACACTTAGTGGATTTTCACGAAGTCTGAAATCTGTAATGTTCCGATGCCATGTTTGCTTGCTGCTCTAGGACAAACCATGATAGTTTTGGGGTGGATCTTGATTGTTCCTTGTAGTATATATTGTTGGCTTTCCATTCATGTTCTCACATGCTTATTTAAGTGGCTGTAACATGTTTATCTTTTGCTCCAAAGTTTCAATAAAATTCTGCTGTCAGAATTTTATTGTCAAGTTCAATATGTCCAAGCTTGTTAGTATTGATCCGTGGCTCCTTTGGGGGTGCACCTTTGGACTTATTTGCTGTAGGATATGTCTAGTTTATGTTCATGCTCTTTGCCATGGTGTTTGAGTGCTGTAGCATATTTATTTAGTGCTCCGAAGTTGCTATGTTGCTGTAATTTTCAGCTTTCGCCTATTTCTTGTTTAGGGCATAACTTTTAGCCCGTAACTCCGATTGCAGCAAGTTTTATATGAAACTTGATTGATTTTCCGTGTAGATTCATAATATCCTATTGTTATCATGTTTTGAAGTGATTTGCTTGAGTGTTATTTTCCGTGCTCCGTGTGCTCTCTTAGTGCATCCATCATGCATCCATCATTTTGGTGTGCGCATTGCATCTTGTTGATTTGTGCCTTGTGTGATTGTATTGTTTAGAGCCGGAAGCTGAGACCGAGTACGAGGTTGAGCACGAGGACCCTTCTTACGATCCGAACGACTACACTTCAGGCAAGATGACCGAACCCCGATAACATTACTATCTTTGCCTATTGCTAGTAGTTCCGCTCTATAGCTTTGCCTCGATGCCCATGTCTTTCATGTCAGTCTCCTACTTGTAACCATTACCATGTTTAACCACCCTACCTATGCAAACTGTTGCTTGGCTAAGTACGCTTCGCTCAGCCCTTCTTATAGCATTGCTAGTTGCAGGTGAAGATCGAAGATGCTTGCTTCATGTTGAAGTTTGTTGGGTTATATCACACTATATAAATGTTTAAAAAGGAAATCATCTATATATTGGCAAGGGTGGAAGGCTAAGCCTTTTGCTTGGTGATTTGTTCCACTCATGCCGTTAGGAACCGTATAAATCGGTGTTATGTTCCTTGATTATGCGTTCCTTACACGGTTGGGGTGTATGGGACCCCCTCGATAAACCGCTAAGTGCTAAGTCTTTTCCAGCAAGTCCCAACATTGGTAATATTTGCCTAATAACAAACTAAACTTGCATAGGGAGTTATAAACCCTTTTTTTCTTTAATCAACAACCCCCGGCCAGTGCTCCACATGAGTGTTGGTCCGAACTGGGGGTCCTGCGGGGCCACCTCAAGGAAACTCGAGGTCTGGTAAAAACCCGTAGCATCACCCATCCGGTCGTGTCCTGAGACTTAGATACGCGCGGCTACTATCAGAGTGTCGACACGCTGGGAGGATTTGCTGGATTAGCCTTACCTTAGTTCGGAGTATCTTGAGCACGGGATTCCGAGAATACTCGGGTCTTCCCACTTTGGAGTTGCGACTCCGCGGATCGTGGGCTTGTAATGGGCCAAGTTGGAACACCCCTGCAGGGTTATGAACTTTCGAAAGCCGTGCCCGCGGTTATGTGGCAGATGGGAGCTTGTTAATATCCGGTTGTAGATAACTTGACACAATGTTACAATACACTACCAGCGTGTGTACCGTGACTGTCAATTTCCGAATAGGGATTCGGGAGTTGAACACGGTGGGGTTATGTTTGTTGAGCTTTAGCTAGGATCACTTCGTGATCATCTCTCGACCAATGCTTTCTCTTCTCGCACTCTCTCACGTAAGCTAGTTGCTAGTTGCTGCCGCAGACACTTGTTCTTTTCTTCAGCCTTATCCTCACCCAAGGCTTATATAGTCTTGTTACCCGAGAACGGGATTGCTGAGTCCTCTGTGGCTCACAATTACTTCACCACACCAGATGCAGGTCCAGTTGTGAGCTATCCAGGTGATGGCACCGAGCTCGACTGGGAGTACGACGAGGAGCGTAGCCGTTACTATGTTCGTTATCCTGATGATCAGTAGTGGAGACTTCTACTAGGATTCGATCCGACCTGTGGATTTAAATTATGTTTGGTATCTTGCCATTTGGATTTTACCCTTAGAGGGCTGTGAAGTTTTAATGTATGATGATTGAGACATGTATTGTATTTGTGTGACGTGGCGAGTGTAAGCCAACTATTTTATGTTTTCCATCCCCACCTTTTACATGAGTTGTGCAAAGATACCAGACTTGCGATCCTTCCAGCATGGGGTTAAGTCTCTAAGTCGTGCCTCGACACGTAGGAGATTTAGTCCCATCCTGGGCATTACAAGTTGGTATTCAGAGCCTTCTCCGACCTAGGAGCCCCCACTGATTGATCGAATCGTTGACGGTCGAGTCTAGGCACACACTGAAAACATTTTGAGTCCTATATATTATATCGGAGAGTAGGATTTCTTTGCTTCTCATCCCTTTTCTCTCTAGTGAGGACTCCTGACGACTACTCTTACCTCTTCTACTTTCAAAAATTGCACCAAAAATTTTTTAGGAATCTCGCGAGTATTCCGGGATTGCTTCGATGTTCTTGTGACGAGAATATTGTTCTCGATGCCTCCTGACATTAGGGGTTGTGGCAGTGTCCCGGGGAGTTGAGCTTCGGGGTATTGTCGTCACAAGCATATCGCGGCAGTACTAAATACTTAAGACGGCCGACATCGAAAATCTCTCCAATACGGTTAGTGGTAAGATAACCCCGACATCACCCAGTACTGGGGAGGTAGTTCGGGAGTATTGGCATAGCTTGTTATAGTGGATGCTTTTCGAAGGTCCGAGGTAGACAGTTTCCGAGAAAGACTGGTTATGTGTTGAAGGATGGATACACCTGGATGTAGGTTTAGAGTTGATTGCGCGGTGCTTCCCGTGTATCCCCAACACTTGATTGCATAACTGGAATCTTTCGGAAATTCATAGGTGGGTTTATCCAGTAGATCGTAGGCATTCTTCCAACGAATGCAGGTTAGCGAGTTCGGGGTTCTACATTGAGTGAAGTGGTATTATGACCGATGTTCCGATCGGGAGTTGCATCTTAAAGGGTCCTTGGCTATGCTGATCCGGGGATTGCAAAACCCTTTCGTAATGCGTTCATATGCTTTCAGCACAAAGATGTTAGAACGAAGCTCCTATCTTGTGTTTGTTTCCGTCCGTACCTTGTTGTTTTCTTATTTTATCCTTTTGTCCCCTATGTGGCTTCTCGTGAAGATTGATGTTATCATTTAACTGAGAATTTCATTCGTTCCTCTTGTTCGAATGATTTCATTCGTTCCTATTGTTCGAATGATTATTGTGAAGACTTGTTGCAATTCATTCCATTGATTCAGCTTATACCTTCTGTTAATCAATTGCTGATTCGTGGTCATCTCTTTCAGGATGGCTCCGAAAAAAGTTCCCAACGCTAACCCAGAGGCGGAAGAGGTCCCAGATCGTCCTCCTTCCCCTCCTCCTCCGTCTGAGGCTTGGAGAGCGATTATGCAGACTACAGCTCAGAACACCCAGTTGTTGATGCAGATGATGCAGCAGATGCAAGCTAATCAAGCTAATCAGGGTGTTCCAGGGAATCAAGGCAACTTCTTCAACCAGCAGCACCATGCTACTCTCAACCAGTTCTTGGCCAATAATCCAAAAGCTTTCAGTTACTGTGTCGACCCTCTTGATGCTGAAGATTGGTTAACCGATATCAAGAAGCATTTTGAGTGCAGTAACGTGAGAGAAGAGGATTATGTGAAGTTTGCAGCCTTCCAACTCAAAGACCAAGCAGCTGACTGGTGGCAGCAGTACAAAGACTCCAGGCCAGGTCAGGTGATCTCTTGGGAGAATTTTTGCAAGGACTTTCGCTCTCACCACATTCCAACAAGTGTCATCGAGGGTATGCGTGAGCAATTCCGCAACCTGAAGCAGGGCTGTATGACAGTCTATCAGTATAATGTCAAGTTCCAAAACCTCGCCCGCTATGCTAAGCAAGACATTCCTGATGCTAAGAGCAAAATCTACCAGTTCCGTGGAGGTCTGAAAGATGAACTTCAACTTGCTCTCACCTTGTTCGAGCCCGATGAATTCGACAAATTCTATAACATGGCTTTGAAACAAGAGGCAGCTCAGCTCAAGATGGAGGCTTCTAAAAAGAGGATTCGAGATGCCGTTCACTCTTCCTCATCGTCTCAGTTGGCTGCGAAACAACAGAAATTTTGGCTTCCTCCTCCTCCAGTGATTCGAGCTCCTTACAACAACTCCAACAACTCCAACAGCAACAAGAACTCTAGTGGACGTGGTTTCTCCCACCCACCCAACCCGAGCAACCAGTCGAGGAATTAGTTTCAGTCTCAAGGCTCCAAGTCAAGTGGTTCTCATTTCCGTCCTCTCTCAGAAGTGACTTGCAACAAATGCACTCAGAAAGGTCACTATGCCAACAGATGTCCGAACCCGAAGCGTCTTCCACCTCCTCCACCTGTGAGTTCAGCTATTGTCAGGCATGATCCAAAGGCAGCAAGGGTCAATCTGATGAGTGCAGCGCAAGCGGAGAATTCTTCTGATGTCATTTTGGGTAACCTTCCAGTTAACTCCATCCCTGCTAAAGTGTTATTTGATTCGGGTGCTTCATGCTCTTTCATGTCTCAACCATTTGCATCCAAGTATAATGTTGACATCAAAAGTTTGCCAAGGGAGTTATCAGTTGTTTCTCCGGGGAGACGAATGCATTCCAGTATATATGCTCCGGATGTTTCTATTCGCATGGGTGATTATCGATTTTTGGCTTCTCCGGTGGTTCTTGGTAATTCCGACATCGACCTCATCCTCGGGATGGATTGGCTTTCTCAGCATGATGCTCACATTGATTGTGCACAGAAGGAAGTCAAGATGACTCATCCTGATGAAGATGTGATTATCTTTGCCTCCAGGGATAACACTATCAGGCTTTTCACTCTCAATGATAAGGGCGAAATTAATGCCATATCTCAAATTTCGGTGGTGAACGAATATCAAGACGTCTTTCCTGAAGAACTTCCAGGCATGCCTCCACACCGTCAGGTGGAATTTGTCATTGAACTCGAGCTGGGTACTGAGCCAGCATGCCGGCGTCCGTACAAGCTCTCTCCGGACGAATTGAAGGAATTGAAGAAGCAGCTTGATAAACAAGAGAGTATGGGTCTCATCAGGCCTAGTACGTCTCCTTGGGGCTGTGGTGTCTTATTTGTCAAGAAGAAAGATGGCACGGAGCGTCTCTGTGTTGATTACCGGCCATTGAACAAGAAGACAATAAAGAACAAATATCCGCTCCCCAACATCAACGAACTCTTCGAGCAGCTCAAAGGAGCTAAAGTGTTCTCTAAGCTCGATCTCCGAATGGGCTATCACCAAATTCGCATTCGCGAGGAAGACATTCCCAAGACGGCCTTCAGAACGAGCTACGGCTCATACGAGTATACTGTCATGTCCTTTGGTCTCGCCAATGCTCCTCCTACCTTTTCGAGGATGATGCACTACATCTTCAACCCCTATACTGGCGAGTTTGTGCTTGTGTATCTGGATGATATTCTGGTGTTTTCCAAGAATGAAGAAGATCACGAAAAGCACTTACGTCTGGTTCTTGATCGACTCCGAGAGCATAAGTTCTATGCCAAGTTCTCCAAGTGCGAATTTTGGCTCGATAAGGTTTTGTACCTGGGCCACATCATCTCAGCTGACGGCATTGCGGTAAATCCCGAGAAAGTTGAAGCAATTGTCAACTGGGAAGCTCCTCAGAACGTCAAGCAACTCCGCAGTTTTCTGGGTCTTGCCAGCTATTGCAGAAGGTTCGTTGAGAACTTCTCCAAGATTGCCAAGCCTCTTTCCAACTTGCTTCAGAAGAATGGCAAATACTTTTGGTCTCCAGAGTGTGAAGTGGCATTCAAAACTCTCAAAAAAAAAGCTCGTCTCTGCTCCAGTTCTGACTCCTCCAGATGAGTCCAAGCCCGATGAAGTATTCTGTGATGCTTCTCTTCAAGGCCTTGGTGGTGTGCTTATGCAAGATAAGAGAATTGTGACATACACTTCTCGTCAGCTCAAGCCAAGTGAGAACAACTATCCCACACATGATCTCGAGCTAGCAGCTGTGGTACATGCTTTGATTACGTGGAGACATCTGTTGTTGGGCAAAAAAGTCGACATCTTCACTGATCACAAGAGCTTGAAGTACATCTTCAAACAGCCGCATCTGAACCTCCGCTAGACTCGTTGGGTTGAAATGATCCAAGAGTATGATCCCAGCATTGAATACACTCCTGGCAAGGCGAATGTGATTGCAGATGCTTTGAGCAGAAAGGCATATTGCAACAGCCTTCTTATCAAGCCGTACCAGCCTGAGCTTTGTGAAGCATTCAGGAAACTCAACCTCCAAGTTGTTCCGCAGGGTTTTCTTGCAAAATCTTCAAATTGCTCCTACCTTGGAAGATCAGGTCCGTGAGGCCCAACTCAGTGATACCATGGTGAAGAAGGTGAAACATGCTATTGCAAAGGGCATTCCGAAATACAAGTGCTTCCGTGTTGATGAGAGAGATACCTTGTTCTTCGAGGACAGACTCGTTGTTCCCAAAGGTGATCTCAGGAAGCTCATAATGGAAGAAGCACATGATTCTCTCCTTTCCATTCATCCTGGCAGTTCCAAGATGTACCAAGACCTCAAGCAATCTTACTGGTGGACACGCATGAAAAGGGAGATTGCCCAATTCGTGAATGAATGTGATGTTTGCAGAAGAGTGAAAGCAGAACATCAACGTCCAGCCGGTCTTCTCCAACCTCTTCCTATTCCAGAGTGGAAGTTCGACCACATTGAAATGGACTTCGTCACTGGCTTTCCTAAATCCAAGCGAGGAAATGATTCTATCTTCGTGGTGATTGACAAGCTTACCAAAGTCGCTCACTTCCTGCCAGTCAAAGAATCAATCAATGCAGCTCAACTTGCAGAGCTGTACACTTCCAGAATTGTGTCCTTACATGGCATTCCTCAAGTTATATCCTCAGACCGTGGAAGTTTGTTCACATCCAGGTTCTGGGACTCCTTTCAGTCCGCCATGGGCACTAAGATCAGGTTCAGCACTGCTTTTCACCCTCAGACTAGTGGTCAAGTCGAGCGAGTGAATCGGATTCTAGAAGACATGCTCAGAGCCTGTGTCATATCTTTTGGCATGAAATGGGAAGACTGCCTTCCATTTGCCGAGTTCTCTTACAACAACAGCTTTCAAGCAAGTGCAGGCAAAGCTCCGTTTGAAATCCTCTATGGCAGAAAGTGTCGTACCCCTCTCAACTGGTCTGAAACAGGCGAACGTCAACTTCTTGGCAATGACTTGATCTCAGAAGCCGAAGAAATGTGCAAAGTCATACGTGAGAATCTCAAGGCCGCTCAGTCGCGTAAGAAGAGCTACTATGACGGCAAGCATCGTGATTTGGCTTTCAACATTGGTGATCATGTCTATCTCCGTGTTTCTCCGATGAAAGGCACCCAAAGATTCGGTATCAAAGGAAAGCTTGCTCCTAGATACGTCGGGCCTTTCAAGATTCTTGGCAAAAGAGGCGATCTAGCCTATCAACTTGAGCTCCCTCCCAACTTCGCCAATGTTCATGATGTGTTCCATGTGTCTCAACTCCGCAAATGCTTCAAGGCACCTGAGCGCATGATTCCGTTTGAAGAGATTGATCTTCAACAAGACCTGTCCTATCGAGAGCATCCCGTTGCCATTCTCGAAGAGACCGAGCGCAAGACCCGCAACAAGTCCATCAAATTCCTGAAAGTCAAGTGGTCACATCACACCGACCGAGAAGCTACGTGGGAACGAGAAGATCATCTTCGTTCCGAGTACCCTTCCTTTTTCCAGTCCTAGATCTCGGGACGAGATCTTTTTGTAGTAGAGGAGAGTTTGTAATGCCCCGGATGTAATACTTTCCCTTTTGGGCATATAATATATCTCCGGCTTCATCTATTCCATTTCGGGATCTTTGTCTTTCGGGTTTTCGTCGTTTTGTTGTGTGAGTGTGTGGCATTCATTCATATCATGTAGACATGTGCATCGCATTGCGTTTGTGTTGTCGGTTCCATCTGGTTCCACGCGTTCCTTCCCGTTGTCCGTTTCGCGTTCCGGAGCTCCCTCACGTGTCCGTGGCGTCCCGTAGGCCTACTTGGTGTTTGGCCGAGTAACGTTACCGGTTTGGAGCGAGACTTGTCGTGTGTTGTTGTTTTGTTGTGCGTAACACGCCTATCAAATCTCGTCGCGTTTCGAGTCCGTTTGCTCCTCCAGCAGTTATTCGTGTGGGCTCAAAGTGCCTCCACTTTGTGGCCCAAGACACCCCCTCCAACAGCCCACCAACCACTCCTAACCACTTCTATCATCTAGGCCATCCAAATCTGATCCGGTAGCCGAAAACCGCACTCCATTTGGACAACCCTAGCTCCTTGTGCCTATATATTTGTCCACTCCCCCAAATTTTGCCCCAAATTCAGGAAACCCTAGCCTCCACTTCATCCCCTTCCTCCAGCCACCACCTCGTCGGAGCTTCGCCGGAGTTTCGCCGGAATCTCGCCGGAGCTCCTCCACCTCGCCGGAATCCACCAACAACACCTCTCCACCTCCTATCCTCTCAGATCCGCCACTCCACGCCTCTTTTCCGGTCATCCCGCTCCAGATTCGGCCACCGGCGGGCCTCCCCAGGGCTGCGGGACCACCTCCCGTCGCAGGTTCCCCGCCGCCAGAACAAACTTCCGCCGCCGCGCCTGGGAATCGGGGGCAGCCAAGCCCCTCGATCCCGATCTGGATCCACCACTCGCCCTCCAGGCCGCGTTGACCGCAGCCGCCTGGGCCCTCCCAGCGGCCCGATCCCGCTTCACCCAGGAAGGCCGCCGCTCCCTCTCCCCGATCGCCAGGCGCGGGCCGAGGCGCGTCGCCAGCCCAGCCGCCCGAGGCCCCCAAGCTGAGCCTCGCCAGCCGCCTCCCGCACCGGGGCCCGAAGGCCCAGCTCCACCGCGCAGCCATCCCGCATCACTGAGGCCGGCGCCCAGATCGCCCGATCGCGCCATCGGGCCGGGACCGCGTCGCCTCTCCCAGGCCGGCCCACTCCTCCAGCCGCCGCGCCGGGCCGCCTCAGCCAGTCGCCAGCCTCCGGCCCAGGCGCTCCCTCCGAGCGGGCCAGCTTCGCTGCGCCGCCTCGGGCCTCCCAGGCCGCCTCGCCTCTGCCCGGCTGCTGGGCCCGCTCCAGCCGCTGCGGGCCGAGTCGCCGCGCCAGCCGCCTTCGACCCCCCGCGGGCCGCACCAGATCAGGACCGAGGCCCACCTCCGGATCCAGATCCAGCCCGATTTGTTCTCAGATCTGAAGGTTGTTTCAAAATCCCTAAGTCCCTGTTATTTTTCTTGTCTGATGCTGATTTCAAACTGCGATAACTTTGTGTGTGATGATCCGTTTCGCGCAAATGAGGTGTCCAGACGTTCGTGGTGATTAGCACTACGTGTTATCTTTTTGTGCCATGCATGTTAGAGATCATCTAGGTGCTTGTTATTCTGTTGCAAGAGTGCATCGTGTTAAAACTGCTGCTATGTGATGTTTTTATGCCATCTTTGCTATGTGATATCTTTTAGCTCGTTTATCCGAATGATGCAAATGACATGTCCACGTGTTCGTCTTGCCATGCTCTACATGTTGCTTGTGATAGGTTGCATGATAGATTCATTCTTGCCATGTATATATTCGTTGCAAAGTGCCATGTGGCGGTGATGTTGTTTCACTTGCTATGAAATGCCATCTTGTTGAGCTCATTGCTATCGTTGTGTTTATCTCCATGATGCATGCTTGTGTGTTTCGGAATCACCATCATGTGTACTTTGATGTGGTGCTTACCACTTGCCATATTTAGTTTCGAGGTGACTTAAACTTGCTCTTTTAGATGCCATGTTGAAACTGCTGTTTTAACACTTAGTGGATTTTCACGAAGTCTGAAATCTGTAACGTTCCGATGCCATGTTTGCTTGCTGCTCTAGGACAAACCATGATAGTTTTGGGGTGGATCTTGATTGTTCCTTGTAGTATATATTGTTGGCTTTCCATTCATGTTCTCACATGCTTATTTAAGTGGCTGTAACATGTTTATCTTTTGCTCCAAAGTTTCAATAAAATTCTGCTGTCAGAATTTTATTGTCAAGTTCAATATGTCCAAGCTTGTTGCTATTGATCCGTGGCTCCTTTGGGGGTGCATCTTTGGACTTATTTGCTGTAGGATATGTCTAGTTTATGTTCATGCTCTTTGCCATGGTGTTTGAGTGTTGTAGCGTATTTATTTAGTGCTCCGAAGTTGCTATGTTGCTGTAATTTTTAGCTTTCGCCTATTTCTTGTTTCGGGCATAACTTTTAGCGCGTAACTCCGATTGCAGCAAGTTTTATATGAAACTTGATTGATTTTCTGTGTAGATTCATAATCTCCTATTGTTATCATGTTTTGAAGTGATTTGCTTTAGTGTTATTTTCCGTGCTCCGTGTGCTCTCAGTGCATCCATCATGCATCCATCATTTTGGTGTGCGCATTGCATCTTGTTGATTTGTGCCTTGTGTGATTGTATTGTTTAGAGCCGGAAGCTGAGACCGAGTACGAGGTTGAGCACGAGGACCCTTCTTACGATCCGAACGACTACACTTCAGGCAAGATGACGGAACCCCGATAACATTACTATCTTTGCCTATTGCTAGTAGTTCCGCTCTATAGTTTTGCCTCGATGCCCATGTCTTTCGTGTCAGCCTCCTACTTGTAACCATTACCATGTTTAACCACCCTACCTATGCAAACCGTTGCTTGGCTAAGTACGCTTCGCTCAGCCCTTCTTATAGCATTGCTAGTTGCAGGTGAAGATCGAAGATGCTTGCTTCATGTTGAAGTTTGTTGGGTTATATCACACTATATAAATGTTTAAAAAGGAAATCATCTATATATTGGCAAGGGTGGAAGGCTAAGCCTTTTGCTTGGTGATTTGTTCCACTCATGCCGTTAGGAACCGTATAAACCGGTGTTATGTTCCTTGATTATGCGTTCCTTACACGGTTGGGGTGTATGGGACCCCCTCGATAAACCGCTAAGTGCTAAGTCTTTTCCAGCAAGTCCCAACATTGGTACTATTTGCCTAATAACAAACTAAACTTGCATAGGGAGTTATAAACCCTTTTTTCTTTAATCAACAACCCCGGGCCAGTGCTCCACATGAGTGTTGGTCCGAACTGGGGGTCCTGCGGGGCCACCTCAAGGAAACTCGAGGTCTGGTAAAAACCCGTAGCATCACCCATCCGGTCGTGTCCTGAGACTTAGATACGCGCGGCTACTATCAGGGTGTCGACACACCGGGAGGATTTGCTGGATTAGCCTTACCTTAGTTCGGAGTATCTTGAGCACGGGATTCCGAGAATACTCGGGTCTTCCCACTTTGGAGTTGCGACTCCGCGGATCGTGGGCTTGTAATGGGCCAAGTTGGAACACCCCTGCAGGGTTATGAACTTTCGAAAGCCGTGCCCGCGGTTATGTTGCAGATGGGAGCTTGTTAATATCCGGTTGTAGATAACTTGACACGATGTTACAATACACTACCAGTGTGTGTACCGTGACTGTCAATTTCCGAATAGGGATTCGGGAGTTGAACACGGTGGGGTTATGTTTGTTGAGCTTTAGCTAGGATCACTTCGTGATCATCTCTCGACCGAGGCTTTCTCTTCTCGCACTCTCTCACGTAAGCTAGTTGCTAGTTGCAGCCGCAGACACTTGTTCTTTTCTTCAACCTTATCCTCACCCAAGGCTTATATAATCTTGTTACCCGGGAACGGGATTGCTGAGTCCTCTGTGGCTCACAGTTACTTCACCACACCAGATGCAGGTCCAGTTGTGAGCTATCCAGGTGATGGCACCGAGCTCGACTGGGAGTACGACAAGGAGCGTAGCCGTTACTATGTTCATTATCCTGATGATCAGTAGTGGAGACTTCTACTAGGATTCGATCCGACCTGTGGATTTAAATTATGTTTGGTATCTTGCCATTTGGATTTTACCCTTAGAGGGCTGTGAAGTTTTAATGTATGATGATTGAGACATGTATTGTATTTGTGTGACGTGGCGAGTGTAAGCCAACTATTTTATGTTTTCCATCCCCACCTTTTACATGAGTTGTGCAAAGATACCAGACTTGCGATCCTTCCAGCATGGGGTTAAGTCTCTAAGTCGTGCCTCGACACGTAGGAGATTTAGTCCCATCCTGGGCATTACACAAAAATAGTATAAAAAGTTGACAAAAGTATATGAAAGTTGTATAATATTGGCATGGAACAATCAAAAATTATATATACGATGGAGACGTACCAAGAGGAAACTCAATGTTGATGGGACCTACTAGAAACCTGAGCAGTATCCCAAAACCTCATGGGTTGCTGCAAAAGGACCTCTCGTAGATCCATATACCTTATCAGGCTTTACTTGTGAATCTTCACATTCTTCTGATGAGTCATTTGACTCCAACTATAAACTATTCAAAATCAGAATGGTGAAGTACTTGCTAGATATGTTGGAACTAACTGTAGGAATGGTCCCCCTATGAAGAAAATCTGGGTTCCCAAAAGGTATCTTGAAAATATTCAAGTGAATGTCCTCATGAGACCACCTGTGAAGAACAACAACCCCACATCAAATTCTTCATATGGATCAAAATCTTCATATGGACCAAATTCCGCAAGTGCATCAAATTCCTCATATAATCATCATCGTACTAATGATTCTGTTTTGCAGGGAAAGAATAAGGATTATGAGTATGTGCATTATTCTTCAAATCATTTTGTTCGTAAGTCCTCGAAGACTTTCTCTGCTTACTCATATTCATACTCTAACCCCTAGCCTGTGAAATGAAATGCACTGGCTGCAATGCCACCATTCTAAATTGGTGCTCGCAGAATGATGAACTCTTTGCCACCCCTCCAGATGTGGGTGGTGAAGAAAAGAACTAATCTCTTATGCACGGTTAGATCTCCAGACGAACTTAAATGTCTGAAGAATTTGCTGGAGACCTGAGTATGCTTGATAGGACGCAAGCTAATCATGAAGAAATGATTCATTCATTTCTCACGTCCTCATTCTACTTCATATATAGCTCTTATTGATGAAATTCATTCTGATGAAATTGATGTCATATTCTTCACTATTAAGCATATGAGTTGTAAGATGCACTAATTCATCTGTAGGATGAATCTCTCAAAGCTACTGAGTGGGTCCTCGACAGTGGATGTACAAATCACATGCCCGGTTACAAGAACCTATTGATGGACTCTGCTATATCTACGTCTCATCTAAAGCATATCACCTACAATGACAAAGGAAAAAAGCAAGGTATTGGGTCTAGGTAAGGTTGCAATCTCAAAAGATCGACACATGGACAAAGTCATGCTTGTCGAGTCTCTTGGATTCAACCTCTTGTCTGTCTCAATGCTTTGTGATCTTGATATGCTTGTTGTCTTTGGCAAATACAACTGTGTTGTAATCTTAGAATCTTATAGATCCAAAGTCTTCGAAGGCTTTAGGAGAAAAGACATGTACATTGTTGATTTCTCTACAGGACCACAGCCTGCCCCATGTCTACTTGCAAAAGCTTCAGGAGGATGGATATGGCATCGACGACTCGGTCATGCTGGCATGAGGAACTTGCACACACTTGTGAAGAAGAAGCACATCCTTGGTATTGAGGGTGTCAAATTCCTCAAAGATCATCTTGGTGGGGCCTACGAAGCTGGAAAGATGATCAAATCCAAGCATACCTCGAAGACTATCATGACTACCACTCGTCCTTTTGAATTGCTTCACATGTACCTCTTCGTCCCTACACATTACTCTGCATTCACAAATGCAGCATCTCTTTATGGCTTTGTCATTGTTGATGAATATTCTCGTTATATATGGGTGCATATCATCACATTTAAGCATGAAATGCAGGAAATCTTCAAGCGATTTTCCTCAAGGGCCTCGACAAATTGCGGTGTGAAGATCAAGCATATCCGGAGTGACAATGGGACCGAGTTCAAGAACACTGGTCTTGATGACTATCTTGATGAACTTGGTATTACTCATGAGTTATCATCCCCTTACACTCATCAGCAGAATGGCGTTGTGGAGCGCAAGAACAAGACTCTTGTTGAGATGGATTGCACTATGCTTGATGAATACAAGACGTTTCTCCGTTTCTGGCCTGAGGCTATCAGCACTGCATGCCATATCATCAATAGGGTATATCTCCACAAACTCCTCAAGAAAACTTCATACAAACTCCTCCCTGACAAGAAACTAAATATGAGTTATCTCAAAGTCTTCGGTGCTGAATGTTCGGTTAGAGACCCTCATCACAGTTCCATATTTGCACCGAAAGCACATGAATGTTTCATGTTTTGTTACGGAAAGGACTCGCACACCTACAGAATCTTCATCAATCATCTTCACAAGATTGTTGAGACTGTAGATGTGCGGTTCGATGAAACTAATGGCTCGCAAAGAGAGCACCTGCCTCCCGTGACAGGTGAAATACCTCCTGAGGAATCCATTAAGTTCAAAGCTACTGAGATATCATCCCCACTGAAGAATCTGTTGAAGAAATCATTCCAGACCATGAAGAAAATCATACTGGCGCTCCTGAAGAAACTGCTGCTGAAGAAAATGCTCAGCTAGATCAAAGTCGTCAACCAACTCATCCTCAAGTGACAAAAGAAGTGCAGATTGAGAAAATCATCAACAACATCAATGCACCAAGTCTTCTCACACGCTCAAGAGCTTCAAACTTATCTAACTTTTGTGGGCACTTTGCTTTTGTCTCTATCATAGAGCCGACCGAAGTTGATGAGGCATTTCTGGAACCTGAGTGGATTCAAGCTATGCAAGAGGAATTGTATCAATTCGAGCTCAACCATGTGTGGGAACTCGTCAAGTGACCAGATCCTCGCAAGCATAATATCATCAGCACCAAGTGGATCTATCGAAACAAGCAAGATGAAAATGGCCTTGTGGTGAGTAATAAGGCTCGTCTCGTAGCTCAAGGCTACACACAGGTTGAAGTGATTGACTTCGATGAAACTTTTGCACCTGTTGCTATACTTGAAGTTGTTCGCATATTGCTTGCTTATGCTAACCATCATAATATCATCTTATATCAAATGGATGTGAAAAGTGCATTCCTCAATGGTAAGCTTGAGGAAGAACTATATGTTGGTCAACCCCCATGTTTGAAGATCCTAAACATCCTGATAAAATCTTCAAACTCAACAAGGCCCTCTATGGCCTCAAGCAGGCTCCTCGGGCGTGGTATGATACTTTGAAGGAATTCCTCATGAAGAAAGGCTTCAAACCCGGTTCACTTGACACAATTGTCTTCACTAAATGATATGATGATGAATTATTTGTGTGTCAAATCTATGTGGATGATATTGTCTTTGGCTGTACTGATGAATGTTACAGTGACAAATTTGGCTACATGATGCGTGAAGAATATCAAATGTCCATGATGGGAGAACTAAAATTTGTCTTAGGCCTTCAAATTCATCAACAATGCAATGGCATCTTCATATCTCAAGAGAAATACCTCAAGGATGTTCTGAGGAAATTCGGCATGCAAGATTGCAAAGGCGTCAAAATCCCTATGCCCACAAATGGCCATCTCTGCACCGATGAAAATGGTAAAGACTTCGGTCAAAAGGTATACCGCTCCATGATTGGCTCTTTATTGTATCTATGTGCATCTAGGCTAGATATTATGCTTAGTGTTTGCATGTGTGCCCTATTTCAAGCTACACCAAAGGAATCACACCATAAGGCTCACACACCAACACTTGGATTATGGTATCCCAAGGGCTCTGATTTTGATCTCATCGGATATTCTGACTCTGACTATGCTGGTGATCGAGTGAATTGCAAGTCTACATTTGGAACATGCCATTTCCTCAGACGATCCTTAGTATGTTGGTCCTCGAAGAAGTAGAACTGTGTATCACTCTCTACTGCAGAAGCTAAGTACATTGTTGCTGGGTCATGCTATGCTCAACTGCTCTGGATGAAGCAAACCCTCAAGGACTATGGCGTCAACATGAAGAATGTGCCACTCTATTGTGACAATGAGAGTGCCGTCAAGATTTCTCACAACCCAGTTCAACACTCGAAGACAAAGCACATCCAGATTCGTCATCATTTTCTTCGTGACCATGTGTTCAAGGGCGATATCTCCATCTACCATGTGAAGACTGAAGAACAGCTGGCAGATATCTTCACTAAGCCCTTGGATGAAAAGAGATTTTGCAAGTTGCGGTGTGAGCTAAATATCTTAGAATCTTCAAATGTTCTTTGAAAGGACATACATCCTAACACTTATGCAAAATTTATGACTTTGATGTGCAGCACACGAAGTAACGTTTTTCTTCAACCAATGAAGACTAACCCTCTAAGTGTGAACAAATTAATGAAGAAATTGATTCTCAAAGCCCTACGACAATTGTACGCGGTGTCTGAAATCATCAATTTTATACGGTGGGTCACGCCACCAACCAAGGTTGAAGTTTGAGTTTTTCTTCAATCTGCAATCCTTCAAATTTTCACATTCCTCAAAATTTACAATTTCTTCAACTTCTCATTGTGTTCTTCTTTGTGATCGAAACGTTAAAAGTTTCTTATCCAAAATTTTGGCTTTTGCCGCTCAAACCGTTCCGCATCCCACGATGGATTAAACAACTCTCCCACGATCTCCACTATCTCCACTCCTCAGAACATGGGTGACACGTGTCGGTAGAATAGCGAAGGGCACGGGCACGTTCGTCCAAATTCTTCGGACGAGCGGTTTTTCACTGTGGCTATAAATACCCCTTACCTTCTCCTTACCTCATTTACTCCGCTCGACCTTCTTCACGCTCGAGCTCTCAGACCTAGCACCGCTGCTACTCTCCATCAACGCCGGTGAGGAAGAACTTCGCTGCCTCAACCTCCTCCTCGTCGTACTCGCGTCGACCGCGGAAATCCTCACTCTGTCACCGCCGTAGTTGTCTCCCTCTGCCAAGTTATGGCGTGGGAGATCTGGACCGACGAGCTTCTCCATCTTCAATTCTAGTTCGTCGTGTTCTTCACCAAGGGTAATTAAAATCTAATTTTAGTGCCCTTCCTTGATTCTCATGATTTCCACAATTTCTTCAAAAGGTGTTTTTATTCTTAACCTCCCCACTACTTAAACACCTAAGTCAATATGTTCTTGATATTCTTCTCTAAGTTGTGTTTTTCTTCAGACTCCTCAATTGTGTGGATTTCTAATCTATACAACTCCGGAACCTAAAGCAGGAACGCTTAGTGAAATTCTTCAAGACTCCCATGGCCCAATTCCTCAAAATTGATACTTCTGAAAAATTTCTGAGAACGCATATGACATCTCCAAATTCTTCGCACCTATACTCTCTTCACAAGTACAAATGTCTGCTGCTTAATCTCTAGGTTCTCATCAACTTAACTCATTTGCAGCATTCCTCAAAGAAAAGTTACATACTTCCTCAGAAACTTCAATTGTTCAAAATCCTCAAGTGAGGAAAATGGCTGAAGGAAAGAGACCACAGAAGGGAGGAAAGAGACCCGAGACAAACACTACATTTGAAATCCCTGATGATATATATGCTGACTATTGCACTCCTGATGAAGAAACTCATGGCAAAGAGAAAAAGAATTAGCGCAAAGTACGCATTCAGAGGATTGAGAGGAGATGGGCAAAAGAATGGAGGGAATACCGCTATGTTACTCCCAAGTACATGAAGAAATTCGCAGTAAACCCTCCTTGCTCAAAACCTCCATTGGCTCCAGGCCAGGTTGCAGATTCCTCAAGTGTCAGACGTGGTGAGGAATTTCCAAAGGAATGGGCCAAGCGCCAAGTTAAGCTTCAACGAACAGCTAGAGAAGCAGTGAGAAAAATCAATGAAGACACTACTACTACTGCTACTACTATTGAGGCCTCTACCAGCAAGCCCAAGAAGGCTATGCTGAAGAAATCAGCCATCAAGCCAAATTCGTCAACAAGAATGCCCTCACGGACAAGCTCCTCAAAGCCTTCAGGACACATTCCTCAGGCAACTTCCTTAAGGGCTACCCTAATTCCCTCTATTGCTGCACAATACTCACCTGCTGCTGCAAAGTTCTCAACACCTGTGCACCTTGCAACGTGTCAAAGGACATCAGGGTTCTCAATTGCTTCAGGAGCCTTAGCAAGTTCATCAGCTCCACCACAAACTTCACCTCGTCCTACCTTGCTGGAAGTGAAGACCACTGCTGGACGTGGAAAGAGGCCAAGTCCTCAAAAGAAAGTGGCTTTTCAAGTTCCGTCTGATGACGATGAAGCTGATGATGAAGAACTTGCTGAAATCATCAGAGACAAGCACATGAAGGCCGCTAGAGCCAAAGGCGGTTCTGTGCCTCTCATGCTGGATCCGAAGAAGATCCTTGACTATATTGATGTTTGGCACAAAGATCCCAATGCACCTCTCCCTGAGATGAACGTCACTCCTGGTCAAATTCACATGTTGGCTGCTTTCATTGGTGAAAAAAATGGAAGTTTGAATAAGCCAGGAAAGCCAAGAAGGATCAGTACAAGAAGGAACGCTTCTTGAAGAAAAATGTTGTGAACATGTCTCCTGAGGACCTTGTGAAACTGCAAACTGAAATCAAAGGCCTCAGTGATGAATTTGACAGATATTGTGCTGATTCGCTAGGTGCCAAAGTCAGATTCGTCAAGCTCTTCAAGTCCCTCAAGCTTGGTGGTGAAAGCTCCTCACAAGAAGAAATTCATCTTGCTGAGGAAACTAAAAGCGCAACTGAAAATGTGGTTGCTGAAGAAACTAAAAATGCCAGGGCTGATGAAGAAATTCCAGCCGCTAATGAAATTGACAGGGCAACTTCCAATGTTGCGCCTAAAGAACAACCCAGGCCTGCTGAAGAATCTGCTGGAGCGCCTGAAGAATCTGAGAATGCCAGGGCGACTGCAGCAGTCGTGCCTAAAGAAATTGAACCTATGTCATCTGCTCCTCCTGTAAAGTCTTCACCTATGAAGAACATCAATCTTCCTTCTGCATCAGAAGTGAAGAAAACAAAGGCTGCAGAGAAGGCAGATGTGAAGAAAAGAAAAGCACATCAACTGCAAAATCCCCAGCTCCCAAGAAAGTGAGGACTTTGTCAAGCTCCATCACCAATCCCATTGATGATGTTCCTATTTCTATTGTTCCATCAAAGGAGATTGTTCCCTTTGGTGTGGATTATGACACACCAGATGACACTGCTGAAGAAAATCCTTCTGCTACTTCGTCAGAGCGGTTGGATGATGAAATTGAAGCGGAAGAAATCCCTTCAACCCCTCTGGTATCATCGCCCATGCCTTAGTTCACTGCTGAAGAGGCCGGCGTTAAGGAAATGGAAGAAGACGAAGATGTGGATATTGGATCTACAACTCCTATGCTCAACGATGATTATTGGGAAAACACTCATCTCAATTCACCTTCGACCACACCGCTACAAAAAATTCCTCAGTCCCCTATGCAAACTGAAGAAATTCACGCGGGCTCTGAAGAACTTCACACTCCCCTTCTGTCCTTTCCTGAAGTTATAAAAAAAATTGTTGCTGAAGAACCTAAAGCGTCAATTCCTCAGGCAGCAGCTCCAGAACTTTTGAATCAAGAGGCTGCAAAGTCACCACCTGTTAATCTTCAGCCCAAGCAGTAAAATCCTCATGCAACAAAGCATAAATTCAAATTTGATGATTTCTTCGCTGGACATCAATTCTTTACTGAATCCAACCCTTATGACTCAGCAAGACTTCGTCGCAAGCGGTTCTGGACAGCAAGTCATATGAATTTCTATTCTTCACTCA
Source organism: Secale cereale (assembly GCA_902687465.1). NCBI lineage: Eukaryota > Viridiplantae > Streptophyta > Magnoliopsida > Poales > Poaceae > Secale > Secale cereale. The sequence continues at coordinate 329,652,655 of LR738714.1, read as the reverse complement.
TATTCCACAAGGACAATGTATTTGAGCATCTTCAAATTCCTCGTGTTGACGTGGAATCCATCCCTTGCTTTGTGCATGTGTTGAATTTACTTCACGAAGCGGGGCTTCTGAGTTTCTGCTGTGACATCTGCGACTGGAATGAAGAACTCATTATTCAATTCTATGCCACTTTGCATCTCACTGGTGATGTGAATGATGTGAATTCATGGGTGCTGGACTGGATGTCTAAAAATACTCACTACAAAGCACCAACAACTGAATTGCTTCATGCTATCCCACTTAATCCTCCTCCTGATGGCGCAAGAAGAATCTAATGAACATGAACGTCAAAATCATCTGATGCAAGTGTTGATGAAGCCTTTGAAGGCCATCCAACCTCTAAGAACCACCTTCCTTGTGAAGGATTTGCTTTATGTGCCAAGGACCATCTACTGCATTTTGACCAAAACCCTCAGTCCAATCAAGGGCCACAACTCTGAAGAAGAGGACGTTGTTGGCATCATGAAGAATCAGCAGTTCAATATCATGCATGGGATTCCCATCAACTATCATGATTTCTTCATGAGGACTTTGGCAAATGTTGCACCGTCACCTTTTGAATTGAAGCCTTATGCACCTTGGATTATGAGATTCATCAGAACAAGGTCTTCAATTGCATACAAGGCTGGCTTTCAAAATCATCTCAGCTATCTACCTCTTGTTGAAGTCCTCAAACGGACTATTTCCTCAGTTGATGGAAAGGGCAAAGCTATTGTTATTGATGAAGGTACTCATCCATTGGATGGTTAGATTCGCAAAGCTGCATCCAATTCCACCAATGATGATTCTGCAACCCAAGACACTGCCACAAATGCTTCAAAGCAAATTCCTCAAGAAACTGTTTCGCGAGTGACGACTGATTGTGAGCTTCTCCTAAGTCTTCATCAGAAGGTAGATCGCAATCACAAGTGGGTCAAGCACCAGTTTGCTTCATGTGACGCCCGAGACCGACGTCCCAGAAGATTCCAGAAGCTTCCCGAAGATTCCAGATGTTCCGGGTTGCCCGTGGGTTTCTTTTGAGCTTGTGTTATTTATTTTTTGCATTGCATCATGTCATCATGCCATCATGTCATTTTAATTTTTGCATCTCAACCTAATAAATTGTGTGGACCTTCGGTCCATTTAAATCGAGGGAAGGTGACTTCCCTTTATAACATATAAAAGTCTCTCATTATTTTAGGGAGCTATATTTATTAATTATTCCATTCTTTGGAATCACCATAACACACTTGCATAAATTCCCCATTGTCTTTTCACTTCAAGTTTGACTTCTATATCTTGCCGGTAATTTCTTTCCGTTGTTTCGAGGCTCCTCCAAAAAAGCTAAACTCCTTTTATTGCAAGCTAATGTTTTAGTTTTGCACTTCCCCTTTTGTTGGAATTATTTTGTTGGGTTGGGTTTATTCCGTAAAGCCTTTACAAAATGTCCATCATTTTTTTCTTTTCTTTCTGTGGCTCTTTCTTTTTGTTTTGCTCTCTCTCTTTTTATTTCTATTTAAGAAATAAAAAGAAGGCAGCCAGGCCTCCTAGGCCACTCCTCTCCTCCTTCCCTCCTAGGCCACTCCGGCCCAGGCCACCTCCCAGGCCCATCCCAGCCTCAGGCCCAGCTAGGCTCGACCAGCCCGAGCCAAGGCCGAACCCTAATTCCTCTCCCGTCGCTCCCTCGTTTCCCAGAGCCGCCGCCACTCGCTCTCTGTCGCATCTCCCTCTCCCTCGCTCACCTCTCTGCCCCGACCCCCTCGATCCGCTCGAGCCCAATCCCACTATCGTCGCCTCGATCTCTCCTCTCTCCCTCGAGCCTTCGCCCCAGCGCCCGCCTGACCCCAGCGTCGCCAGAGCCTCCGACCAGACCGCGCCCTCCGCGCCCCAAGGCCGCGGTTCCTTCGACGCGCGCTGCTTCCCTCGTCCGCCCGAGGCTGCGGCCTTCTCCTCTGCCAAGGTCGCGCGGGTCGCCCCTCCCTCCAGGGCCAGCAGCCGCCGGCGCCCTGCGGCCTCTTCTCCAGCGCCAAGAGCCCCCCCCGAGCTTCCTCTCCAGCAGCGCCGTAGGCTGCGTCCTACCGTCGCCCGGCGACCGAGGCTCTCCGTCGCCTGGCCCATGGCCCCGTGCGTCGGCGCCCCTCCTCCTCTTCAATCGCCAGGAGCAGCCGCCCCAAGCCAGTCCGCCCCTTCCTCCAGCCGCCATGGACGGGGCTGGTGCCGCTTCTTCTTCGCGCCGGCGTCCCGTCCAGAGCCCCCTCAAGTCCTGCCTCCTTGCTGTGACCGTGCTGTAGTTGTGGTGTTTTTTTTTTGTTGTGTTGCTGTTTTGTTTTGTTCTTTTGATGTGAAGACCGCAGCCGCAAGTCCGAAGATCCGTGAACATCTACAAAACGCCCGTGTACGACTACCGACCCGACAAGTACCACTACATGTACAAGTACCACGACGACCCGACCAAGTACCCCTACGAACGCCGACACAAGACGACGCGACAAGTACCCTTCGGAGAAGTGAACAACTACATCCGTGTACGACTACGTGAACGAGTACCACGACGCCGCAAGTACCACTACCGTCGCCCGAAAACGAGGAATTCGCCAAGTACCACGACACGATGACGTGAACGACTACTTCCTCTACGTTAACGTGTTCCCGACTCGCGGAACGACTTCTTCCACTACATCCCTCGACGACCTCGAACCCCTCCGAGAACGATGGTTCCGAAGGTATAACCCCGAGACGTGACCCGTGGATGCATGCTTGCTTGTGTTGTATGAAATGTCTCCCGTGTGTGCTTCGTGCCCGTTCCACCTTTTGTCATGTTCCTCGGTTGCCTCGTCACCGACTCGTGGGAACCCGGCAACGGGATCACCCCATCATCTTGTTCAACTCGTTCACTCCACCTTTTGTTTTGCACCGGTCCCTCACCGAGTTACCGGAACCGATATGATGCCGTTGCATCATTTTCGGATCGTTGCCGTGGCCCCTTTTTCATTCCACCACGGTGACAAATGCTTCATATCTTGTTAATGTCAACCCTTTTAAGAAAACTTGCATAAACTTGATCATGTCATTCCGCATCATGTTAACAACCTTGAATGTGTGAATTGTTGTTTGCTTATAATTATTAAACATGCTCATGGGGTTTTTCCGGATATGTTGTTGTTATTTTTTCCGGCCTCATTTAAAATGTCTTAATAGTGTAGGTTTATTTATGTTTCACCTCTTGCCATGTTAAAAACATTTAATCTTGTCTTGTTAATAATGAGAGTCAACTAAATAATTAATATGTGGTGTTTCGTCAATATGCAACCCGTTGCATAATGATCTCCACTTAACTTGTAGATTTGTTTGTGCACTTTGCCATGCCATGCATATTTAAACCGGACATGCATCATGCTTGCTTGTGCATCTTATGCCATGTTTATGTTTGTGTGTTTACCGAGTTGTTTGTTTTCTTTCCGGTTGCTTCTCTTGTTAGCTTCGGTTTCGTTCCGGAGTTGTGAGGTTTCTCTCGACGCTGTTGCTCCGTCTTCTTCTTGGATCCGTTCTTCTCCTTTGTGGAATCCCAGGCAAGATGACCGAACCCGGATACCATTATTATTTTTGCCTATTTCTAGAGTATCGCTCTATAGTTTTGCCTCGATGCCCATGTCTTTCTTGTCAGCCTCCTACTTGTAACCAATTGCCATGTTTAACCACCCTACCTATGCAAACCGTTGCTTGGCTAAGTACGCTTCGCTCAGCCCTTCTTATAGCATTGTTAGTTGCAGGTGAAGATTGAAGATGCTTGCTTCATGTTGAAGTTTGGTTGGGTTATATCACACTATATAAATGCTTAAAATGAAATCATCTATATACTGGCAAGGGTGGAAGGCTAAGCCTTTTGCTTGGTGTTTTGTTCCACTCATGCCGTTAGGAACCGTATAAACCGGTGTTATGTTCCTTGATTTTTGCGTTCCTAACACGGTTGGGGTGTATGGGACCCCCTTGATAAACCGCTAAGTGCTAAGTCTTTTCCAGCAAGTCCCAACATTGGTACTATTTGCCTAATAACTAATAAAACTTGCATGTGGACTAGCTATCCCTTTATCTTAATTCAACCCCCCGGGCCAGTGCTCCTCATGAGTGTTGGTCCGAACTGGGCAACCTGCGGGGCCACCTCGAGGAAACTCAAGGTTTGGTAAAAACCCGTAGCTTGTCCCATCCGGTCGTGGCCTGAGACGAGATACGCGCGGCTACTATCAGGGTGTCGGCACGCCGGGAGGATTTGCTGGATTAGCCTTACCTTAGTTCGGTTTAACTTGAGCACGGGATTCCGAGAATACTCGGGTCTTCCCAACTATGGAGTTGCGACTCCGCGGATCGTGGGCTTGTAATGGGTCAAGTTGGAACACCCCTGCAGGGTTTGAACTTTCGAAAACCGTGCCCGCGGTTATGTGGCAGATGGGAGCTTGTTAATTCCGGTTGTAGATAACTTGACACAATGATTCAATACACTACCAGCGTGTGTACCGTGACTGTCAATTTCCGAATAGGGATTCGGGAGTTGAACACGGTGGGGTTATGTTTGACCGGCTTTAGCTAGGATCACTTCGTGATCATCTTTCGACCGAGGCACTTCTCTTCTCGCTCTCTATTACGTAAGTTAGTGCTAGTTGCTGCTGCAGACTCTTGTTGTTCCTTCACCTCTCGTTCTTTTCTTCAGCCTTTTCCCTCACCTAAAAGGCTTAAATAGTCTTGTTACCCGGGAACGGGATTGCTGAGTCCTCTGTGGCTCACAGTTACTTCACCACACCAGTTGCAGGTTCAGCCGAGTTAGATGCAGGAGTTGGATCAGTTCTTCACCAGGAGCTCGTTGAAGAGTGTGACCGTTTGCTTGAGATGTTTCGATGTTCAGTAGTGGTTTCTACTAGGATTCGATCCTGACCTGTGGCTTTATGTTGTTTTGGTATCTTTCTTTTGGATCTTCACCCGTAGTCGGGTTGTGATGTTTTGAATGATGTATTGCTTATGTTATGTATTGTGTGAAGTGGCGAGTGTAAGCCAACTATCTCCTTTTGCATTTTAATCCCTCTTTTACATGAGTCGTGCAAAGATACCAAACTTGAGATCATTCTAGGATGGGCTTATACCTTTAAGTCGTGCCTCGACACGTAGGAGGTATAGTCCCATCCTGGGCATTACAAGTTGGTATTCAGAGCCTTCTCCGACCTAGAAGCCCCCACTGATTGATCGAATCGTTGACGGTTGAGTCTAGGCACACACTGAAAAACTTTTTGAGTCCTATATTATATCGGAGAGTAGGATTTCTTTGCTTCTCATCCCCTTTCTCTCTGGTGAGGACTCCTGACGATTACTCTTTTCTCTTCTACTTTCAAAAATTGCACCAAATTTTTTTTAGGATCCCGCGAGTATTCTGGGATTGTTTCGATGTTCTTGTGACAAGGATATTGTTCTCGATGCCTCCTGTTACCGAGGAGTTGAGCTTCGGGGTATCGTTGTAACAAGCATATCGCGGCAGTACTAAATACTTAAGACGGCCGACATCGAAAATCTCTCCTATACGGCCAGTGGCAAGATAACCCCGACATCACCCAGTACTGGGGAGGTAGTTCGAGAGTATTGCCATAGCTTGTTATAGTGGATGCTTTTCGAAGGTCCGAGGTAAACAGTTTCCGAGAAAGACTGGTTATGTGTTGAAGGATGGATACACCTGGATGTAGGTTTAGAGTTGATTGCGCGGTGCTTCCCGTGTATCCCCAACACCTGATTGCATAACTGGAATCTTTCGGAAATCTATAGGTGGGTTCATCTAGTAGTTCTAGGCATTCTTCTAACGGATGCTCGATATGAAGTTTGGGGTTCTACATTGAGTGAAGTGGTTTTATGGACTTGTTCTGATCGGGAGTTGCATCTTAAAGGGTCCTTGGCTATGCTGATCCGGGGATTGCAAAACCCTTTTGTAACACGTTCCATGAGCTTTCAGCACGAAGATGTCGAACGAAACTTCTATCTTGTATTTGTTCTATCTGATCCTTGTTCCTTTTTATTTACCTTTTGCTCTCCAAGTGGTTTCTCGTCGAGTTGATGTACCTGCAGAATTCATTCGTTCGATCCTCTGTTCGGATGATATTGCGAAGATCATGTTACATATCTATCCTTTGTTCTTGTTGATTCTGGTATTCGAGTTGCTTCGATGTCAAATGTTGATTCCATACCTTTCCTAATCGGTATTCTCATATTTCTATGGGAGTGCTAATTCTTCTTGACCATCAAGATCATCATGTTAATTCTTTTCAACCGGTGTCCATTTCGTTCATCCCAAGTTGTCATTGTTTTCCCCACCCTCCCACCCTTCTTCTTCTCGGAGCCAGAAATTCCCTAATGAAATATCCATTTTATTCATGTGATGTTTCTTCATTATTTTTCCTTCAATGTTCTTATCCGGTGATTTATCGTGAAGATGCTCAAGAACTCCAAGTTCATCATTCTTTTGTTCTCTAATTCTGCCGGTGGATGTAATTCAAGTTTCGGTGTTGATCTTATCCTTTTCCTAATTTCACAATGCTTTCTTATTCCGGTGTACCAATTAATTATTCTCCTCTTGCTATTCTTATCCGGAGTGCTGAAGATTCATAATTCCATTCTTAATCCTTTCAAATTATTCTTGAGGATTGTTATCTTTTTCAAGCCTTTTAATTCAACCAGTGCAATATCTCTTAAGCAATCTTTTCAACGGTGATTTCTTTGAGTGGGCCTTAACCCACAGGTCTTTCCCAGGATCTTAACTGACTCTTCTATTTTCCGGAGTTATTCTCAAATTCTTTTCAAAGTGTGACGTAAGAATGATTCCCATCAGTCACATGCCTTTTCCAAGATCGCTTTCAAATTCTTTTCTTCATTGGTTCAACCTTTTAATTCTTCATTCCGGAGTGCTCAACAATTCTTCTTGGCATATCTCGTCTTCATTTTCAACATTTGGAGACCGGAGAAGTGTTTCTCTTAAATCTTGGCCCGTTCTCTTGAAGATTCGTGGTTCTAGCTTCTTGCCATCCTCATTATCGTTTGATTGTGAGGAATTCTTTTATACCATCCGGAGCATTTCATAAATTCTTTTCTTTGTGATCCTCCGAAGGCCATCATTTCAGAATATTTCTTCGTTCTCAGTTTTCAACTTCGTCCTCCAAATATTCTTCATTGATGTTTCTTCGTTCGTCTCCATATTCTTACGGTGGTTCTTTCAAGTTACCTTTCCATTGTTATCTTTTTAATTCATTTGTTCTTTTCATAATCCTACCGGTGCTTTGTTGAAGATTTATCCAGCTTGTGCTAGATCTCTCTTTAATTCTTTCCAACGAGAATAAGTAGTATGCCAAATCCTTTGGTTGTCATCAATTAAATTGGTAAAGGAGATGCATAACATAATTCTTATTCTTATTCCTTCAAGGGGATTTAAGTCTTTTGTCTGGAGCTTGTCCATCATATCATATTCTCGGTTCTAAATTCTTCATCTTGTTTTCCAGAGATCCATGTTGTTTCAATAATATCATTTCAAGCCTCATCTAATTCACCGCAGGCCTTGATTCTTATTCTTTTCATCTTCCACTTCTCATGCTTTCATTATCGGAGTTCTTCATGGTGGTTCATCATCATGTTTTAATTCATCCTCGAAGTTTTCATCAAGATTCTTGTGGGAACTCAAGCATTCTTCATCATGCTTCCAATTGCAATTCTTTCTGCCTTATCTTTTCAGATGGTGTTATGTCATTCTTGACAATTCCTTCATGTTTCATGTTTCACGAGTTTCAAGAATGAGATATTTAAAACCCATCATTTTTCCTTGTTCAGGAGATCCTTTCAACCCCTCATTTTTATCTCTTGGAGTTATCTTGGGTTATATTTCACCTAAAAGCTTTCCTTGAGAATTGTTGCAGTTATGGTGCTTATAAATGACCCAAGTTCTTCATTTTTCATTCCGGTGAAATAAATTTTTCATCTCCTTGTTGATCTCAATCCAATCAATTGCTTTCCATAAGTGGCTGGTTGTCACCTCTTAATTGTGAGATGTTTTCCATAAGCCCACTTCAAGCTTATTCTTTTTCGTTGTTGATTTTTTCCAACAACTCAGTTCAACCCTTCTTCGTAAGGAGGATTTCCTAATTCAATTCATGGGAGAAGTTGTCTTTTCTTCTCCATTCTTTTTTTCGTGGATCTATATGCTATTCTTTCTTCCGAGGCCTTGTGATATTGCTCTTTTGACCATCTTATCGTTATCGAGATCACTTTCCTTCCCTTGCTTATCTTTTAACCGGAGTGTTGTATTCTTCATTCAAGTTCTCTCATCTTATCTAGTTTTGCCTGTCTTTTCAACCGGAGTGCTGTCTGAATCCTTTCTTACCCCTTGTGCCATTCTTTTAATTGTTTCAGAGGCAGTGTGTTGTTGATTTCATCAAGTATCTTCCCATCTTCTCAAGTTCTTGTTCAATTCCTTCCATTTTCAGACGGAGTGCTGCCCAAATTCTGTCATTCTTATTCTTTGGTCATACCCTTGCAGTTTCATATTCTTTTGGTCTGTGAGCTCTTGCTTCATATCTTTCAACCTACAAGGTTCTCATAATGTTCCTTGTTCCTCTTTTCTAACGGAGTGTTCATCTTCGTTCATCTCCGTTGCATTCTTTCTTTCAATTTGTTCAACCTCTCAAGGTTCTTTGGTTTCACTCGTTCGTCAAAGAAGCAACTTTGTTTTACCTCTTCTTTTCGTTTTTACCCGGTGATATCTCTAGGATCTCGGGTCGAGATCCTCTGTTAGTGTGGGAGAGTTGTGACGCCCGAGACCGACGTCCCAGAAGATTCCAGAAGCTTCCCGAAGATTCCAGATGTTCCGGGTTGCCCGTGGGTTTCTTTTGAGCTTGTGTTATTTATTTTTTGCATTGCATCATGTCATCATGCCATCATGTCATTTTAATTTTTGCATCTCAACCTAATAAATTGTGTGGACCTTCGGTCCATTTAAATCGAGGGAAGGTGACTTCTCTTTATAACATATAAAAGTCTCTCATTATTTTAGGGAGCTATATTTATTAATTATTCCATTCTTTGGAATCACCATAACACACTTGCATAAATTCCCCATTGTCTTTTCACTTCAAGTTTGACTTCTATATCTTGCCGGTAATTTCTTTCCGTTGTTTCGAGGCTCCTCCAAAAAAGCTAAACTCCTTTTATTGCAAGCTAATGTTTTAGTTTTGCACTTCCCCTTTTGTTGGAATTATTTTGTTGGGTTGGGTTTATTCCGTAAAGCCTTTACAAAATGTCCATCATTTTTTTCTTTTCTTTCTGTGGCTCTTTCTTTTTGTTTTGCTCTCTCTCTTTTTATTTCTATTTAAGAAATAAAAAGAAGGCAGCCAGGCCTCCTAGGCCACTCCTCTCCTCCTTCCCTCCTAGGCCACTCCGGCCCAGGCCACCTCCCAGGCCCATCCCAGCCTCAGGCCCAGCTAGGCTCGACCAGCCCGAGCCAAGGCCGAACCCTAATTCCTCTCCCGTCGCTCCCTCGTTTCCCAGAGCCGCCGCCACTCGCTCTCTGTCGCATCTCCCTCTCCCTCGCTCACCTCTCTGCCCCGACCCCCTCGATCCGCTCGAGCCCAATCCCACTATCGTCGCCTCGATCTCTCCTCTCTCCCTCGAGCCTTCGCCCCAGCGCCCGCCTGACCCCAGCGTCGCCAGAGCCTCCGACCAGACCGCGCCCTCCGCGCCCCAAGGCCGCGGTTCCTTCGACGCGCGCTGCTTCCCTCGTCCGCCCGAGGCTGCGGCCTTCTCCTCTGCCAAGGTCGCGCGGGTCGCCCCTCCCTCCAGGGCCAGCAGCCGCCGGCGCCCTGCGGCCTCTTCTCCAGCGCCAAGAGCCCCCCCCCCCCGAGCTTCCTCTCCAGCAGCGCCGTAGGCTGCGTCCTACCGTCGCCCGGCGACCGAGGCTCTCCGTCGCCTGGCCCATGGCCCCGTGCGTCGGCGCCCCTCCTCCTCTTCAATCGCCAGGAGCAGCCGCCCCAAGCCAGTCCGCCCCTTCCTCCAGCCGCCATGGACGGGGCTGGTGCCGCTTCTTCTTCGCGCCGGCGTCCCGTCCAGAGCCCCCTCAAGTCCTGCCTCCTTGCTGTGACCGTGCTGTAGTTGTGGTGTTTTTTTTTGTTGTGTTGCTGTTTTGTTTTGTTCTTTTGATGTGAAGACCGCAGCCGCAAGTCCGAAGATCCGTGAACATCTACAAAACGCCCGTGTACGACTACCGACCCGACAAGTACCACTACATGTACAAGTACCACGACGACCCGACCAAGTACCCCTACGAACGCCGACACAAGACGACGCGACAAGTACCCTTCGGAGAAGTGAACAACTACATCCGTGTACGACTACGTGAACGAGTACCACGACGCCGCAAGTACCACTACCGTCGCCCGGAAACGAGGAATTCGCCAAGTACCACGACACGATGACGTGAACGACTACTTCCTCTACGTTAACGTGTTCCCGACTCGCGGAACGACTTCTTCCACTACATCCCTCGACGACCTCGAACCCCTCCGAGAACGATGGTTCCGAAGGTATAACCCCGAGACGTGACCCGTGGATGCATGCTTGCTTGTGTTGTATGAAATGTCTCCCGTGTGTGCTTCGTGCCCGTTCCACCTTTTGTCATGTTCCTCGGTTGCCTCGTCACCGACTCGTGGGAACCCGGCAACGGGATCACCCCATCATCTTGTTCAACTCGTTCACTCCACCTTTTGTTTTGCACCGGTCCCTCACCGAGTTACCGGAACCGATATGATGCCGTTGCATCATTTTCGGATCGTTGCCGTGGCCCCTTTTTCATTCCACCACGGTGACAAATGCTTCATATCTTGTTAATGTCAACCCTTTTAAGAAAACTTGCATAAACTTGATCATGTCATTCCGCATCATGTTAACAACCTTGAATGTGTGAATTGTTGTTTGCTTATAATTATTAAACATGCTCATGGGGTTTTTCCGGATATGTTGTTGTTATTTTTTCCGGCCTCATTTAAAATGTCTTAATAGTGTAGGTTTATTTATGTTTCACCTCTTGCCATGTTAAAAACATTTAATCTTGTCTTGTTAATAATGAGAGTCAACTAAATAATTAATATGTGGTGTTTCGTCAATATGCAACCCGTTGCATAATGATCTCCACTTAACTTGTAGATTTGTTTGTGCACTTTGCCATGCCATGCATATTTAAACCGGACATGCATCATGCTTGCTTGTGCATCTTATGCCATGTTTATGTTTGTGTGTTTACCGAGTTGTTTGTTTTCTTTCCGGTTGCTTCTCTTGTTAGCTTCGGTTTCGTTCCGGAGTTGTGAGGTTTCTCTCGACGCTGTTGCTCCGTCTTCTTCTTGGATCCGTTCTTCTCCTTTGTGGAATCCCAGGCAAGATGACCGAACCCGGATACCATTATTATTTTTGCCTATTGCTAGAGTATCGCTCTATAGTTTTGCCTCGATGCCCATGTCTTTCTTGTCAGCCTCCTACTTGTAACCAATTGCCATGTTTAACCACCCTACCTATGCAAACCGTTGCTTGGCTAAGTACGCTTCGCTCAGCCCTTCTTATAGCATTGTTAGTTGCAGGTGAAGATTGAAGATGCTTGCTTCATGTTGAAGTTTGGTTGGGTTATATCACACTATATAAATGCTTAAAATGAAATCATCTATATACTGGCAAGGGTGGAAGGCTAAGCCTTTTGCTTGGTGTTTTGTTCCACTCATGCCGTTAGGAACCGTATAAACCGGTGTTATGTTCCTTGATTTTTGCGTTCCTAACACGGTTGGGGTGTATGGGACCCCCTTGATAAACCGCTAAGTGCTAAGTCTTTTCCAGCAAGTCCCAACATTGGTACTATTTGCCTAATAACTAATAAAACTTGCATGTGGACTAGCTATCCCTTTATCTTAATTCAACCCCCCGGGCCAGTGCTCCTCATGAGTGTTGGTCCGAACTGGGCAACCTGCGGGGCCACCTCGAGGAAACTCAAGGTTTGGTAAAAACCCGTAGCTTGTCCCATCCGGTCGTGGCCTGAGACGAGATACGCGCGGCTACTATCAGGGTGTCGGCACGCCGGGAGGATTTGCTGGATTAGCCTTACCTTAGTTCGGTTTAACTTGAGCACGGGATTCCGAGAATACTCGGGTCTTCCCAACTATGGAGTTGCGACTCCGCGGATCGTGGGCTTGTAATGGGTCAAGTTGGAACACCCCTGCAGGGTTTGAACTTTCGAAAGCCGTGCCCGCGGTTATGTGGCAGATGGGAGCTTGTTAATTCCGGTTGTAGATAACTTGACACAATGATTCAATACACTACCAGCGTGTGTACCGTGACTGTCAATTTCCGAATAGGGATTCGGGAGTTGAACACGGTGCGGTTATGTTTGACCGGCTTTAGCTAGGATCACTTCGTGATCATCTTTCGACCGAGGCACTTCTCTTCTCGCTCTCTATTACGTAAGTTAGTGCTAGTTGCTGCTGCAGACTCTTGTTGTTCCTTCACCTCTCGTTCTTTTCTTCAGCCTTTTCCCTCACCTAAAAGGCTTAAATAGTCTTGTTACCCGGGAACGGGATTGCTGAGTCCTCTGTGGCTCACAGTTACTTCACCACACCAGTTGCAGGTTCAGCCGAGTTAGATGCAGGAGTTGGATCAGTTCTTCACCAGGAGCTCGTTGAAGAGTGTGACCGTTTGCTTGAGATGTTTCGATGTTCAGTAGTGGTTTCTACTAGGATTCGATCCTGACCTGTGGCTTTATGTTGTTTTGGTATCTTTCTTTTGGATCTTCACCCGTAGTCGGGTTGTGATGTTTTGAATGATGTATTGCTTATGTTATGTATTGTGTGAAGTGGCGAGTGTAAGCCAACTATCTCCTTTTGCATTTTAATCCCTCTTTTACATGAGTCGTGCAAAGATACCAAACTTGAGATCATTCTAGGATGGGCTTATACCTTTAAGTCGTGCCTCGACACGTAGGAGGTATAGTCCCATCCTGGGCATTACACTTCAATTCTTCAGAACATGACTGTCACGCAAAACACTGTGAAGAAGAATCACTACTATGCGCATGAAATCTTCGATCGCACTTGGGCTATTCTTTCACATCTTTACAGTGCTGAAGAACTCAAGGAGATGGGCTTCCAACAGGACTCTGAATGGTTTCGGCCACCTTCGAAGAAACTCAAGAAGGTCAAAGTTCCTCAGCTGGTCACAAGTTCATTTTCTTCATCGCGCGAGACGGGTGAAGCTGAAGATTTGGACAAGACTACGGCATGTCCTACATCAATGGACACCCCAACGACACTGGCGCTCCTCAATCAACATCATGATGATATTCTTCAGGGGCGTTAGTCCTCATTTTTCGTCCCTTTTGGTCATTTCATGACAAAGGGGGAGAAATTTGATTTAGTCTTCAAGCGGGTCTCTTATATGGGCTATATTTTCGTTAAATTACAACTCTTGCTCTTCTGAGGTGTTTGCTCTGATGAGTTGTAAACTTAAGTCCGATGGTGGTCTGACACATTTTGAACTGCTTTCTGCATGCTTATTTCCTCAGTACCTTAATGCATGCATGCTGATTTTCGTTAGACACCATATTTCATCATGCATTTTAAATTCTTCATATCAAATGTTAAATGCGTGTATAAAATACAAGATATAGGGGGAGATCTCCATGATATTACTCTACAATGTGCATTTGCTACTCAAGCAAAATCCTCAAACATGCACATCTTCAGGGGGAGTTCTTCCATATCTTGCAATCAAATTCCTCAATATCAGTTGTTACACTTCATATGTTTATCGTCGTTGAAAACTTAACCTATTTGTCATCAATCACCAAAAAGGGGGAGATTTTAAGTGAATCTAGTGCCCCTTAGTGATTTTGGTGTATTGAAGACTTATAGGTTAAGGGACTAGTGTGTTTGTGAGTGTACACAGATACTATAAGTCTATGAGGAGTTTGATATTTAAGAAGAAAGTCGACCCCTAAAGATGTATGTCTTTAGTTGAAGACTTTGGTTTTCTTGAGGACTTTGAAAATGAGGAAATTAGTGATGCCTTGAACACTTGGATATTCATGCGAGGATTATGAAGCGTGAAGACTTTTGTTTTCGTAGTTTCATTTTCTATTTCTTGAGTCATAGGAAACACCGTACTATTAAAGGGGGTCGAGGTAAAACTAAGGAAACACATTTCCATGTGATGCTCATCTCAAAGCCTACACTACCAATCCTTTCGAGTGAATCCATTGGAAATCTCGTACATTTCAGTTAATTTCTTCAGTGACAGAGACAGAGTTCTTTTGTTCTCTAAGGAATTTGTTCTCACCGAGGAGTTAGGAATTTGCCAGTGCGGATTGCCTACAAGTGAGGGACATGATAGCCCTGGGGAATTTGAGAGCTCAAATTTCTGATCGTTGTTGTGCTATGCGCCAGATGTCCCAAAATATCCTATCCACCTAATGGTCATATCATTGAAGGGCATTTATGTCTTATCATGTCGGGCTGCTCCCTAGGCTATAAATAGCCGCCGCCCTACGACCACTAGTTGGTTGAATGCTCCGAGAGAAACTGACACTTGTCATTAGAGCAACCCATCCTCCGAGGACTTTGAGCGAAAATCTTCAAGTAAGGAAAAACCCAAAACCCCAACACCTAAAACCCCAAAGTGATTGAGCATCACTAAAGACAACATTCCTGCGTGGAACCGACGCTTGTTACCTTTGAAGACTGCTATCTTCCAGACGGTTAGGCGTCAATGGTCTAGAGCATGCAAGAGGGATTGTGGATCGTCGGGTGACCAAGTCTGTGAAGATTTGGAAGTCACCTGTGAAGACTTACCACGAGTGATGGGCGAGGTATGTGTGACCTTAGCTGAAGGGGAATACGGTGAGGACTAAGTGTCCTGGATTGGGTGTCCGGGACTGTGTGTCCTCAGGTTTGAATACCTAGCCACCCTAACCAGACGTACAACTGTCACAGCAGTTGGAACTGGTCTACCAAATCATTGCCTTCACCAAGCCTACTGATTCTATTTCCTCAACCCTTTCATTTCCTCATTCATGTGTTGATGAACTTGATCTGTACTGTGTGACGACTTTGACTGAAGACTTTCTCAAATTCCTCAACCCTATTTCTTCAGTCTTCTGTCTTCAACCTGCTTATCCTGTTTACACGCTACTTGTGCTCTATGTATGCTTTCATTTCATCATGATGACTATGCTACAGCGTTGTTGTGCATGCACCTGAATATTTATTCTACTGCTAGTAGTTCGTTGCTTAGGAAATTCCTCGGTTAGAATTTCCTTAGTGACGAATTTGTAAAAATCGCCTATTCACCCCCCTCTAGTCGATATAATGCACTTTCAATTGGTATCAGGGCAAGGTACTCCCTTGTTCTGTGTGATTTTAGTTTAACCACCTGAAGTTTTAGTTATGTCGACTGCAGGCATGATCAAAGTCTCGGCTGGGTGTCCTACCTTTGATGGGACGGACTACCCCTACTGGAAGAATAAGATGCGTATGCATCTTGAGGCAATTGACAACGATCTCTGGTACGTTGTGGAAACTAGCGTTCCATCCGTCTCACCTTTTGTGAACGCTGCTCATGTGAAGAGATTCAAGCACCTCGACTCTCAAGCGAAGAATATCATATGTGGCCATCTGAGTAAAGGGCAGTATGGCAGAGTGAGTGATTTGGAGACAACAAAACTTATCTGGGAGAGGCTATCCCAGGTCAACAAGGGAGTCTCAACTCAACGTGACTCTTGAGTTGATGTTCTTCGCAATCTCTTCAACCTCTTCAAAAGACTCGACAAACAAAATGTTTAGCAAACCTTTGATTGCTTCACTGGCATCTCAAATGAGCTTTAAGCACTTGGAGCTACAGATATCACTGACCACGAGGTGGTGAAGAAATTGTTGAGATCACTTGATTCCTCATTCGACACTCTGGCACTGATGATTCAAGAGCGTGGAGACTACAAGTCTCTGGATCTCGCTGGTATCCTTGAGAGGTTGAACACTCATGAGTTACAACGAGCTGAAAGAGAGATCTCTACGGTCCAAGCTATGGTAGATCACGTGCGCTGAAGGCCAAGGCAGTTTCCTCATCTGAAGGAGAAGATTTTGATAGCAGCCTTGGTGATCCTGAAGAACTAAGCCAGGAGCTAGCAATGCTCATGAGGAAATTTCAGAAGTTCCCAAGACGTGGTCGCTTTGGAAGATCTTCAAGAGATGATGACGTGAGATCAGATTCCTCATCTCGCGATTACAAGAAGGGGACGTGCCACAAATGCAAGAAACCTAGTCACTTTATCACTGATTGTCCTCAATGGGCAAAGGAATCAAAGAAGAAGAAATACAAGGATTACAGCTCAGACGATTCAAAGAAAAAGAAGATACCTTCAAAGTCCTCATCATCAAAATCTTCAGAGTCTTCCCTCCACAACAAGAGTAGTTCCAAAAAGGCTCGGGCATTCATTGGCAAGGAAATGGACTTATAGGCCGAATCTGAAGAAAATGAGGAAGAGGAGGAATCTGAGGAGTCAGACTCTGGTGTGGCGAGCCTAGCTCTCGCTACTGCATTCGTCAACAAGTCCATCTTCAACAGTAAGGAAAATGACTTCCCCAACACTGCTCACGATGGCAACGATGACTACGCTCCCACCTATTGCTTCATGGCAAAAGGTGCCAAGGTACTCAATCGTCCCTCCTCTGATTCTAGTGAAGATGAATCTGATGAAAACCTCAAACCTAGCTATTCCAAACTTGCTAAGATTGCTATTAAACAACAAAAGGCTTTGGAAAAGGTTCAAAATCAGCTAGTCAAAAGCGATGACCTGTTGGGTGAAGAATTGGATCGATCTAAAATCTTGACTGGTAATCTTCAGAGACTACTATCCTAGGTAGGGCTACGACGCGTTGATCTTCCGAGGCCGGGTATGACCCAGGAAAGTGTTCCTAGCCAGAAGGATCGAGCGTGTTTGGTCATGTGGTGTACCCCTGCAAGGAAGTTTATCTATTCGAATAGTCGTGTCCCTCGGTAAAAGGACGACCCGGAGTTGTATTCCGACCTCATGACAACTAGAACCGGATACTTAATTAAACACACCCTTTCAAGTGCCAGATATAACCCGGTGATTGATTTCCCATAGGGCAACGAGGGGAGGACTGCCGGGTAGGATTATGCTATACGATGTTACTTGGTGAACTTTCCAACTACTCTCCTCTACTGCTGCAAGATGGAGGCTGCCAGAGGTGATGATACTTGTTACGTTCCAGCTACTCTCTTCTACTGCTGCAAGATGGAGGCTGCCAGAAGCGTAGTCTTTGATAGGCCTAGCTTTCCCCCTCATATTCTCGCATTCTGCAGTTTAGCCTACATATATTACCCCTTTATACATATAACAACGCATATGTAGTGTGGATCCTTGCTTGCGAGTACTTTGGATGAGTTCTCATGGTTGCTTTGCTCCCCCTTTCCCCCTTTTCCCCTTCTTCTCGTATGATGCAACCAGATGGTGGAGCCCAGAAGCCAGATGCCACTGCTGACGACTACTACTACCCCGCCGGAGCCTACTACTACGTGGAGTCTGCCGACGACCATGACTTGTTTAGGAGGATCCCAGGTAGGAGGCCTGCGCCTCTTTGATCTATATCCATGTTTGTGCCGGCCATCTTATGGCACCTTGTTTAACTTATTTCTATACTCGGATACTGTTGCTTCCACTGATTCGTTTATGATCGAACTTATGTATTCGAGCCCTCGAGGCCCCTGGTGAGGGAGTCCTGTACTCAAGGGTCCTCAGGCATCCGGGTCGATGAAGTTGGGTCGTATTGGTGGGCCACGAAAAGAAGAAGCAGAAGACTCTCCCCCGTATTCGGTTAGGACTCCTCTAGACATAGAAAGGCAAGCGTATAGTTCGGATGTATCAATTACTTCCTCCCCAAGTCTCCCTTGTAACCCTAGGTACCCTCGGGTGTGTATATAAGCCGGGGGGTTTAGTCTGTAGAGGGGATCATTAACATCACAATATCCTCATAGGCTAGACTTTAGGGTTTAGCCATTATAATCTCAAGGCAGATCAACTCTTGTATGCATATCCATCCATATTAATATAGCAGGAAGTAGGGTATTACCTCGATCGAGAGGGCCTGAACCTAGGTAAACATCGTGTCCCCAGAATCATGTTACCATCGATCCTCTAAACGCATAGCTTGGGCCCCCCTACCCGAGATCTGCCGGTTTTGACACCGACAATGGTGCTTTCATTGAGAGCTCCACTATGCGCTCGCGATGAGCGATCGATGGCTCGTCTCATCATCAATGACGGGATCACCCTCGGAAACAACTTGGCCATTGGCCAGGTTCTCCAGCTCGGCGGATTCGCCGTATGCGCCCGCATGGCCTCGGGGCGGCGTCGGCGCTGTCGGGAAGAGGCGGCCGGTGTGCTGGAGGTAGCAGCACCAGAGAGGAAGAAGGCCACGCCCGCCTGCGCTTGACGATGGAGGGCGCTGCGGGTGGCCCGTGGAGACGGCAGGCCGAGCTTGAGTTGTCTTGAACGGCGGCTCCCGGCCCTGCCCGCGGGTCGGCAGGCGCGCGCTGAAGATGGAGGGAGGCGCAGCGCTCATTGCTGGGGCTCCTAGCGCGGAGACAGCCAGGCGCGGGCGGCCTGGACGAGGTACTTGCGACGCTGGCTCGGGCAAGAGGCGAAGGGCGCAGCGCCTTGGCGATGCGGGCGACCTGGCGGGGCGCTCGGCATAGGAGGTCGGGCGTCGCGACGCTGGAGAGGAGAGGCTCGGGGGGATCGGGGCCTCTGCTTCCTGGCCGAGGCCACTCGAGGGGAGAGGGAGTCGGGCTGCGAGGGAGATGGGGGATCGAGGGGAGAGGGAGATAGCGAGGGGTGGCGACGCTAGGAATCGGGAGGGAGCGAGCGATCGGGGAGCTAGGGTTACGAGGGGAACTGGGCCGGATGGCCAGATGGGCCGGCTAGGGCCAGATCGAAGGAGAGGAAAATGGCTAGGGGCATGATCTGCTTTAAAGGAAAAGATACATGCTTATCTCCTTAATAAAAAAAAGGAGTACAAATATATTTATTTGGTAAGGCAAATAAATACATGTTGAGCTCAAAACTGACACGGGTCTACTTTGACATATTTCAAAGCACGACTTGGAGTAAAGGGAGAAAGATGAAGGATTTAATGATTTAAAGACGAAGGAATTACTATTGCAAGTGGGTTGCGGTTAATTCTAAACAATGGAATATTTATAATATAGCTCCCTAATAATATTGAGAGGCTTTTATATGTTATAAGGAGAAGTCATTCTTCCCTCGATTTAAATGAACCGAAGGTCCACACAATTTATTTAGGTTGAGATGCAAAAGATTAAAGACATGATGGCATGATGACATGATGCAAAGCAAAAAATAAATAACACAAGCACAAATGAAACACACGGAAGAACCCGGAACAACTGGAATCTTCTGGAATCTTCTGGGACGTCGGTCTTCGGGCGTCACACCAACCCAGCACGAGCCTCCCTCGCCCTCACTCTCTCAAATCCCTAGATCTCGGCGGAGTCACAACATAAACCAAGTAAAAAACATGGAAGAAATCCAGCGTAAACCAAGTATACTTTGTTTCTTCTCTCAAAATTGTGTTTATTGTGTGATATTCTGAATATATCGAATAATTGTAAAGATTTATTTGGATTATCCATGTTTAATTAATATATATCCTTTTTTACTTTAATATATATATATGTTTTTTTGGTACAACATTTTTTGGGACATTGTTTTTTCTTACAGCAAAAGGTCCAAGGCCCCAAGACCCAAGAAGCCCAGGCAACTCGCATTCTGTTGTTCCCCTTATGGGCCAACAAGCCCGTGGCAACTCCTTCCCCTCACTGCACACTCTCTCCACTCCCTTTCCACCACCGCCCCCAATCCCTGGATCCCTCTCCACTCTCCTTCCCCTCACCCACTCCACTCCCTCCACTCTTGCCCCCACAACCGCACAACCGGTGGCCTCGTCACCCACCGCTGCCCCTTCTCATCCCCTCCACTCCACTCATGTGATAGAGGTCACCGCGTAGATCGAGCGACCAGGCGGCGGCTAGATGCACACACAACCGGCGGGTGGTCTTCTTCCACCTCGACGAAGGACCTCGTGCGCTAGGAGTAGTGGAATGTGTAGAATGCCCGTGCGTGGCCACGAGCATATATAAATGTAATGCATGCCATTTCGCACATATATATAGAAAAATTGTCTTCTACATTGTTTGCAATCTATTTAGATAAGAAATGTAATTCAACGATTATACTATCACTTCTTATGCACAAAATAAAAGTGGTAAGAAAACATAGGGCAACTTTATTGTGCATTGCATAACAAATGACATATAGATAACACATGGACCAGTTTTTATGGAGGTGCTATCTATTGCATGACCGATCATCTCAAGGAGCATGTTTATTTATATGATTCATTAATTACAAAAAAACATGGATGATCTTGTTCCCTTATGAAATATATTCCAAGATGCAACAACAAGAAATTTGCTTGCATTACACAATTGTGTGGAAAACTATTACATATGAAATTAGGGGCTTGGAACCATATAGGTTACAATTTTGAAACTACTTCAGCAAAACACCTACCTCCAACCATTTAGGAACCATGGCAACACAAAACATTTCAACTACTCCCCATCTACTATTCATAGCTCAAAAGATTTTGGGCAGATCCCATCTACTTTTCTCCGAGCAAAAGGATTGAGGCCCCTCCATCTATGGTCAACTTCTAAGATATTCATTCTCTAAATGCCATGAAAAAAGGCATCTAGTGATATCATTGGTGATCGTAAATGGCATAGTAAACTATTGATCGTAGTTACTTGATATTTTCGTATAAAATATCTACTCCCTCCGTTCACAAATATAAGATGTTTTGGATATTTCAATATGAGCTACATAAATACTGAAATGAGTGAACAACACACTAAATTGTGTCTATATACACCCGAATCTGAAAAAGTTAAAACATCTTATAATAGTGAACGAAGGAAGAACATGGTAAGGTATTTATAATTAGTATCTTCTATTTATCATCCCTTCATCTCAAGTGCAACTGCATTATCTTGATCGAACAACACCCTAATCAAGGCAGACACAGAGTGTGTTTAATTAGAAACACAACAATCAAGTATTAGGCAATTTAATCGAAAGTTATCATATAAAAACCAACAATAACTAATAAGATGACATTGTTTACCAATATGTTTTGGTCTTGGCATGGTAACCACTCTAACAATCATTGCACACAACTATGGCCTTTCTCTGTTCATGAAAACATAGTGGGTATTACAAATATCACATTTGCATTCATGAGCACGCTTGTGAACTACAAGGACCTCATATTATCTTGGAACTACTAACAGTCTCTAGTCATTGAATCCAATATTCCAGCACAACATAGTGGTATCCTAGTTGATTTTCTTGTAAGCAAGCTAATGAGCTATTGCCAAACTTTTCCATTAGACCAACTTTGATCGAAAGAAAAAATATAAAAGCTCTCAAAGTTGCAAGAGAGGAACATTGACTTTCAACATGAATAACTACTTCAATGAAATTGAATTTTGTTTACATAATCCTTGACCACAACAACAATGCATAATATTGTTTTCCATTCAGACTAAGTTCACCCCAAGTAAGAGATACATATGGAAACTTCTGCACAAAATGCGATGAGATTTGTTGGTTGAAACATAATCCACGAGTAAAAAGCATGTGTTTATACTACATTTATATGAAGCAACTCACGGAGGCAACTAATTAAATTATAGTAGGTCCCTCACCAATAATTTGTAATTACATTAATTAACCACCTCATTCATAAAAAGATACCACCATAGAATGTTAATGCAATGTGAATGGCATTAACTATCATTAATGTGTCAGAAACATAACCATTAAACCTGGAACTGAAATGCAAAATGGGAAATTGTTCTTCAAACTATGTTAGATATTTTTATATTTGACATTTGGGGAAACTAATGCTAAGTTGTAGTGTCACATGCAAAAATATTGAGCAATTTTGCTTCTAACAAATGCATCAATCAGCTCACACACGCATATGTTGTCAATGTACTAACTAAAAACTAAATGAATGTGAAGGGACTAACCCATGAATATTAAACTGAAGGTGTAACCAACAAATATATCATGCGCGTGTCCAACTTTACACTTACAAGCACTCCACAGATTTGCCAAAATAAACCGTGAAGCATCCGACCAACTTGAATAACTAGACCAGAAAACCCAAAAGAAAAGACTGAGAAGAAGTGAATCAGCTAACCCATTTATAAGCACCAAATTTTATCGATTGGTGGAGAAATCTCAAAATGTTATCACGAAATAGTTGCCACACCGAACCTAAAGGACCTGCAATGCAACAACAAACAACATATTTAAAATCAGGAGTCCCTCACGGCTAACCTGGAAAATGGGGGCAAGATACGTATGATCAGCTCTTAGTTGCAAAACCTCAAATACACAGAAAGAACTGAAACTAAACTTTAGATTTTGCTTCCCAGTTGCAAAAGTATCCATTAATTGTGTTAAACATATATCTACGCATTAATATAATCTAGCACCCCCAAAAAATTTGTTTTGTATGATTTAGCACCCAAAAAATCCATCTTGTTAGACACTAATCTGATCTAGCACATATGCATAGTTATGACTAACAATCCATTTATCATGATTATCATCACATATATTTCCTAACATAAAATCACAACATATTAGGATCCACGTGGGCAACAAGATGAGAAAGCTATCCATTCCACAAGGAAGAGCATTACAAGCAAACATAAGAAACTCGGGTCTGCACATAATAGTAAAAAACATGTACGAACAGAAGGGCCAAGAAATATAGCTGCATAGAGCGTACCTGCTCCTCATAGTCGAGGCTCTCGACGGTGCCAACAGAGGTGGACACTGGTGGGGCATTCTGGTGGCAGCGTACAGCTTTTGGTAGTGGGGAGAAGTGACCACGCCAGCGGCGACATCAAACCAGCTTGTATGATAAAATGAATCATAGGTGGAGGCTTTCCTGTGTACCAAAATAAAAATAGAGTAAAGATGAACTCCTTTTTTCGGATCAATCCAGTCATAAACTTCTTGAAAAACAACCTTCTCGTTGTTTGATGTCCACAGGAAATCAGTGACAGTGCAAGACAAGCGCATTGCTATATATCAAGCAAGCGACATGGAGGGAGAGGGGGCGCACCAGTACTGCATAAGCTTGCATGCGGAACACTTGCTGCTGGGAACGCCGCAGTGGGCGCAGCACCTCAGATGAGCCACCCACCGCGCCTGCGTCGTGGGCTACTACTCATTCACCTCAGGCGAAATCGCATAGGCGGTGTGGTGGTGGTGATGGTCATTTGCAGAGGCGAATCCCACGTTGTCGATGAATTGTTTGTTTGGAAATTTAATATGGAAAACCCATTCATCATTAAACTTTCACTACATTTGAATTGACATTCGGATTGCTCCATCATATGCTCATTTTTGAAGAAGCAAGCAACAAAGAGGCAATCAAATGTTTTAGGTTCAAGACAAGAACCAATAATGAAAATAAGATTACTACCACAAAAATCTTTACCATGAAACATTGGAGAAAACATCTCTGCAAGAATGGAACGCCGCAGTGGGCGCAGCACCTCAGATGAGCCACCCACCGCGCCTGCGTCGTGGGCTACTACTCATTCACCTCAGGCGAAATCGCATAGGCGGTGTGGTGGTGGTGATGGTCATTTGCAGAGGCGAATCCCACGTTGTCGATGAATTGTTTGTTTGGAAATTTAATATGGAAAACCCATTCATCATTAAACTTTCACTACATTTGAATTGACATTCGGACTGCTCCATCATATGCTCATTTTTGAAGAAGCAAGCAACAAAGAGGCAATCAAATGTTTTAGGTTCAAGACAAGAACCAATAATGAAAATAAGATTACTACCACAAAAATCTTTACCATGAAACATTGGAGAAAACATCTCTGCAAGAATGGAAGCCTGCCGAGCTAGCTCTTCATGTGTTGCAGGACGGAGCGGAGTAAGTCTCCGAAGAGGCACAAACTACCTCCTTCGTTGGCACTTCCCCTTCACTATGGCTTCGATCTAGTTGAGGGGAGGTCGGCGCCTGTCGGGGATATACCCCACGGTATAAACCGTCGGATGTATGACCCGGCTGGAGTTTGGCGATTCACAGGCGACCCGCTTTGACCTGGCGGTTTACGATTCATTGGTAATCCGGCAGGCGGGTCAGAGGAGCGACAAGACCCGGTGGCCCAACAGGCGGTTCATGAAAGGCCAGCTCATGTTATGGTGGGCCAGTTTATGAAGAAAGCACAAGGAATATTCTCCTACAAAGGAAGCAAGACTAGGACTCCTTGTAATAGAGTAATACTAATCCTACTAGGACTAGTCATGTAATCCGCCCCTTCAACATATATTAGGAGGGGCAGGGCTCCCCAAAGAGGGACAAGTTCTCACAAGTTAGAGGCGCCATATTCTTTAGGGCTAGACACAACTAAAGGAGAGCCGGTTTACCGGCGAATCCATGAGGGTCATAATGAGATCTAGACTCAAACAACATGTAGGGTTGTTACCGGATGATGTTTCCCGAGGCCCGAAGCTGTCTAAATCTTTGTCTTGCGTGTTGCGTTTCTCGATTCTGCTCAACCCCTCTCAAGCTACCACATAGATGTGCGGCCTCACGACTAAGTCCCCACGGTGGGCGCCAACTGTCATGGAATTGTCACGGCAGATGTCCTAGTGTGAGATCATTGGTGTTTATCCAAGTCCATTGATTCGGTGGAGTGGATGACTATAAGTTGCCACCACAATGAACCAGCGTTCACAGAACCTAGTCTGGTTTGATTACAAATCGCTAGAGCTATTTACAGATAATGATCGGTGTTTATTAACCCGGCCTGGCTTTTGACTATAAGTCGCCGGTATGAGATAAGATAATGACCGGTGTTTATTAACCCGGCCCGGTTTTGTTTATAAACCGACAATCTATGATAATAACCAATGTTCAAATTTTAGGTTATCACCCTTACTACACTGGCCTGGTAAAACCAACAGTGTGATCAAATATTACTGGAACCGGTTTTCAGACCGGGTTATATTATTCAAATCTTTAAATAGCCAACATGGCTGGATTTTTATTACGGTTATCAATAACCAATATTATGATTGATGTTTTCAAAGTCGCTTCAACGCGATGGATATTATTTTATCAATAGGTATGATTTATTCCACAAAGGAATAGTCCCGACTCGCTCCAGGCCTACGACCCGGCACTTGGGGGCTACATTATTCAAAATGATATTACATTAAATGTGCAAGTCCCATGTCATTGCCAGCATGCACCATGGCACTTGGGGGCTAATGCAAAGCAATTTTTACTGACCTTATTGAAGACCCGACTCGTCACATTATAATGAGCTGGCCCTTGGAGGCTACGAATTGCTCCTGTCAACAATTCAAGGTACATAAGTATTAATCCATTATATTGAAGGGTCCACTGCTCAGTTGGTAAAGCACAAATCTCTTAACCTTGTGGACATGGGCTCAAACCCCATGATGGGAGTTACATTATATAAATGTTATTTTCATTGAAACATATAACAAGTCCTAGCTCAATATTATTTTGCTCAGCCGGCCCTTGGGGGCTACACGTTGCTGTTCAAGTCTACATGATCATATTTATAAAGTCCCTGCTCATTATTGCATAATGACCCGACCCTTGAGGGCTACACCGGTTGAAGTTTTTTGAGCATCGGGCAATTACAAGTCCCAGGTTGCTCCAAGCATGACAACCCGGCACTTGGGGGCTACATAATATGGAGTATTCAATTTTTACTAGTGGCTGGGATGAACAATCTAGATTTCTTCAAGGTTGCAACATTTATATTCAAACAAGTATTAAGATATCACTATGTTCTCCTCTTAAGACTTGGGGGCTACAGGTAATTTGCATATAAAGGAGGAACATCTTCAAATTCTCAGCTTCGGGCAAATCAGGAAGATTAATTGTGTGACCCGGCGTTGGCAACAATCATAACCCGGCGTCTATAAACAGCCATGACCTGGAATTATTAGTTTTTATAACCCGGCAATGGTGGTAATCATAAATCGGCAAATTCTACATCTTCAAGCCGGCTGGATATCAGTTGAACACTTGAAGACCAATATTTTTGTAAAATCGGAGCATTGAAGGCCGACTCAAATGGATTCTTGATTTACAATATTTCTTATGCAAGCAAGTTGATTATGAAGCTGGTCTGTTGACCCGGGTTTTCTAGAGGAAGGAAATGACAAGGACTTAAGGATGATCAAGTACCGGTTTATAAGAACATTTAACATCATAACGAGTCAATGGTGCATGCCATTAACATTTATACAATACTGCCTACCGCTTACCTATCATTGGATCCTACAGGTAATGAAAGGAAATTACTTTCACAACCCACATTATGCATAGTCCACCATTTGGCACATATTTGAAGCAATTCTATTCTAGGATCATACACGTCTGAAAGGCCATGACAAACTAAGTGATAAGACACGTCTTGGCGCTTCAATAACAATGCATTGACACATTTACCACATGGGGACAGATCTTGGCATCGTAACTTTTTCCCATGTATGCAAAGTCACAAAAACCTTCTACACCATCCAATTACTCATCACTTGGTCTAGGGAAAAGAAACAACTCTATAATAAATTTCATTTAAATCCATTGATTCACTCTGTAACAACAAACCTACAAGGGTATTAGAAACTGTAGTGGGTATTCAACAAACAGAATGAACAAAACGCAAGAGTAAAATCCATTACTAGCTTGATGGAAATTTACCAAACATATTGATCATATAATTTTCTGCAAGAATTACATAACTTTACTAAAGTAAACAACTGATGGAAGTTTAAAGAGTCGTTGGATAGTACTGCTACAAAATGAAGCTAGTCTAATTCATGTATCACGTATCTAGAAAACAACATTTATATCGATTTCATCAATCTAAATAAAATTTAGTGTTTCAGCTAATAACATTATTAATTTAATCGATTCATCTGCACTCCATCTCTACGCCAACAACATCATCAATTACAACATCAGTATAGGCCATACTGCAGAAGGTATGCATACGGGGAGGCATCACCTCCAATTAGAAAAAAAATCAGTACCAACTTGCCAAATGATACATCAGTGCATAAGAAACGGAAGAGCCATCGTAGGATCTCCATGGATGGGATTCTTCATAAGGTCCCCTATGGGCAGAGACGAGGCTCACCTGTGTCCGGCGGC
>LR738714.1:329513604-329622742 GCA_902687465.1 Secale cereale | reverse complement strand
AAAAAAAAACTCATCTACCCACCACCGCGCCGCCCCCTACCACCGAGCCACCGCCCCCACCACCGAGCCGCCACCGGCATGCTCCCACCACCGCGCTCCCCTCCCCGTCGCACCTGGCTTCTCGTTCCGCCCCCTACATCGCCCTGGGGTGGCATCAACATCGCGCCAACCGCTCCGCCCTGGTTTTCCCCGTCGTTTCGGCCACCCGCCCTCTCCTCTCCGTTGTGTCTTCTCCCCAAGTGACGCCCCATTCAACCTAGATCTGATGCTTCACTCAGCGGAGGCCTACCGCGGCGGCATCCTCCTCTTCTCAAGCACCCGCAAGTACAAGCATCGTCCTCTGCCCCAGCGGCCACGATCCCTAAGGCCTTGTTCGGTTACACCCCTCCACAAGAGGATTGGAGGGGATTTGGGGAGGTTTTGACTTGTAGGGGATTAAATCCACCTCAATCCCTGCCAAACCCCCTTCAAATCCCCCTCAACCGAACACAGCCTAAATTGGATTCTGAATTGATCATGTTTGTATACATATCGTGTTTTTTTATGTCAATAATTTTTTTAATACACGGATGCCTGCTTGCATATAGTTAGTTCAATGATTTTTGTGCCTAAATGTGCAGGCCTGCAGGGAAGGTGACTGATGGCGGATCAATAGGTTCTACCTCCTGACTTACTGTGCATGTTGTTTTGAAACGTGACACCTAATTTGTTCTGCAAGGTATGGCGATGCTCAGGCCAACTGTTAGTTTGGACCGATTTAGTGGATCCTAAACTATGTGCTTGGCAATGTAAACATTGCAGACTTGTTCTGCACGTCTCTATGCTTCTTTCTAAAACTGCCACTTATCAACTTGGTCACTTCTTACTGTTCTCCTTTATGGAATTAGTCGCCATGTTGCATGTCTGTGTTGCAGATGATGGAACAAATTGTGCGTATATATAAGGCGTAAAAACATATATATATTTGTCTATATTCAGAACTAAGACTCACTCTTTTGGGCTAAACACATATTTTCTCTTACAAGTACAAGTGAGCTCACGGCGCTGGTCTACAGCAAGGCAGGCACACCAAAGCGTGACATCGTTGTGACATGCCTTCCTATGATATTGATCAGGCTATAAGTGGGCTTGAGCTGTCTGGGTGGCTTTAACTGGAGCATTAGTGTATTAGCATAGGTCCTATTTCGGATAGAAATTGACCTGTCATCTTCTTTAACACAGCCACATACATATATATGTTTCTTAATTATACCCACTTACGCAGCTGCTCTCATTGTCATCTTCTTTAACACAGCTACATACATATATATGTTTCTTAATTATACCCACTTACGCAGCTGCTCTCATTTTGACTGTGAGTGGATACTATTAGATGATTGGTACTGCTGTTGCAGATACATGGAGCAATGTTGAACCTAGTAGCATGCATTGGAACGTCTTCTAAGCTATGATAACTAAATTTAAACCACGGTGAAAAATGTGACAAGTAAAAGCTTGAATTTCTGTTTCTTTCATGGACAATTCCTTCATCTATGCATACTTTTTTCGACACCTACATCTTCAATTTGTTTTCACATAGTTATTTCTCTTCACATCTTCTGCTATACTTGCCAGGCTATACATAATAAAATGCTTTGTTCCTGCCTCATGGAACCATTTCACAGACCTTACAACTATCTTAGCATCCAGATGTCATTACTTGTCAGCGAAACAAAATTTTGAGACCAGTGACATTTGTTTCAGTTCACAGTTCCATATTTAACATGACAGTTGGGACTGTTATGACACATCGCCAGATTGTGTGGGCCTGTAGTTCTTATATAAGAATGGTATCCCCCTAGAGCTTAGTGCCTTAGGTAGCAGATTGTACTTTGCACAAACTAATTATGTGTAGTTTTCCCTCTATCAGTGGGCAAAATGAAGTTGCCTATGTAGCTGCATGTTATTATGTGACATTACTCCATCTGAAATTCCCCCATAGGAAGTCTCGGATCCATAGATCCATAACCATTGGATATTGATGCAGCTAGTTTCTATGATTTTTACTAGAGAGATGTATTTAATTAGTGTAGCTAGTCTCTAGCTAATGGAAAGCCAGTTCAGTAAGCAATAGACATATCTTGACAGATCCTTGTACTGTATGGATGCTCCATTTTTGTTATGTGTCTCCTGGACCTTTGTGGTATGTGTTAAGCTTTTGTTAATTTAGTCAAACCTGTATCTTTGGTTGCTAGTCGCTATTATACTGGCAATGAAATACTGAACTCTACTTGTGATAATCCTCTGTCATCGATTTCACTTATATGCATATACTTCTATATACTCGAACTAATTTTAGACTGCGTGTTATTACCTTAGTACTTGTTGTAGGATGAAGAATAAGGAGGAAGGCATCAAGGTTGTAATAACACCATACTATATGAGTCACGGCATCAGCATGGGTATGTCTTCTAGCTGCAGTTCGATTACTATTTCCAATGGTACAAGTGATGTTTTTCCATTTCTTGATTTACTTGTACAATATTTTCGTTTGCAACGGTGAAGGTGGTTGTTTCTTTCGTTTGTTCTTTTCAGAACATAAAGATGAAGTAATGGCAGAACTCCTTCGGTTGGATCCTATCCTCATGCTCATGATGAATTCAAGAAGCACCTAGTCCATTAAAGACCAGAAGCAGCAAGTGTAGTTTATGTCGATGGATGTAAAAATGTAATATTTTCCAAATGAGTCTTTCCTAAACATTTGAAATGTTAGGAATACTATTGAATGATGTGAAGATACTTATATTAATTTTAGTGCAATTTAATTACGCTATGATCGGTACAATCCTACAAATTTGTATATTTGTAATAAATATCTTGAAATTTTCAATTTGTGCATGTGTTGTGCCTCAGTTTCTCTGTCATTTTAATTATGACAAGCATCATAATAAAACAAATAATTATTTGAGCAAGTGTGGCAATTTTATTAAATAAATTCATATTCAATAAAATATTTTCACAATTTTGTGTTTAATAAAAAAGAAATATATTAATTATGTCGCGATGCTAATATATTAGTGTTACTAGTTTTGTTTCAAAACTAAAAAAGGTGTTACAAATTGTGTGACTATAGTTACAAAAGTATGTTACCACCATGTTCTAAGTCTGGGTAAGTATGTTACTACAGGTGTTTCTATAGCTACAATAATATGTTACTATGCTATTGAGTACTCCCTCCGTCCGAAAATACTTGTCATCAAAATGGACAAAGATGGATGTATTTAGAACTAAAATACATCTAGATACATTCTCTTTTATTCATTTTGATGACAAGTATTTCCGGACGGGGGGAGTAACACATAATATTCATGTTACTACAACGTAATGGTAACACAATCTTTAGGATATGGTAACAACTACTCCCTCCGTTCCAAAATAAATGACTCAAAAGTGGCTCAACTTTGTACTAAAGTTAGTACAATATTGAGTCAACTTTGAGTCACTTATTTTGCGACGGAGGGAGTATTATGTGTGACAGGAGACACCACTTAGTAACACGGTCTAATGGAACATATTTCAAAATGTGTTACTACATGGTGTAGTAACACGTTTTTGGGCCTGTAGTAACACAACACCGTGTTACTAAAGCATTGTCCTGTTGTAGTGTCTCACAAGTTAGAGGCGCCATATTCTTTGGGGCTAGACACAACTAAAAAAGAACCGGTTTATCGGCGAATCCATGAGGGTCATAATGAGATCTAGCCTCAAACAGCATGTAGGATTGTTACCGGATGATGTTTCCCGGGGCCCGAAGCTGTCTAAATCTTTGTCTTGCGTGTTGCGTTTCTCAATTCCGCTCAACCCCTCTCAAGCTACCACATAGATGCGCGGCCTCACGACTAAGTCCTCACACTAGGACATCTGCCGTGACAATTCCACGACAGCGCCCATAAGAAGGATAAGGAATAATAGTAAGTCCTAGGAAATGTTACAACAAACACTAACATTTGTGATGGACAGAGGACAAGCAAAATGTAGACATATGAATTCACCTGGAGATAAACATATGAACATGAAAATAATGCAAGAGAGCAGAGACAGAAAAATTGCTGATAATTTGCCATATTTTTAAGTCGGTCAAGTCTTCCCATCGAGAAGAGAATTGGTTTCGTTCGGTCATCCAGATGTCCACTGCAAAGAACAATAATTATCATCAGAAAGAGGCACGTGTCAATACTATTTGCAGGATCATGCTAGTAATATCCCCAGAACTATGTAGGAAAGACTTCATCCAATCATTTCATGGTAATGAAAAGTGGAATCTACAAGACGTGCAACCATAAAATCACTCAAAATACTTTTGTGAACGACGTCAACAATATAGCAAAGAGTTCGCACATGTGTTCATCGCTTTGCTGTGGGTCAACCATGAAGAGCAGTGAGCCATTTGGTATTTTCAGTGAATACAAAATATATAGAATTTTGGATCAGAAACATTAATCCCATAGATAACTTGGTACATGCTAGGAAGAGGATTAGCAGTATGGCTCTCATACTGTGCATCTGTGTTTTTTGCTACATACCAAGGAAATGTAAGAATTAAGTGTGAGCATCTTGTCAATAATACTGATGTATGATCGGAACCAATGCAAGACTTCACAATGCAACAAGTCTACATGCTACCGTGGTATTAAATAATTAATGAAACATGCATATAGTTTTCATGCATACCTAAGTAGCATGCTACTACATGTGAGCAAATTAGTTAACCAAGATGAAACGACAGGGAAAATATGGTCCGGCCAACAAGGCAAAATAGAAGAAACCTTCCAGTGATTTCATGATATGTGTTGGTGATTATATCAGAAGTAAATTGACAAGAGAAATGACACTTCTCATCAAACTTCTTCTAGTATATATATATCTGAATCTGGATATTTGGTCTTTTCCAGCGCATGAGCAATATTGCACTGCAAAGAATATTCTGACATGATCAGTAAAGAAAAAAGTAAAAAAAAAAAACCTCAACCATAATTTAATGAGTCATACCTGAGTAATTCCCATATTAAGATAGGAATGTTGCCACAAGATTCCTATCACCGTACCTGTAATTCTGCAGCTATTTCACCAGCTGCATCATGTATAAAATCATCCAATAATTTCATGGTAATGAAAAGTGGAATCTACAAGACGTGCAACCATAAAATCACTCAAAATACTTTTGTGAACGACGTCAACAATATAGTAGAGAGTTCGCACATGTGTTCATCACTTTGCTCTGGGTCAATCATGAAGAGCAGTGAGTCGTTTGGTATTTTCAGTGAATGCAAAATATATAGAATTTTGGATCAGAAACATCAATCCCATGGATAACTCGGTACATGCTAGGAAGAGGAAAAGCAGTATGGCTCTCGTACTGTGCATCTGCGTTTTTTGCTACATACCAAGGAAATGTCAGAATTAAGTGTGAGCGTCTTGTCTATAATACGGATGTATGATCAGAACCAATGCAAGACTTCACAATGCAACAAGTCTACATGCTACTGCGGTATTAAATAATTAATGAAACATGCATATAGTTTTCATGCATACCTAAGTAGCATGCTACTACATATGAGCAAATTAGTTAACCAAGATAAACGACATGGAAAATATGGTCTGGCCAACAAGGCAAAATAGAAGAAACCTTCCAGTGATTTCATGATATGTGTTGGTGATTATATCAGAAGTAAACTGACAAGAGAAATGACAATTCTCATCAAACTTCTTCTAGTATATATATCTGAATCTGGATATTTGGTCTTTTCCAGTGCATGAGCAATATTGCACTGCAAAGAATATTCTGACATGATCAGTAAAGAAAAAAGTTCAAAACCTCAACCATAATTTAATAAGTCATACCTGAGTAATTCCCATGTTAAGGTAGGAATGGTGCCACAAGATTCCCATGACCGCACCTGTAATTCTGCAGCTATTTCACGAGCTGCATCATGTATAAAAGAAACATTATATTGTCGTCATTTTGCATAGAAATAAAAATAAAAAATTCTACCATAATAGAAAGTGTCTTCATGACTTCGTTTCCAATTATAACGAGAATTTTTTTCCTTAAATGTTGTGGTCCTTTCTAGAAAGATCTTAGCAAACTGCATACAACAATGCATCAAACGCGGAGATGAACCAAACCAGTAGAAGTGAGGACATATTCTTACTTGGTCCTCCCCAATCCCGTTAGATCCGCGGCGGCGAGATCGCGTCTTCCCTGTGAGGTCAGCGGCGGCGACATGAGAGGGCGTCTTCCCTGTGAGGTCGATGGCGGCGAGATCGCCCGGTGGCAGCTAGATCGCCCCTCCTCTTTGAGGTCGCCGGTGGCGATCTTGTGCGCCCTGGGAGGTCTGTGGTGGCAGTCGGCGGCAGCGTTCTCGTGATCCACGATGGACTCGTCTTCCCGGATCGGCAGATCGGCGGCGGCGGCGGCTGTGCGTATCTCGGGAGAGGAGGAGGAGCGGATATCTATCTAGAAAGGACCACAAGATCTATCTAGACAGGTTCTTACTTGGTCCTTACTTGGTCCTCGAGGGATTTGTGGTCGATGGAAAATCAGTAGGATTCAAAGGCGTATGTGTATGCAGTTATGAACATGCGTGTAGGGCTAATTACCTGGTTGAGGATGGAGGAGTTGTGTCAGGGGCAGATGCCGCTGCGTGCTGCTCGCCTAACGTCACCACGGTCGGGAAGGTTGGAGATGGCCTCGAGGCACGAGGATGCGGAGCAGAGGAGAGAGAGAAAGGGTTGAAGAGATCTGGACGCGCACAACGATGTTGGGAATGGCCTCGGGGCATGAGGACGCGGCGGCAACATCTAGAGATTAACGGCGGCGGCGGTGGTGATCCACGCCGACGGCGGCGGCAACATCTGGAGATCCGCGGTGTCCTGGGTATTGGCGGTGTCCTGGGGATGTGCGGCGTCCCTAGGATCGATGGCGGAGGCGGTGGTGATCCGCGATGCTGGCCTCCTGGTGCTCTGTGGCGTCCTTGGGGATCGAGGGCGGCCAGAACTCGGGAAACCAGGATGTTCAGAGTGAGAGAGAGAGAGGAGATAGGATGGAGCAGTAGGGACGGTGGTGGTCACAGCGGGATGGGGTGGATCGAGAGAAGGGACGACATACATGTTTTTTTTAGGTAGGGGTGGTGGAGGATGGGACGAAAAAAATCAGACGAAAAAAACGGACGAAAAAAACCAGATGAAAGTGGTGGGACGAAAATAAACCGTGGACGCAATCCTATCAACTCAGACATTAGGAGTAGAGATTAATGTGATTGAGTGATTTTTCTTAAAATCAATTATTAGATTTCTAATTAATGTGATTGAGTGATTTAAGGTAAGGTTAACTAATTTAGATTTGATCTTTAGAGATTGTTCGTGATTGATTCTACATTACTAAATAACTTGTGCCAGTATGTAAAGTTCTGATCTGTTCAGATTTTTTTCGTTGTGTGAGAGGGTGACGCGAAAATAAATCGATCAAGTGGGGGGAGGGGACGAAAAAAAATCTACGAAAAAAACCAGCGAAGGTGGGAGGAGGGACGAAAAGAACCATGGTAGGTGGGACGAAAATTAACCATGGTAGGTGGGCCTCGCTATGTGGTCTTGGTCCGGTTTTTTGCATGCATTAGGTGCAACGGCATCGCTACCTGGGAGGTGGAGGATGACAAAAAAATCAATGAAGGTGGGACGAAAAAAAAACCGGAACGGAGACTATCAACTGCTTCATTAGGACTAGAGATTATTTATTTACTAATTAATGTGATTGAGCGAGCTTTCTTAAAATCAATTATTTGTTTTCTAATTAATGTGGTTGAGTGATTTAAGGTAAGGTTAATTAATTTAGGTTTGATCTTTAGAGATTGTTCGTGAAATATTCTACATTACTAAATAACTTGCGCCAGTATGGAAAGTTCTGATCTATTCAGATTTCTTTCGTTGTGTGAGAGGGTGACGCGAAAATAAACCGATGAAGTGGGGGGGAGGGGACTAAGAAAAAATCTATGAAAAAAAAAACCAGCGAAGGTGGGAGGAGGGGCGGAAAAAAACCATGATAGGTGGGACGAAAATTAACCACGGAGACTACCAACTGAGACATTAGGAGTAGAGATGCTTTGGTCCGGTACTCTATTAAAAGGAGGCCTTAATATCCCTTAGTTTCCAATAGGACCCCGCTACCACGGGAGGGTAGGATAAAAGATGTCATGCAAGTTCTTTTTCATAAGCACGTATGACTATATTCGGAATACATGCCTACATTACATTGATTTACTGGAGTTAGTTCTGTGTCACCCTATGTTATAACTATTACATGAGGAATCACATCCGACATAACTATCCATCACTGATCCAATGCCTACAAGCTTTTCACATATTGCTTGTTGCTTAGTTACTTTACCGTTGCTACTGTTACAATCACTACAAAACTGCTACCGCTACTTTTACCACTGTTACCATTACTTCCATATTACTTTGCTACTAAATACTTTGCTGCAGATATTAAGTCTTCCAGGTGTGGTTGAATTGACAACTCAACTGCTAATACTTGAGAGTATTCTTTGGCTCCCCTTGTGTCGAATAAATAGATTTGGGTTGAATACTCTACCCTCGAAAACTGTTGTGATCCCGTACACTTGTGGGTTATCACCACACCGGACTATTAAATCCCATGTGTTGGCTGACTTTGTCGCAGAATGGACTGAAGCTGAACTCCCTAAAGAGTACGGCTCATATTCCCACTAGACAATGTACTTCGACGGTTCCAAAATGCTAGCCGGATTGGGGGCCGACATAATATTAATATCTCCAACTAGGGATACAGTCCGGTACGTTCTACATATTATGTACACGGACTCAAACAATGCGGTCGAATATGAGGCCCTATTGTATGGTCTCCGCCTAGCTGTATCCATGGGCATACAACACCTCGAGGTACGCGGATACTCAAACCTCGCTATCTCCCAAATTAATGGAGATTTTAACGCGAAGGATTCAAAAATGGCACCTTATCGCAATGCTATATTGAAAATGTCGGCTAGATTTGAGGGGTTGGAATTCCATCATGTAGCCCGGGATAATAACCAGGCCGCTGATGTACTCGCTCGTATGGACGCTAAACGCGACCCCGTCCCGCCTAACACCTTTGTGGAAAGGCTATTTAAGCCATCAGTAACATAGCAGGACGCAAGTGGCGATACGAATTCGGATCCGAATACACCCTCGGCCAAACTTAACCAGGACGTCATCAGAGACCAAGACATGGAGATAACTCATTTGGCTCACGAGATCATGGTTGTCATAGCCCCCTGGACAGAGCCCTTCCTAGCTTACCTTAAAAGGCAGGAGCTCCCCGATGACCAAAATGAGGCCCGTTGCATAGTCCGGTGTTCTAAAGCCTACAAAATTCACGAAGGTGAACTATATAAGAAAAGCACTACTGGTGTTCTACAAAGGTGCATCTCCGAAGAGGAGGGAAAGCAAATTCTTACTGAAATACACGCTGGAATGGGCGGCCACCATGCCGTAGCTCGGACGCTCGTAGGAAAAGCTTTTTGAGCTGGCTTTTTCTGGCCCACTGCCCGAGTAGATGCCCAAACCCTAGTCCACCACTGTGTTGGCTGCCAGCTTTTTGCAAATCAAAGTCACATGCCTCCCACTGCTCTGATTACAATCCCCATTGCTTGGCCTTTTGCGGTCTGGGGGCTTGATATGGTCGGACCCCTTAAAGGGGGAATCCATAAAAAGAAATACTTCCTGGTAATGGTAGATAAATTCACTAAATGGATAGAAGCCAAGCCAGTAAAAACAGCTGAGGCAGGGCCTGTGATACATTCTATATCCGGCATAGTACATCGTTACAGTGTCCCGCACAGTATTATCACAGAAAATGGCACCAACTTCATAGGTGACGAGGTAAAAAATTGGTGCGCAAAGTTATGTATTAAACTTGACTATGCTTCTGTATACCATCCTCAAACAAACGGTCAAGTCGAAAGAGCCAATGGTCTAATAATGAGCGGCATCGAACCCCGACTAGTGCGCTCCCTACGGGAGTCTGATAAACACTAGGTCGAAGAGCTTGACTCCGTACTCTAGGGGCTACGGACCACACCTAATCGCATGAATGGATACACACCTTTTTTTCATGGTGTACGGCACAGAGGCTGTTCTGCCCTGCGACATTATTCATGACTCACCTCGAGTGCGCATGTACGAGGAGAGAGAAGCCGAGCTAGATCGGCAGGATGACCTAGATGGACTTGCAGAGGAGCGTGATATAGTGCAAGCTCGTTCCGCAATTTATCAACAACAGGCCAGGCGATACCAGAGCAGAGAAGTGCTAGCCAAGACATACAACGTTGGCAAACTCGTTTTATGCCTCCCGGGGAAGAAAAAGGATAAGCTCAAACCAAAATGGGAGGGGCCCTTCATTATCGACGAAGTACTCATCAGTGGAGCCTACCGCCTTCGCAATGCACAGCACAACCGCCTTGAGCCGAACCCGTGGAATGCTGCCAGGCTCCGACGATTTTATGGATAGTTCGGTAGCAATTTTTTCCTCCTTACAAGTTAGGTCTTGTCTTTTATCTTTTATTTTTTCTGCTTTTCTTTTTACATTTTTTCTCTCATTGACAAGTATACGGCTTGCCCGAACTGCCACACGATAAGTACATCTTCGAGTGTATCTACCTCAAATATACCTGGGGGCTTCTTTAACGAAGCCCATTACCAATAAAGCTTATTGCTTAAAATGTCGCCTGTTTTTTACAGTCCTTCCTTGCCATTACATGCACCAATATGACTTAAGTTCTGGCCAAGTTGGGTTGCCTGGCTCTTATGCTTACCCCTATGTTTCCGATTGTTCGGCTAGAGCGTAAAGGGAGCACCTCTGCGATTGTTACAACCGGGTAATCCGGACATGTACCTCAGACTGGGTGAAGCCGAAAGCTAGTGCTCTTAAGGGAATGATCGGTCGGCGGATACACGACATATCGCATTTTAAAGTGTATTTTAAACTACCACATGACATGGCATCCTATAATCCTTTTCACAGGATCAAAAGCCTAGGCCAGCATATGTATGCACGTCGACCTAGGGAAAGGAACCCCTAACGGAACTATTCTCTCTGGAAGTTGTTTCTTATGCTAAACAGTAATATAACATAACTCCCTGAACACAGTTCATTTGTTCAAGCAATTATGATCGGATTGCTGGTTTTTGAACATATCACGTATTTACCATAGATGTAGTATTCGGAAGCACTCCAGCCTTTGGGTTTATGGAGGTTAAAGCAGATGGTCGGCCATGACAAACTCTTTATAAATTCGGCCGGAGATAAGTTTGATGGTAAAAGTACATTAGTACATAGAATCAAACAACTACTCTTTTTCTAATCCCTCTATAAGGCTGTCTAGTTTACAGTCTTGTTGGGAAAGCTTGGCAGCTATCTCTACTTGGTCTTATACCAAATACGAAGGAATCTCTTGTCCATCAGACCTCGAGGTCCCACACGGGCCATATGATTTGGATCAAGACGAGTGTAGCATGTCTTCACCATGGCCCAGGCTTCTCGAGCATCCATGCGACATGTTGATGCTTTCCATAGTTCGAAGCGGCGTCGAGCCCCTTTGAACAAGTCCGCCAAGTCCTCCATAGTTTCCGGAGGCGAATCGCCCGGCCATAAAGCCCTAGCCATATTCTTCTTGGCCTTCCGAGCTCGCTTGTGGACTCTGGAAAGCTCTTGCAGCATGTCACCCTCAAAATCGGACATTCCTCCTTCGGTCTGCCTAGTTAACAAACCTGCAGGAAAAGTTAAGAAACTTCCAAAATAAGAGACTATAAGGAGAGCACAAATTTTAGGCTTTTAGCCTCTGGTTCTCTTTCAAGGCGCTTGAGAGTTGGGCCCTTACGTCCTTTAGCTCCTGTTCGAGCCTAATATTTTTATCCTGCGCTTGGTTCTTCTTATCTATGCCTTGCGTCAATACGTGCTTGCCAGCAGTTGTTTCATCTTCGGCAAAAAAAATGTCCGCCAAAGCAGCCCTTAGATCCCTCTCCAGTTGGTCGGTCAACCATGTTGTTGTATTACAATTCGTATGTACATAATGACTCAGTGATCGGCACAAATATCATAGAATCAGGATACCATTGTTCTTACCACCAACATCCTTTTCGGATTTCTTCAAATTTTCCAATTCGGCGGTGGCATTAGTGAGCTGGGTCCGGCACTCTTCATGCTCCTTGGAAAAGGAGTTATTATTTTCTTGAAGCACCTACAAAAACACAATGATCCTCGAATCAGTTGTACCAACTACATTGAGTCTCGGGGGCTACTGGCATGGGAACATCAAATTGTACACTTACCCACATATCTTTCGAAAGCCGGTGAGTGGCTCCACCGAGTCCATCTTGAGTGGCTCGGATATAGGCATCTGCAAAACTGAGGGCGTTAAACGCCTCCTCGGAAAAGGCTGGGTCATGCATGGCTGCTTTCCGCCGCCTGTGAACCATCGCAACCTCCACTTCGGAATTAGTAACTGACATTCCGTCCGAATCCTCCTGGAGAGGACAATCCGGCACAGAATCTGTATTAACCCTTGACGGGTCGGACGCCGGATTGGCTGGAGCTTGATCTGCACGATCTCCGGAAACAGTCCGGTGTGTATTCCTCCTAAAAGGAAAAACAAAGCGGAAAGTTGTAATACCGACTTCTCCACCCAGCGTGTGTCAAGACAAAACATACCTCTTTGAAGGTCCGCGGTCCTCTTTCGCTTCGAGGCCTCACCCGACGCAGACGTCACCCTCTGGGATGACGGTCTTCGCACAGTCCGGCGTGAGGAGCGCCGTCCCTGTTCAGTATGATAAAATACCATGGGTAAGGCGCACTGGGAATCCACTCCTTAATGATATATCTCCTAGGTACTTACGTGGGAAGAAGGAATGAGGCCTGGGTAATCGGCTATGATAGCCACCAGGGTACCCTCACGGCAGGCTTGATAGAAGACTCCCTCTTCTAGCTCTATGCCTATGTCCGGATCTTCATCATATCCGGGGCCCGCATTTTGAAATTGGTCCTCTGGCTGTGGGGCGGGACTGTTAATCCCCTTTATCACCTTCCTCCACTCCTGTTGGGAGAAACCAAATTCAGTTCGGTCAATACATCATAACGAAGAAAAGGTGGGCGATCAGGAGAAAGACTTACCCAGTCAGGGGATTGTACACAGAAAAACTATCCTGACACGTTAAACGAATGAAATCTTGCTTCTCTCCCTTGTAAAGACCTTCCAAGACAATGGTAGAGCGGCAGGGTCATCCGGACCCGGGCGTAAGCAGCGCGAGGCATCATCCAGGCCATTATAATGCCACATTGAAAATCCTCTTGCTTGAAGCAGCTGCATGCATCACTTTATTGAAATAGCCATCACTTCGATTATAGATAACCCAAAACTGGCGAGCAATCTGATCTTGCCAACCAGTCTGCTAACCTCCGCTCTCTCTTCTTCCGAAGGACTGCAGGGACACCAATTGAAAAGATTCTTTGGCAGAGCACTAGAATATTTGGGGAGGCCTCGCTGAACTGGATCCGACAGAGCAACATCCTCAATATAAAACCACTCCGAAGGCCACTCTTCGGACTTCTTTGGAGTACCGGGCAAATAGCATGTCCTGGCTATGCGCCATACTTCAGTGCCCCAACTTCAAATATGGATCCCTTTTCCGAGCGAGGGACAAGGCAGAAGAACTTTTGCCACAACTCAAAGTGAGGCTCGCAGTCCAAGAATAGTTCGCATAAAGCAACAAAACCCGCGATATGTAGGATAGACCCCGGCGTAAGATCGTGCAATTGGAGACCATAGAACTCCAGGAGTCCCTAAGGAAGGGTGGACGGGGAACCCTATGCCTCTTAAAAGGGAGGGGACAAAACATACCCGCTCTCCATCGGAGGGGTTGGGAAAGCTCTCTGCTAGGGCTTGATTGTCGATAGAAGTTAGTCCGGCCTGGACGGGGACTAGATCATCTGGAGGGAGATATCCATGTGCTTGAAGTGTCCTCATACGCGCATGGGACACAAAGCAGCTTTTCCAATCTTCTGCACGAGGGCCATGAGGGCGCGAGGAAGAGCTTGGGGCGCTAGCCATGTTTGAAGATTTTTTTGCAGGCACTAGGGTTTCTTCCACGTGGAATGGGATGGAGAGGCAACTGGGATCTATTCTCTTATATATGCGCCTTCCCTACACAGTCAAGGGGGTAT
Organism: Secale cereale; assembly: GCA_902687465.1. Classification (NCBI taxonomy): domain Eukaryota; kingdom Viridiplantae; phylum Streptophyta; class Magnoliopsida; order Poales; family Poaceae; genus Secale; species Secale cereale. Next base: position 329,608,470 of record LR738714.1, on the reverse strand, counting down.
TTGTAAAACTACCCAGACGGTTCACTTTCATTGGACACGTGGAAGCCAAGACGACGACGGCAAGGAATCAACGAAATAAAATATTAAAAGAAGCCGAACTATCATCTAGGAGGACTCACCTTGCAAGACCGAAGACATGAAGCTGGACACGATCTCGTCCTTGAAGGCAAGTCTGGGGGCTACTGAGGGAGTCATGTATTCAGGGGTCCTCAAGCATCCGTGTCGATGAAGCTGGACCGTACTGGTGGGCCACAAAAAGAAGAAGCAGAAGACTCTCCCACGTATTCGGTTAGGACTCCTATGGACGTAGAAAGGCAAGTGTAGAGTTCTAATGTATCAATTACTTCCTCCCCAAGTCGCCCTTGTAACCCTAGGTCCCCTCTGGTGTGTATATAAGCCGGGGGGTTTAGTCTGTAGAGGGGATCATCAACATCAGAATATCCTCATAGGCTAGACTTTAGGGTGTAGCCATTACGATCTCGAGGTAGATCGACTCTTCTATCCATATTCATCCATATTAATATAGCAGGAAGTAGGGTATTACCTCGATCGAGAGGGCCTAAACCTGGGTAAACATCGTGTCCCCAGCCTCCTGTTACCATCATCCTCTAAATGCATAGCTTGCCCCTCCCCCCTACCCGAGATCTGCCGGTTTTGAAACCGACACCTGGCTTGTAATATGAAGCTTGTATGATCTTTAATTTGTGTCTAGAGTTGTCTTGTGATATCTAACCATGAGTCCCTGACCTTGGTCATACACATTTGCGTGCATGATTAGTATACGGTCAAATCGGGGGCGTCACAGTCCACTCTCCCGCAACCCAATGTACCCTCTAGTTGAACATGGTGCATTATGCTTCATATTATTGTCCATACTATGTTGCCATCCTATGATGCTTGAGTAGATTTTTGTTGTCCTATCGGTAATTGGTGAATTGCTATGGTTGGTTTAATTTTTTTGTGGTTATGTTGATGTCCTTTGGTTCCCATCATATGAGCGCCTGCGTGGATCACACCATAGGGTTAGTTGTATGTTGATAGGACTATGCATCGGAGGGCAAGGGAGACAGAAGCTTCTTCCTAAACATAAGACTTGATGCACATGGGATCGAAGGGGGACCAATATATATCTTAATGCTATGGTTGGGTTTTACCTTAATGAACGTTAGTAGTTGCGGATTCTTGCTAATAGTTCCAATCATAAGTGCATAGAATTCCAAGTAAGGGACGACATGCTAGCAGTGGCCTATCCCACATAAAAACTTGCTATAGGTCTAGTAATGTAGTCAATTGCTTAGGGACAACTCCGCAAACCCTACCACCAATTTTCCATACCCGCTTTACTAGCTAAATTACACTTTTATTAAAACAACACCTAACTTTTATTTTCATGTTCTTTATTATCTTGCAAACCTATCATACAAAGTACTTCTAGTTTTATTCTTGTTCTTGGTAAAGCAAATGTTAAGTGTGTGTAGAGTTGTATCGGTGGTCGATAGAACTTGAGGGGATATTTTTTCTACCTTTAGCTCCTCGTTGGGTTCAAAACTCTTACTTATCGAAAAGGCTACAAACGATCGCCTACACTTGTGGGTTATCAAGACTTTGTTCTGGTGTCGTTGCCGGGGAGCAATAGTTTGGGGTGAATATTCTTGTGTGTGCTTGTTTGCTTTGTCACTAAGTAGTTTTTATTTTGTGCTCTTGTTTTCTATCTTTAGTTATCTCTATGGAACACGAAATACTAAAAAAAGGTGTACTTGCTACTCATGGAGACGGGTGATGTCGCTTGAACTACAAATTTGTCTCCAATGTATCTATAATTTTTGATTGTTCCATGCTGTTATATTATTATTCTTGGATGTTTTACAATCATTTTATAGCAACTTTATATCATTTTTTTGGACTAACCTATTTATATAGTGCCCAATATCAGTTGCTATTTTATTTCTTGTTCTTTACTTTGCAGAAAATCAATACCAAACGGAGTCCAAATGCAGTAGGACTATTTGGAGAATTTTTCTGGACCAGAAGACACAAGATGGGCCAAAGAAGTACTAGAAGGGGGCTCTAAGGGGAGCACAACCCACCAGGGCACGCGTGGGCCCCCTGGCGCGCCCAGGTGGGCTGTGCCCACCTCGGTGGCCTCCTGCACCGCCTCTTCACTCTATAAATACCCAAATACACTAGAAACCCTCGGGGAGTCGACGGAATTTTGTTCCAACCGCCGAAAGTTCAAGAACCATGAGATCCAATCTAGACACCATCACGAAGGGGTTCATCATCCTCATTGGTGCCTCTCTGATGATGTGTGAGTAGTTCACCATAGACCTACGGGTCCGTAGGCAGTAGCTAGATGGCTTCTTCTATCTATTTGATTCTCAATACAATGGTCTCTTGGAGATCTATTTGATGTAACTCTTTTTGCGGTGTGTTTGTTGGGATCCAATGAACTTTGAGTTTATGATCAGATCTATATCCATGAAATTTATTTGAGTCTTTTTGATCTCTTATATGCATGATTACTTATATCCTCGTATTTCTTATTCGAATATTTAATTTAGTTAGGATAACTAAATCTATTTTTCTTGCCATGGGAAGAGGTGCTTTGTGATGGGTTCGATCTTGTGGTGTTCTTTCCCAGTGACAGAAGGGGCAGCAAGACATGCATGTATCGTTTCTATTAAGGATAACAAGATGTGGGCTATTCCTACATGAATATATCTCGTCTACATCATTTCATCGTTCTTATTGCATTACTCCATTTCTCATAGCTATTAGATATTCTATCAATTGCCCAATAGTAATTTGTTTACCCATCGTGTGCTATTTATTGAGAGAAGCCACTGTTGGGAAACGTAGCATGCAATTTCAAAAACAAATCTACGCTCATGCAAGATCTATCTAGGAGATGCATAGCAACAAGAGGGGGAGAGTGTGTCCAAGTACCCTCATAGACCGAAAGCGGAAGCGTTTACGTAGCACGGTTGATGTAGTTGAACGTCTTCTTGATTCAACCGATCAAGCACCGAACGTATGACACCTCCGAGTTCTGCACACGTTTAGCTCGATGACGTCCCTCAAACTCTTGATCCAGCAAAGTGTCGAGGGAGAGTTTTGTTAGCATGATGGCATGGTGATAGTGATGGTGAAGTGATCCGCGCAGGGCTTCGCCTAAGCACTACGACAATATGACCTGAAGAGCAAACTATGGAGGGGGGCACCGCACATAGCTAGGAACAACTAATGTGTGTTCTAGGGGTGCCCTCCCCACGTATATAAAGGAGGGAGAGGGAGGGAGGCAGCCCTAGGGGCGCGCCAAGGAGAGGGGAGTCCTACTAGAACTCCTGGTCATAGTAGGATTTGCCCACCCCCTCTATTCCTTCTCATGGAGGGGGAGAGGAGGAAGGAGAGGGAGGAGGAGAAGGAAAGGGGGGCGCCGCCCCCTACCCTACTCCTACTCGGCCTCCGTCCATGGGGGGGCGCCACCCCTATGTGGGCTGGTGTGCCTCCCTCTTATGGCCCATAGGGCCCATAACTTTCCCCGGGGGGTTCCGCTGACCCCCCCGGAACTCCGATATGTACCCGGTACCCCTCGGAACCCTTCCAGTGTCCGAATACCATCATTCAATATATCAATCTTTTCCTCTCGACCATTTATAGACTCCTCGTCATGTATGTGATCTCATCCGGGACTCCAAACAATCTTTGGTCACCAAAACACATAACTCATAATACAAATAGTCATCGAACGTTAAGTGTGCAGACCCTACAGGTTCGAGAACTATGTAGAAATGACCGAGACACTTCTCCGATCAATAACCAATAGCGGAACCTGGATGCTCATATTGGCTCCCACATATTCTACGAAGATCTTTATCGGTCAAACTGTAATGATAACATACGTTATTCCCTTTGTCATCGGTATGTTACTTGCCTGAGATTCGATCGTCGGTATCTTCATACCTAGTTCAATCTTGTTACCAGCTAGTCTCTTTACTCGTTCCGTAATGCATCATCCCGCAACTAACTCATTAGTCACATTGCTTGCAAGGCTTCTTACGATGTGCATTATTGAGAGGGCCCATAGATACCTCTCCGATACTCGGAATGACAAATCCTAATCTTAATCTATGCCAACCCAACAAACACCTTCAAAGATACCTGTAGAGCATCTTTGTAATCACATAGTTACATTGTGAAGTTTGATAGCAATCAAGGCATTCCTCCGGTATCCGGGAGTTGCATGATCTCATTGCCGGAGGAATATGTATTTGACATGAAGAAAGCAATAGCAGTAAAACCGAACCATCATTATGTTAAGCTAACAGGTGGGTCTTGTCCATCACATCATTCTCCTAATGATGTGATCCCGTTCATCAAATGACAACACATGTCTATGGTTTGGAAACTTAACCATCTTTGATTAACGAGTTAGTCTAGTAGATGCTTACTTGGGACATGGTGTTTTGTCTATGTATCCACACATGTATCAAGTTTCCGGTTAATAAAATTATAGCATGAATAAAAAAATGTATCATGATATAAGGAATATTAAATAACAACTTTATTATTGCCTCTAGGGCATATTTCCTTCAGCCACTAGTGAAATCTACGGCCCCGGGGTCTATTTTCTATCACATTTGCTTTCCGATCTACTATTTGCTTTTGAGATCTATTTTTCTTTGCTATTTTCAGATCTGTATTATAAAAAATACCTCGTCGAGTTTTATTTGAAGCTACTTGCTTTTATCAATATACTATAATTTTATCCTATCAACACATGAATTTCTGGCATCGCTACCGGAAAGGGATTGACAACCGTTTTACGCGTCCGGTTGCAAGTATTTATTCTTTGTGTGCAGGTACAATTTACATAGTGTTGCGTGGTCCTCCTACTGGTTCGATAACCTTGGTTTCATAACTGAGGCAAATACTTACCGTCGATGTGCTGCATCATTCCTTCCTCTTTGGAGAAATACCGACGCATCTTAAGCGCACGTCAAAAGGAATTTCTGGCGCCGTTGTAGGAGAGGCATCATCAACATTTGTCAGGTTCCTAATCACAAACATGGTCTCCTTGTAGTTTACATTATTTTCCATTTGCATCTCATTTTCATCTCCCCCACTTCACAAAAATTTGCCCTCTTTTTCGTTCGCCACTTTCCCGTCAAATCTCTTATTTTGCTTGTCACTATGAGTGATTTTGGTAAGGTAGAAACAGATGATGGCTTAAGTCCTAAAATTGGATGATCAGGAAATATGGATGCTAAAACTTTTCGGGCAAGGGAACATTATGGGGAAAGGACATATCCAAGAATTTTTCAATTGTGTTGGAAATTTGACTCTTGATGACACTCCTATACTTCAAAGAACTAAATCTTATGCGGAAGCTATTTCAGCACTAGTCCTGAAACATGAAAATAGATTTATCCGTACTCATCCTACCTTGCAAAGATTGTTTTATGAGATACCCGCTATAAAGGATCCTAAAGCTAAAAAGTTAGCTACCCATGTTCTTATGAATGAATTTGATCACATATTATGAGAAGCTAAGGAAATTTTTGATTTTTATGGCATGAGCCGTGAAAAACCAGTGATAGATGAGATCCTTTACAATAGTGATTGTATGTTGAGACATTTGCTTGGAAATAATCAATTTCTTTTATGAGAATCTTAAAAACGAAATCCCCGTTTTTGATATAATCTAACAAGTTTGTAATGATGTTAATCAACAACACTCTTGGATTGTGGCCGGAAATCAAAGGGAATATGCGTATGGGCAACTTGATAATGCTAAAATTTATATGGACAATGTGTTCCAAGGTATTTTTGCAAAACCTCATGACAAGAACACGTCTACGGAAAATAAGAAGAAAGATGACAATACTTGAGATCTATGTGTTATGCCTAGCTAGGGGCGTAAAACGATAGGGCTTGTTAGGAGGCAACCCAACTTTTATCCTTTTGCTTTCTGGTTTTTTTATGCTTTCCAATAAATACACAATTATGACTCTGGTTAGATGTGTTTTTGTTATTTAAATTAGTGTTTGTGCCAAGCAAAACCTTTGGGATGTTTTGGTTGATAGTTGATTTGATTGCGTTGAAAATCAGAAGCTTTTTGTATCCAGTGCCAGAATTGTTGACAACGACTAGAACATGATCAATTCTAGAAATTTTTACACACTATCGGGATACAAATTACCCATGTTTTCCTATGTTTCGGAATTTTTAGAGTTACGTAAGTATGACTAAAATTCGCATCTTTACATAATGCTCTGTTTTTGACAGATTTTGTTTTTGTTGTGTTATGTGCTTGTTTCAATGAATCTATGGTTTCTTTTGAAGAGTTTAAGCCATGGAAATGTTCGAATATCTCCACTACTATTAAACAATCAAACTAGAACTTTCTTATGTGCACCCCGCAATTAGTCCCACAACATCACACGAACCAATCAGCACCACACGATTAGGCCCACAATTCTAATCTAACAGCCATCATTAATATAATCCATTTATGGTGTGCACTTAGCAATTTTTGTTGACTGACCATGCTTCACCAAGGGAGCAGTACTCGAACAACCGGTCCCTACAATCACGGAAGTCTGATAGCAAACTAAGGAAATTCCACGCCCTGGACCTTGACCTCACCGTCTGTCACAGCGGCGACCTTGTGCCAAACGCCGCCCACCAACAACGTCTCCTTCGTGCATGACAACCTCGCCGCACTGCACCGCTCGGTCGCCTCTGTGCACGATCGCCATCGCCGATTGTTGCCCCTCACAGTGTGACATCGGTCCTGTGATATCCAGGATATCCTGCCCCGACACCCATGCGGCCGCGCCCACATCCGCACTGCCCCGGCGCCTGCGCCGCCGCATCCCCTGAACCAGGCACCTCGCGACGTCGCTAGCCGAGGCGACACCGCCCGCCCCTGCTACACACGCGACGCTGCTGCTCCCTCCTGCCCCAAGAGCGCACATCTCCAAGCGGCCTTTGTGGGAGGGATGGCGCACCAGGCGCATCGAGCCGGCGCATCCTGGCATCGCCTCTGTCCTTCGCTCTGCCTCATCGACGCTGGTGCAGGTTATCTCCTCCGACTGCATGCCCATCATGGTGGCCATCTCCTCCAACCGTGCTCCCCATCGTCTCCCTTCTTGATCCCATCTGACCCTAGGAAACTTTTGTAGGCCTCTCGATCTCACTCCTCCCCGTAGCTTCAGAAATCTTAGACAAAAAAAGGATATGGTGGCGATGTGCCGACTGTTAGCTCTTCTCTTTCCTAGCGTAAGGGACCTCAAGATCTAGCACCGGGAGCTTTCTTAATCCACATTTGTACTTTGTGTATGGGAAAGCTATTTTCCGGGTAGCAGCAGTTGGACTTCATTTGTGATTAAGGATGATAGCTATTGAAGTGAGTAAACTATCTTTTCAAAGGAGATTTTTATGCCTACTATTTTGGTATATTCAGTATGACCACAAACAAACATGTTGACTACTAAAGTTCTTGCAGGTGTGATTGCTTTGATTAGAGAAGGCACTGATATAACACGATAGATTATTTCTGTAACACTTCATCTTGGGTTTGCACTTGCTAACAGAGATGGAGACAAAATAAAGCCACGAGCCTTTGTACTGAATGTAAACATACTCTGCAGATCAACACCCATCTTTTAATATGAGGTATGTACTATCAAGTCCAGTTTATTTACTCTATCTCGGATTCTGAATGTATAGTTCAATTTCATGATTTTAACCTTTCAAGTTATTGGTGTCCGCACATGATTTTAACATATCCAGTTTTCTTTCAAGTTATTGGGATATTGCTTTGATAGTTGTCATGTACTGCTTAATTATTATTTTTTGCACTATAGTCTCACAATTCTGAATTTAATCTTTTCAGTTGACTAGCATCATATTTCTTGATTGTGACCTCATGCTTAAATAGTTAAATTTGGTAGGTTGAAGAAATTCGAATTCACTATCTCTGAGAATTAGTATATATTCTGTGGGGGTCACTGAATTCTTTTTCTCTTCCTGGAATTTGCGGCTTACATTGCTAATATTTGATCGTCGATAGCAATGCTCTTTCCTTCCATGTCGATCATGCCAAAAAAGCATTGAGGTGAGTATTTGATCCTCCATTAATCATCTATGTCCTTACTGAAACAGAATGCCATTTTTTAGATCAAGGGCGAGTCTGCACCAATCCACCATGCTCGAGTCTGCACCAATCCATCATGCTCGAGTCAACGGGATCACCTACAGTGCAATGGCCAAACCTATCTTGCAGGTTAATTCACTTTTGAATTTTTTATGGGCTTTAAGACTAACTTATCCTTATTCAATTGCACAATTTTTGAACCATATTAAAATGTTAGTTAACAGGTTCATTGTGCATTCGCTGGAATCATGGTATCATTTTAGGATAGATTTATGTTCTGTCATACTATATGTAGGCAATTGGTATGATTCTTTTTAAGTCGAAAGTAATGGTGTGGAGCTAGAAGAAAATACATACGTTATGTTCTAAATATTTGATTCCCTTTTTAGAATCAAGTACATGTCATTTGGAGAGCATACTTGTTTATATATTTTATTTGTATAGAACCAGTTCTTTGGATATGTGACTAAACTTGATGCAGACTTGATCTTGGTGCGACTTTTTTTACCCAGGATAATAAACCTATGTTTTTCTTGTGCGGTTGCAGGGGAATCATGTACCAGCATAATAGATTATCCCAAATGATATTTCACTGACAAGCCACATATAAATTGAAGTCAAATTAGGCATATACTATGTTGCAGAGGTTAATCTTATCTCAGTGTTCCCTGGATATTTCTTTTTTGTAGCCTCTATTGCAGTGTGCACGGCTGCAAGAATGAAATTAATTTATTCTATATAAATGCTATAATAAGTATTTCAGAACATTTTTTCCGTTGTTGGGTTTAATATTCTATTCCATTTCCGATGGATAAAAATGTTTGAGGCTACTTCCATATTTATACCTTGTTTCTTACGGTCTAATGTTTTAGAGAATTTTTCTTTTAGATTTACCTCTCATGTTTGTGCAGCAGGTACAAGGCCTCACCTTGTTGAAGGCTACTTCTGGTTCTTCTATTTTCATTTTCATTTTGTTAATGTGCATTTTCTACCTAATAAGGACTTGAGGTGACTCGTGGATTATAGCGCATGGGGAGCCTCACAATTGTTGTGGTTACTTTTTACACAAAGTCATTATAGCACAAGTTGTATGTATAGCTCATGATACATGGTGATGCATCTTTCCAAGGTTAATTGTGCATCCCATTTATTGATGCTTTGACGGGTGTCTAATTTAGTGGTTTACATTGAAGGTGCATAACATTAAATAAGATACGATTAGGCTTAAGATATAAGAAGAATAATGATTATAAATGAAACTTAAATACACATGGTTTGTCGCTTTTAAAAGAATGGATTTATGAGAATAGGTGAAATATGCCATGCGGGACGAAATTGACAATGCATTTTGTGTATGTTCAGGGTTTAGAAGTCCATTGTGTGTGCATGTTTGATGCGAGATATGTTGCTCATATGAAAAGAACTATATCTCCAAAGCTATATTTAGTTTAAATTAAGATTTGAGCTACATTATTACACTCATTCATTTTATTGACATAATTATGGCCTAACTATGATGACTGAGAATTTTTTTCTACGATTATACGTGTGTTGCACGTGCATACTTACTAGTAGTAGATATATTGCAATAAATATATGAATTGGTTTGCTACAATACTTAAAGTAAATATTGGGTTTTTTATACTAACGGATCTCACGAAGTTTTGTTGAGTTTTGTGTGATTGAAGTTTTCAAGTTTTGGGTGAGGTCACGATGGATGAAGGAATAAGGAGTAATAAAATCCTAAGCCTGGGAATGCCCAAGGCACCCCAAGATAATATTTCAATAAGTATCAAGCAACTAAGCTTGGGGATGCCCCGAGTGGCATCCCCTCTTTCTTCTAACGACCATTGGTATTTTACTTGGAGCTATATTTTTAATCGTCACATATCATGAGTTTTGCTTGGAGCGTCTTTTACGATATGATTCTTTGCTTGTTTTGATTTTTAGTTTGTGTCATCTATCCTTGCTTGACACACCTATTTGAGAAAGCCAAAAATATGCTATGATTTATTAGAATTGCTCTTTATGCTTCACTTAAAGTTTTTGAGAGCTTTGGAATTGATCTAGTGCTTCACTTATATCTTTTTGAGCATGTTGTGCATTAATATTTTTTAAGAAATGCTCTCATGCTTCACTTAGATTTATTTGAGAGTTGGTAAAAATTTTAAGAAATTCTCTCATGCTTCACTTAGACTATTTTGAGAGAAGAAAATTTTATTCTCATGTTCTTCACTTAGATTTGTTTGAGCGTATCAAAAGCAACATATGAAACTAGTACCAAAGTGATAGATATCCAAGAGGGATATAATAAAAACTTTAATGAAGATCATTGGACAAAATGAACTTGATGCTTTGCAATAGTTTTGATATATGTTGATAGTGATATGTGAGTCGTGTTGATGAATAATCATGCTTTAGTAAGAATATTAGTGTTAAGGTTTGTGATTCCCTATGCAAGCACGAAAGTCAATAGTTATGCAATGAAATTACACCCTACTTGTGGTGCATTATTCGGTGTTAGTTATGATCAATGCTCGCTTATGTGAATTTTCGTCTCTTGGTTGGTTGCTTCTCAATCTTAACCCTAAACCCTAAACCTACCATCTTGCATACTAAAAAACTCCGCATAGGTAGTGGCAACATTATTGGAAAAGGGGTTATTCAAGATTTTTTCACTTGTGTCGGATCACTCCCTACTTTAGGAGGATCTATTCTTCATAGAACCAATAGTCTTGCAGATGCTATCTCTCTGCTTATAGTTGAACTTGAAAGGCAATTTATTCATATGCACCCATGCATCCAAATGATTTTTCTAGAATTTTCTAATGTTGAGCATTCTTCTGTCAAACGCGCCGCTGCTATATTTCTAGCTCATGAGTTAAGATTTATTATGAAAGAAGATAGTGAAATTTTTGCACATTATAAAGTATATGGTGGCCGCCCTCCTATAGAAAGTATTCTCTTTAATCAAGATGACATAATGCATTTGCGATCTCTTAATCATGTTGCATATAATGAAAATTTGAGAAAGAAGATCCCTACCGAAGTTTTAATTGATAGGATTTCCGAACTTAATGATGATTTTGCTATACAAAACAACAGTTTGGGATTCTTTTTAGGAAATAACCTCATGACTTTCTGCCAAAAGAATGCTTATAATGATGAGTTAGTCATACAATTTGAAGGCCCGAAGGAGGAACCAATTCCTCCCGAGATCGATCTTGGGGATTCTTACCCTACTAAATTTAGCCCTTTAGATTATTTTTGTTTGCCTCAAAGAAAACTTGCTGCTGAAAGGAGGGAATATGAGATGAGTTTTCGCCATTTGCCTTATCATTATTATGATAGATAATACCTAGATCTATTTGCGTTTTACGCCTAGCTAAGGGCGTTAAACAATAGCGCTTGTAGAGAGGCAACCCATTTTTTTTTTGCTTTTTGCTTCTGTTCTTCAATAAATACACATTATTACTTCTGTAGTAATTGTGTCTTCGTGTTTTAATTCGTGTTTGAGCTAAGTAAGACCTTTGGTATGGCTTACGGTGATCGTTGACTTGATTTTGCTGAAAAACGGAAACTATGGGCCCAGTGTAGAAAATTCAATAATTCACTGGAACGTCAAACCCTTCTAAAATATTTACACAAAATTAATATACAAATGCCCCACGTCTTCCTATTTTTTCAGAAGTTTTAGAGTTACATAAGAATGCAAAGTTTTCAGATTGCTACAGACTGTTATGTTTTTGACAGATTCTGTTTTCTATGTGTTGTTTGCTTATTTGATGCATCTATGGCTAGTATCGGGGGTGTGAACCATGGAAAATTTCGAATACATTAGATATTACAACAATATAAAATTAGAATAAGATCACAACAGAACCTTGAGTGGTTATTTGCTTTGTTTTACTAACGGAGCTCACGAGATTTCTGTTGAGTTTTGTGTTGTGAAGTTTTTAAGTTTTGGGTAAGGATTTGATGGACTATGGAATAAGGAGTGGCAAAAGCCTAAGCTAGGGGATGCTCAAGGTACCCCAAGCTAAAATTCAAGGAAGACAAAGAGCCTAAGCTTGGGGATACCCAAGGCACCCAAAGCTAAAATTCAAGGAAGACCAAGAGCCTAAGCTTGGGGATGCCCCAGGAAGGTATCCCTCTTTCGTGTTCATCCATCACTAACTTTACTTGAGGCTATATTTTTATTCACTACATGATATGTGTTTTGCTTGGAGCATATTGTATGGTATGAGTCTTTGCTTTTTAGTTTGTCACAATCATCATTGCTGTACACACCTTTTGAGAGGGACACGCTTCAATCATGATTTATTAGAATACTCTATGTGCTTCACTTATATCTTTTGAGCTAGGCAATTTTGCTCTAATGCTTCACTAATATCTTTTTTAGAGCATGGTGGCAGTTTTTTATAGAAATTGTTGAACTCTCTTGCTTCGGTTATATTATTTTGAGAGTCTTAAAGAACAACATGGTAATTTGCTTGGGTTATGAATTTAATCCTAATATGATAGACATCCAAAGGAGATATAATAAAAACTTTCATATACAGAGAATTGAATATTGTGTGAAGTTTGACTCCTTCTAATTGTTTTGAGATGTTAAGATTGTAATATTAGAGTCATGCTAGTGGTTTGTGAGGTTAAAGAAATAATTGTGTTAAGCTTTTTGATTCCCGTAGCATGCACGTATGGTCTCCTAACTATGTAACCGAATTGGAGCACTTTGTATTTTGAGTGTTTGTCTTTGCGTGAAGGTCGGGGGCATGCTATGGTTAACTCCTACCAACCTCTCCCCTAGGAGCATGCGTCGTAGTACTTTGCTTTGAGAGCTAATAATTTTTTCGCAATAAGTATGTGAGTTCCTTATGACTAATGTTGAGTCCATGGATTATACGCACTCTCACCCTTCCACCTTGCTAGCCACTCTAGTGCCGCGCAACTTTCGCCGATGCATAAAACCCTCCTTATACCTTCGCCAAAACAGCCACCATATCTACCTATTATGGCATTTCCATAGCCATTCCGAGATATATTGCCATGTAACTCTACTGTTCCATTTATTATGACACGCTTCATCATTGTCATAATGCTTTGCATTATCATGTAGTTGACATAGTATTTGTGGCTAAGCCACCGTTCATATTTTTCATACATGTCACGCTTGGTCATTGCACATCCCGGTACACCGCCGGAGGCATTCATATAGAGTCATATCTTTGTTCTAGTATTGAGTTGTAAGTAAATAAAAGTGTGATGATCATCATTATTAGAAAATTGTCTCATGTGAGGTTATCAAAAATAAAAGAGGCCAATGAATCCCAAATAAATAAAGGAGGCCAAAGAAGCACACCAAAAAAGAGGCCAAAGAGCCCAAAATAAGAAAAAAATTGAGAGAAAAAGAGAGAAGGGACAATGTTACTATCATTTTCCACACTTGTGCTTCAGAGTAGCACCATGTTCTTCATGATAGAGAGCTTCCTATGTTGTCACCTTCATATATTACTAGTGGGAATTTTCTGTTATAGAACTTGGCTTGTATATTCCAACGACGGGCTTCCTTAAATTTCCTAGGTCTTCATGAGAAAGCAAGTTGATGCACACCCACTAGTTGTCTTTTTGAGCTTTCATACACTTATAGCTCTAGTGCAGCCGTTACATGGCAATCACTACTCACTCACATTGATACTGATTGATGGACATCTCCATAGTCCGTTGATTTGCCTAGTCAATGTGAGACTTTCTCCCTCCTTTTGTCTATTACCACCTTCTATTCCACCCATAGTGCTATATACATGGCTCACGCTCATGTATTGCGTGAAGAGTTGAAAAAGTATAAGAATGTTAAAGTATAAAAACAATTGCTTGATTGACACCGTGATAGGCATGATTTATACTTTGTGTTAAGAAGAGGGAGCATAAATGACTATATGATTTTGTAGGGATAACTTTCTTTAGCCATGTTAATTTTGAAGCTTCGTAGATTAGTTTTTAGTATGCTTGAATTATTATTATTTTGATATTGATAAATTTTTATTTTGAGTCTTATGTATATGGACATTCATGCCACAATAAATAATATTGCATCGATAAATATGTTGGGTAGCATTCCACATCAAAAATTCAGTTTTTATCATTTACCTACTCGAGGACGAGCAGGAATTAAGCTTGGGGATGCTTGATACGTCTCCAATGTATCTACAATTTTTTATTGTTCCATGCTATTATATTATCTGTTTTGGATGTTTTATATGCATTAATATGCTATTTTATATGATTTTTAGGACTAACCTATTAACCTAGATCCCAGTGTGAGCTTCTGTTTTTTCCTTGTTTTTGAGTTTCGCAGAAAAGGAATATCAAACGGAGTCCAAACGGAATGAAACTTTATGACAATTTTTCTTGGACCAGAAGACATCCGAAGGACATAGAGTACACGCTAGGGGAGCCTTGAGGCGGCCACAAGGGTGGAGGGCACTCCCTAGGGGGTAGGGCGCACCCCTACCTTGTTTCCCCCTCCCTCCCGAGACCCCCCTGACCTACTTATTTCGCCTATAAATTCCCAAATATTCCAGAAACATCGGAACATCCATAAAAACCACTTTTCGGCCGCCGTAACCCTTCTGTTCTCGCGAGATCCCATCTGGAGGCCTTTTCCGGTACTCTGCCGTAGGGGGATTTGACCTTGGAGGGCATCTACATCAACACCATCGCCCTTCTGATGAAGTGTGAGTAGTTTACCACAGACCTACGGGTCCATAGCTAGTAGCTAGATGACTTCTTCTCTATCTTTGATCCTCAATACCATGTTCTCCTCGATGTTCTTGGAGATCTATCCGATGTAATCTTCTTTTGCGGTGAGTTTGTCAAGATCCAATGAATTGTGGGTTTATGATCAGATTATCTATGAATATTATTTAAGTCTCTTCTGAATTATTATATGCATGATTTAATATCTTAGTAATTCTCTTCGAACTATCGGTTTAGTTTGGCCAACTAGATTGGTTTTTGTTGCAATGGGAGAAGTGCTTTGCTTTGTGTTCAATCTTGTGGTGCTCAATCCCAATGACAGTAGGGGACATGACATGTATTGTATTGTTGCAATCGAGGATAACAAGATGGGGTTTTCATCATATTTCTTGAGTTAATCATGCTACATCATGTCATCTTGCTTAATGCGTTTCTCTGTTCTTATGAACTTAATACTCTAGATGCAGAATCGTTTCGGTCGATGTGTGGAGTAATAGTAGTAGATGCACGCAAGAGTTGGTCTACTTGATACGGGCGTGATGCCTATATTCATGATCATTGCCTTAGATATCATCATAATTATTCGCTCTTCTATCAATTGCTTGACAGTAATTTGTTCACCCACCATAATATTTGCTATCATGAGAGAAGCCTCTAGTGAAACCTATGGCCCCGAGTCTATTTTACATCTTATAGGTTTCCGATCTACTATTTTGTAATCCTTTACTTTTCAATCTATAAACCAAAAAACCAAAAAATATTTAGTTTATAGTTTATCTATCTCTATCGGATCTCACTTTTGCAAATAACCGTGAAGGGATTGACAACCCCTTTATAGTGTTGGGTGCAAGTTTTTTGATTGTTTCTGCAGGTACTTGGCGATTTGTGGATAATCTCCTATTGGATTGATACCTTGGTTCTCAAACTAAGGGAAATACTTACTCTACTTTGCTGCATCACCCTTTCCTCTTCAAGGGAAAAACCAATGCAAGCTCAAGAGGTAGCATAAAGCAAGTTCTCCCTAGCCCATCATGCTCAATCATTGATCCATTCATGTAACACACTCGCATATTAGCAACATCCAATGCTCAAGTACGATCATAGTGCCCCTTAGTTGGTGCTTTATAAGAGAAGATGGAGACTCGAATAAAAAAATTGCATAAAGTAAATAGATAGGTCCTTCACAGAGGGAAGTAGGGATTTGTAGAGGTGCCAGAGCTCAAAGCTTAAATTGAGAGATAACATTATTTTGGGTGGCATGCTTTTCTCGTCAACGAGAATGACTAAGAGTTCCCAATACTTTCCATGCTATATATTTCATAAGTTGTTCCCAAATAGCAAATAAAGTTCATTCCTTTTTCCACCATTCTTCCACAATCCATGGCTAGCTGTATCCACGGGTGCCTTCCATACCAAAACTTTCCAAGGAATTTATTAGTTGACAACATAAACTAAATTTATTTTCATTTCGGGACTGGGCATCCCTATTACCGCCGTCCTCTCGTGCAATGACAAGTGAGTAAGCACTCATCTTGAGAATAACACATATAGCATGGAAAAATATCAGCCACCCCTCGCCACTTCATGAGCGGTACAGGCACACAAAAGCGAAGTTTATTTTGAAATTAGAGATTGCACATACAAATTTTCGTAGGACGGCATGGGAACACCACACATAGGTAGGAATGGTGGACTCATATGGCAAAACTGGGTTTAAGGAGTTTGGATGCACAAGTAGTATTTCTACTTAATACAAGTGGAGGCTAGCAAAAAGATTGAGAAGCAACCAACCAAGAAACGAAAATCACATAAGCGAGCATTAAGCATAACTAACACTGAATAACGCACTATAAGTAGGATGTAATTTCATTGCATGACTATTGACTTTCGTGCTTGCATAGGTAATCACAAACCTTAAGACCAATATTCTTACTAAAGCATAATTACTCATCAACATGACTCACATATCATTATCATCATATCTCAAAACTATTACAAAGAATCAAGTTTATTTTGACCAATGATCTTCATGAAAGTTTTTATTATATCACTCTTGAATATCTATCACTTTGGGACTAGTTTCATATGTTGCTTTTGATAAGCCCGAACAAATTTAAGTGAAGAACATGAGCATAAAATTTCCTTCTCTCAAAGTAATATAAGTGAAGCATGAGAGAATTTCTTCAAAAAAATTACTAACTCTCAAATAAATCCAAGTGAAGCATGAGAGCAATTTCTTCAAAAATATTCAAGCACACCATGCTCAAAAAGATATAAGTCAAGCACTAGAGCAATTCCAGAGCTCTCTAAAAATTTAAGTGAAGCATAAAGAGCAATTCTAACAAATCATAGCATAATTTTGTCTCTCTCAATAGGTGTGTCCAGCAAGGATACTCGTGACAAATTAAAAAGCAAAACAAGCAAAGACTCGTATAATACAAGACGCTCCAAGCAAAACTCATGATATGTGAGGAATAAACATATAGCTCCAAGATAAAAACTGATGGTCGTTAGAAGAAAGAGGGGATGCCACTCGGGGCATTGATAACCCACAAGTGTAGGGGATCGCAACAGTTTTCGAAGGTAAAGTATTCAACCCAAATTTATTGATTCGAAACAAGGGGAGCCAAAGAATACTCTTAAGTATTTGTAGTTGAGTTGTCAATTCAGCCACACCTGGAAACTTAGTACATCAAGGTAATTTAGTAGCACAGTAATATGGAAGTAACGGTAACAACAATAAAAGTAGCGATAGTGTTTTTGTAGTGATTGTAATAGTAGCAGTGGAAAAGTAAATAAGCAACAAGCAATATGTGAAAATCTCGTAGGCATTGGATTGATGATGGATAATTATGTCGGATGCGTTCCTCATGTAATAGTTATAACCTAGGGTGACACAGAACTAGCTCCAGTTCATCAATGTAAAGTAGGCATGTATTCCAAATATAGTCATACGTGCTTATGGAAAAGAACTTGCTTGACATCTTTTGTCCTACCCTCCCGTGGCAGTGGGGTCCTAGTGGAAACTAAGGGATATTAATGCCTCCTTTTAATAGAGTACCGGACCAAAGCATTAACACATAGTGAATACATGAACTCCTCAAACTACGGTCATCACCGGGAGTGGTCCCGACTATTGTCACTTCGGGGTTGCCGGATCATAACACATAGTAGGTGACCATTGACTTGCAAGATAGGATCAAGAACACACATATATTCATGAAAACATAATAGGTTCATATCTGAAATCATGGCACTCGGGCCCTAGTGACAAGCATTAAGCATGGCAAAGTCATAGCAACATCAATCTTAGAACATAGTGGATACTAGGGATCAAACCCTAACAAAACTACCTCGATTACATGGTAAATCTCATCCAACACATCACCGTCCAGCAAGCCTATGATGGGATTACTCACGCAGGGCGGTGAGCATCATGGAATTGGTGATGGAGGAAGGTTGATGATGACGATGACGACGATCTCCACTCTCCGGAGCCCCGAACGGACTCCAGATCAACCCCCCGAGAGAGATTAGGGCTTGGCGACGGCTCCATAACGTAAAACGCGATAATTCTTTCTCTCTAATTTTTTTCTCCCCGAAAGTGAATATATGGAGTCAGGGGATATATCAGTGGAGAAAGAGGGGGCCCACGAGGCAGGGGGCGCGCCCCCACCCTCATGGACAATGTGTGGGCCCCCTGGCTTGGTTCTTTCCGCAGATATTTTTTATATATTCCAAAATAATTCTCGTTGAATCAGGTCATTCTGAGAACTTTTATTTCTGCACAAAAATAACACCATGGTAGTTCTGCTGAAAACAACGTTAGTTCGGGTTAGTTCCATTCAAATCATGCAAGTTAGAGCCCAAAACAAGGGCAAAAGTGTTTGGAAAAGTAGATACGTTGGAGACGTATCAACTCCCCCAAGCTTAAATCTTTTCTTGTCCTCAAGCAATTCAGTTGATAAACTAAAAGTGATAAAGAAAAACTTTGACAAACTCTGTTTGCTCTTGTTGTTGTAAATATGTAAAGCCAGCATTCAAGTTTTCAGCAAAGATTATGAACTAACCGCATTCACAATAACTTTTAGGTCTCATGTCTACCCATATCAATGGCATAATCAACTAGTGAGCAATAATAATAAACCTCGGATGACAACACTTTCTCAAAACAATCATAATATGATATAAAAAGATGGTATCTCGCTAGCCCTTTCTGAGACCGCAAAACATAAATGCAGAGCACCTTTAAAGATCAAGGACTGACTAGACATTGTAATTCATGGTAAAAGAGATCCAGTCATAATCATACTCAATGCAAATTAATAGCAATACATGCAAATGACAGCGGTGATCTCCAACTGGTGCTCTTTAATAAGAGGATGATGACTCGGCATAAAGTAAATAGATAGGCCCTTCGCAGAGGGAAGCAGGGATTTGTAGAGGTGCCAGAGCTCGATTTTTAAATTGAGATGAATAATATTTTGAGCGGTATACTCTGATTGTCAACATAACAACCAAGAATCTCGATATCTTCCATGCTACATACATTATAGGCGGTTCCCAAACAAAATGGTAAAGTTTATACTCCCCCAACCACCAACAAGCACACTCCACGACTAGCCCGAAACAACGGGTACCGTCCAAACCAGCAACAGCCATGGGGGAGTTTTGTTTAATTATTATGATCTGAGCTTGGAACTGGGCATCCGGTTACCAACCATTTTCTCATGAATGATGAGCGCAGTCCACTCATCGTGAGAATAACCCACCTAGCATGGAAGATATAGACAACCCTAGTTGATACATGAGCTATTCGAGCATACAAAACAGAATTTCATTTTAAGGTTTAGAGTTTGGCACATACAAATTTACTTGGAACGGCAGGTAGATACCGCATATAGGAAGGTATGGTGGACTCATGTGGAATAACTTTGGGGTTTATGGAAGTGGATGCACTAGCAGTATTCCCGCTTAGTACAGGTGAAGGCTAGAAAGAGGTTGGGAAGCGACCAGCTAGAGAGCGACAACAGTCATGAACATGCATTAAAATTAATCAACAATGAATGCAAGCATGAGTCAGATATAAATCACCATGAACATAAATATCATGGACGCTATGTTGATTTTGTTTCAACTACATGCGTGAACATGTGCCAAGTCAGACCACTTGAATTGTTCAAAGGAGGATACCACCCTATCATACCACATCACAACCATTTTAATATCATGATGGCACGCAAGATAGACCATTATAAACTCTTAGCTAATTAAGCATGGCATGGGCAGCTATGATCTCTAATTGTCATTGCAAGCATGTTTCATTCATAATAGGCTGAATCAGGAATGATGAACTATCATATTTACAAAAAACAAGAGAGGTCGAGTTCATACCGGCTTTTCTCATTTCAATTAGTTCATCATATATCATCATTATTGCCTTTCACTCGCACGACCGAACGGTGTGGATAATAATAACAGTGCACGTGCATTGGACTAAGCTGGAATCTGCAAGCATTTAATACAAGAGAGAAGACAAAGTAATATGGCTCAAGGTTAAATCAACAATAAAGCATATGAGAGACACTAAACATTTTCATCATGGTCTTCTCCTCTTGACCCCCAAAGAAAGAAAAGAAACTATTTACACTGGAAAGCTCTCAACAAGCAGAAGAAGAATGAGAAATCTTTTTGGGTTTTCTTTTAGTTACTACTACTACAAGCATGGAAAGTAAACTAGCTAAAAGCTGCAACTATTTTTTTGTTTTTCTTAAGGTTTTTTTCTAACACACAAGAAAAAGACTAAGAAAAGAATGGAAACCAACATGGATAGTACAGTGAAAGGGTGTGAGCACCGACAACTAGAATAATGTGTGAACATGAATGTAATGTCGGTGAGAAATACGTACTCCCCAAGCTTAGGCTTTTGGCCTAAGTTGGTCTATGGACAATATTGGCCTGACTGATATCCAAAGTCGTAGTTGGGGTTGTACTGAGATGCAGCGGCTACTGCCTGACGAGCTGCATCCTAGAGACGAGCTACCCTCATCGTCTCCTGATACTCATTCGCCTCCTCCCTGGTTATAGTATATCTCCCTTTTGCCTGGAAGTCAAAGAAGGTAGGAGCAGGGAGAGCAATATGGACAGTGTGGCGCATGTCAAAGATTAGTCGATACTGGAGGGATTGTTCATCCCTCTCTACAAACCGATGGCTAACAATAGCATTATAATCTAAATAAACAGGTGGTAACAGTGCATCATTTTCATGTATAGGCACACCAAGACGATTGGCTATGCGGGTGGCATAAATCCCACCAAATAAATCTCCATTTAAACCATTATGATGTAACCTACGTGCAACAATGGCCCCCAAATTATATTGTCTATCACCTAATACCGCACTTTTGAGGACACTAAGATCCGGAACACACATAGGGCAAGCCTCATCTTTACCGTTGATGCATCTATCAATAAAGAGAGCAAAATAATGTATTGCAGGAAAATGAATGCTCCCTATGGTAGCTTGTGTGATCTCTCTAGATTCCCCCACAATGATACTAGCAAGGAAGTCTTTATATTTAGATTTGCGAGGTTCACTAATATTGCCCCACTGTGGGAGCTTACAAGCATCATTAAAATATTCTAGGTCCATGGTATAAGATTTATCATATAGATTAAATAGGACATTGTTAGAATTACGTGAAGATGTAAATTAAAACCTTCTCACAAAGGTATCTGTTAAATAATGGTACTGAGGGCACTTATCTAGCATGAAGCCCTCGAGGTCGGCATTACGCACATATGCGTCAAACTCCTCCTTAATGACTGCCCGTACCATGAACTCTTCTGACGGCCATTCACAAGGCCGCACTTGAGCTTCCCTCGGTAATTCATCGTCCGGCTCACGTATCGCGAGCCTTGGTCCTTGATTCCTTGAGGAACCACCTTGAAAGATTTTCCTATGCATTTTTCTGAAATTTTTAGCAACTGGAAATAAAAGTGAACCAAACTCAACAAGATTGAGAGAAACTACTCCTACAAGTGCCTAGAGACTATATCATGCATTAGAACTACTTGGGACCAAAGAAATTTAACATGCAAGCTCAAGAACAAGGTCACCAAAGCAGCAAAAATTTACAATAAATAAAGCACTATAACAAAAACTAATTGGACCAATGGAGGAGTCACATACCAAGGAACAATCTCCCCAAACAGTTTTGTGATGGAGCTTTGAGCAAGGAGATCGAAAATGGCAGCAAGATGAGCTAGAACTCGTGCTTGAGCTGGATAGTGATTTTTTTGGAGGATAAGGAGTGTATGGGTACAAGAATAATTGGAGGGGGGCCACGTGGGGCCCATGAGGCAGGGGGTGCGCCCAGTGAGGATGGGCGCGCCCTGGACCCTCGTGGCCAGGTGCTGGCTCCCCTTGATTTGGTCTCAGTGCCAAATATTCTCAAATATTCTGGAATAAATCATATTTCATTTTCGGGGCATTTGGAGAACTTTTATTTTTGGGGTATGTTTTTTTATTGCACGGATAACTCTGGAAACAGACAGAAAATACTATTTTTGCTTTATTTAATCTAATTAAAAGAAAGTAAAAGGAGGATACAGAAGGTTGTGCTATCTAGATTCACCCATCTCATGCTCATCAAAAGGAATCCATTAACAAGGTTGATCATGTCTTGTTAATAAAATCTTTCTGAATGACATGAAACCGGATAATTTTCTAATAACACTAGGTTACCTCAATGAGGATATGTATGTCCCCAATAATAAGAATATCATATATCTTCTTGACAGTGGGAAGGGGAAATTCAAAACCTCCAATAGTAATAGTTGAAATTTTTCCAATAGAATTGATACTGTGGACCTGAGGTTGTTTCCTCGGAAAGGGTATCATATGCTCATTACCATTGACATGAAAAGTGACATTGTGTTTGTTGCAATCAATAATAGCCCCTACAGTATTCAAAAAGGGTCTACCAAGGATAATAGACATACTATCGTCCTCGGGAATATCAAGGATAACGAAGTCCGTTAGAATAGTAACATTTGCAACCACAATAGGCACATCCTCACAAATACCGACAGGTATAGCAGTTGATTTATCGGCCATTTGCAAATATATTAGGGTAGGTGTCAACTTACGCAAGTCAAGTCTACGGTATAAAGAAAGAGGCATAACACTAACACCAGCTCCAAGAACACATAAGGTAGTTTTAACATAGTTTCTTTTGATGGAGCAAGGTATAGTAGGTACTCCTAGATCTCCTAGTTTCTTAGGTATTCCACCCTTAAAAGTATAATTGGCAAGCATGGTGGAAATTTCAACTTTAGATATCTTTCTTTTATTGGTAATAATATCTTTCATATACTTAGCATAAGGATTTGTTTTAAGCATATCAGTCAAATGCATACGCAAAAAGATAGGTCTAATCATTTCAGCAAAGCGCTCAAAATCCTCATCATCCTTTTTCTTAGATGGTTTAGGAGGAAAAGGCATGGGTTTCTGAACCCATGGTTCTCTTTCCTTATCGTGCTTCCTAGCAACAAAGTCTCTCTTATCATAACGTTGATTCTTTGATTGTGGGTTATCAAGATCAACAGCAGGTTCAATCTCTACATCATTATCATTGCTAGGTTGAGCATCATCATGAATATTGTAAGTGCATCTAGTGCCACCCCTAGTTGGTTTTGGAGTATTGACGACAAACCTGGTTGAGGGACTAATGTGTTTGTGAGAATCGCATGATAGCACAGGTAGTAGTCCTCATTGATTCGGTTTACCTACCGGAGATGACCCCTAAAAATGTATGAAGACATTGACGACAATGGTGGTATATGAAGATAATCATATTGAAGTCTATGACAAGAGAAGACATTGTGTGAAGACTATGGAGCGCGAAGACTTAGATGTTTCGTTGTTTCCTTTTCTTCTTTGTTGAGTCATAGGAACCACCGTACTATTAAGTGGGGTCCAAGTGAACTAAGTCAGAGTGACTGAAGTGATGCTCAACCAAATCCTATGTCTTCGAGCGAAGACAATGAGAGCAAATCTTATCCAGAGCTGGATGAGTCAACTTTACTTGTAGCCCAACTAAAGTTGTCGTGTGTGTTTGAAATCTGACCGTTGGAACACGTGTCAGATTCCTAGTGACCCACGGTCACTTCAGACAAATCAGGTCGGGTTGCCCAGTGGCTATAAATAGCCCACCCCTTACACCATAAATTGGTGACTGCTCAGAGTTATTACACGGCTTTTGTCGTTTGAGAGCAACCCACCTCCGAAGCATTTGAGAGAGAGATCCTTGCGAGGAAAAAGCCTAAACACTCAGAGCCAAAGAGTGTTAGGCATCACTGAAGTCTTTCTGTCTGTGTGACCTGAAGACTTGTTACACTTGAGGACTGTGTTTCCTCCAGCCGGTTAGGCGTCGCGTTCTGAGCATCCAAGAGTCATTGTGGATTGCCGGTGAACGAAGTCTGTGAAGGTTTGGAAGTCTACCTTGAAGACTTACCAGAGTGATTGGGCGAGGACTAGGTGTCCTTAGCTCAAGGGGAATAAGGTGAAGATGCGGTCTTCTGAGTTAAATCTCAGCCTCCCTAACCAGACGTACAGTTGTCATAGCAATTGGAACTGGTCTAACAAATCACTGTCTTCCCGGAGCTACTGGTTCTATCATTTCCTTCCCTTTACTTACTGTCTTATGTTGTGAAGTCATTGCCTGCTTGCCTTATCTGATTGACTTCACTGTGTGACTACTTGTTCTGATTGGCTTCATTTAATCTTCCATCCTGATCCTTACTGCCTAGTTGCTATTTGTCTTCAGGCTTTCACTTCATTGAATACTTGATTATGGCTTGTCTAGTGTAGTCTACCTTCCGCTGCATATAAATAGGATTGGATTTATCATTTATCTTCGAAACTTCCATGTTTTGAAGCATTACATAAAAATCGCCTATTCACCCCCCCTCTAGTCGATATACTGCACTTTCAATTGGTATCAGAGCAAGGTACTCCCTTGTTCTGTGTGATTCGGTTTAACCACCTGGAGTTTTAGTTATGTCGACCACAGGAATGAAGACAATGTCTTGCCCCATGTTTGACGGTCACGAGTATCCCAAGTGGAAGGCCATGATGAAGAAACGTCTCATGGCGATAAACAGTGAGCTATGGACCGTCACTGAGATTGGTCTGACCGATCTGTGCAAGATGGGAGAAGTTGATGACATTCGCAAGTTCACTCTTCTCAACCTCACAGCGAAGGACGTCATCTACTCCTGTCTGTCTCAAAATCAGTTTAGGAACGTCATGCATCTCGATCATGCGAAGCTTATCTGGGACAGTCTCTCTGAAGTCTATGAAGGTCATCGAACTCGTGATGATCCCAGGTTTGAGGATTTCAAGGAATCTCTCAAGACGATGACTTTCGATCCAGAACCATCATCCTCAGCACCATGTCTTATGGAAAAAGGTGCCAACGTAACCGTATGCTACCTATCTGAGTCTAGTGATGATGAATCTGGTGATGAATTTGGACCCAGCTATGTCAAACTTGCTTCCCTTGCCACTAAACAACAAATAGCTTTGGAAAAAGCCCAAAAAATGCTTAATAAGAGCAATGATATGTTGGGTGAAGAAATGGATCAGTCGAAAACCTTGGCTGAGAGTCTTCAAAGACTTCAGACCAAGTTTGACATGCTTCAAAGTCATCATAACACTCTCTTATCTGATCATGAATAGCTAAGAGTGTGTTATGAAGACCTTCAGAAGGAGCGCGATTCATTACTTGCTCAACAAATCAGTGCTTCTCAGGAAGAGTTTATTCCACCATGTCTAAAGTGCATTGAGCGTGATAACACTACATCTGTTGCTGAATGTTCTACTGATGCCACTGTTGCAATATCTTCAACTGCTGATGTGGTAACTAACCCCTCTGCTGAGGGTACCACTACTATTGCTGATGAAAATGCTAGGTTGAAGACTTTGCTTGAAACAGGGATGTACAAAAGCCTCAAGGGGCATCAGACTTTATGTGATGTCCTCAAAAAGCAGATACTGAACCGAAACCCTAGGAAAGAGGGTGTAGGGTTCGAGAGGAAAATGAATGTTGATGGTTCATACTGGAAGCCTGAGCAGTACCCCAAAACCACATGGGTTGCTGCAAAGGAACCATCAGTGGATCCGTCTACCCTATCTGGCTTCACTTGTGCTAATCCTATTATCATTGATGATTCCTTTGATGCAAACTATAAACTGTTTAAGAATCAGAATGGTGAAGTGTTTGCCAGGTATATTGGTACTAACTGCAGGAACGTGCCACCTATGAAGAAGATCTGGGTTCCCAAAGGTTGTCTTGAGAAGCTTCCAGCAAATGTCATCATGACATCACCTAGGAAGAAGACAAACCCCAGACCAAAGGCTTCATATGGTCCTAAGGCTTCATACAGACAAAGGACTCACCTGAATCACCCTAATGCAAATTTTTTGCAGGGAAATTATACTCAGACCCATGAATATGAGCGTGTTTCCTCAAACCGCTATGTTCACAAAACAAAGAATTTTTCTGCTTATTCTTATGAGTATTATTCTCCTCCTGCAAGACTATTTGCTAGGGCTCGAAAGCCAAAATTCTTAGATGCTGCTCTTAGACTCATTGCTTCTAAGCCACCCCTGAAGATGTGGGTGGTTAAGAAGAACTAACCTTCTCTTGCAGGGAAAGGTCTCCAGCCGAAAATCAAAGGCGTCTGATGCTATTGCTGGGGACCTAAAACACTTGTAGGGCGCAAGATCAAATGCCCAAATGGTCTTACTATCCATTTCGTTCATGAATCGCTTGCTAATCTTCTTATCAGTCCTAACTTGGCTCTAAGCTTTCATAATCCACTTGTACGTCAAATGTTTATGCTTCACATTGACTATTGGTGAAGCCTATCCCCCTAACTGCATTGTAGGGAGTGACACCAAAGTCTTCAGAATGGATTATGGAAAGCGGATGCACAAATCATATGACTGGAGATCGAAGTCTTCTTATGGACTCAACCTTACGTCCATCTAACAAGAGTCACATCACATTTGCTGATACTGGTAAAAGCAAAGTGTTGGGTCTAGTAGAGTTGCAATCTCAAGGGATCAGCACATGGATAAAGTCATGCTTGTTGAATCCCTTGGTTTCAACTTAATGTCTGTCTCAATGCTTTGTGACTTAAACATGATTGTGATATTTGGAAAATGTCGTTGCCTTGTACTAATGGAATCTGACAAGTCTCTAGTATTTGAAGGATACAGAAAATGTTATCTCTATATGGTAGATTTCTCAACTGGACCACAGATGGCCGTATGTCTTCTAGCAAAAGCTTCAGAGTGCTGGCTCTGGCATCGGAGGCTAGGACATGCCGGCATGAGGAACTTGCACACTCTCGCAAAGAAGAAGCACGTCGTAGGCATCGAGGGCATCAAGTTCAAGAAAGATCATCTATGTGGTGCCTGTGAAGCTGGGAAGATGACTAGGGCCAAGCATCCCTCGAAGACAATCATGAACACATCCAAACCCTTCGAGCTGCTTCACATGGACTTATTTGGCCCTACTCACTACTCCACGTTCACTACCACAGCTTGTCTCTATGGCTTCGTCATTGTTGATGATTATTCAAGATACACATGGGTACACATAATTCTCTACAAGACTGAAGTACAAGATGTCTTCAGACGCTTTGCCAACCGTGCCATGAATAACTATGGAGTCAAGATCAAGCATATCAGAAGTGACAATGGCACTGAGTTCAAGAACACCAGCCTTGATCTTTATCTGGATACAATGGGAATTACTCATGAGTTCTTAGCTCCGTACACACCTCAGCATAATGGCATTGTACAGCGCAAGAACAAAACCCTAATTGAGATGGCTCGAACGATGCTTGATGAATACAAGACTCCAAGAAAGTTCTGGCCCGAAGCTATTGATACTGCATGCCATATCATCAACCGTGTTTATCTTCACAAGCTTCTGAAGAAAACGTCCTATGAACTCCTCACTGGCAAGAAGCCAAATGTCAGTTACTTCAGAGTATTTGGAGCTAAGTGCTAGATCAAAGATCCACATCACAAGTCAAAATTTGCACCAAAAGCTCATGAAGGCTTCATGCTCGGCTATGGAAAGGACTCACACTCCTACAGAGTCTTCGACATCTTTCTCTATAGTAGTTGAAACTGTGGATGTGCGGTTTGATGAAACGAATGATTCACAAAGAGAGTTCCTACCAAATGTGCTGGATGAAACTTCACCTAATGAATCTATCAAGCTAATGGGAACCGGTGAAATCATGCCTTCTGAAGCACAGCCTGACGAGGAACTGACCATTTCTATGCCAAATCAACCTGACGACAATGCTCAGCCTGAAGACAATCCTCCTGATGATGATAATGTACAACAAGAGCAAAATCTTCGTCCAACTCATCCTTGTGTTGCAAATGAAGTGCAAGTTGAGAAGATAATTGACAGCAAAAATGCACCTGGTCCACTTACTCATTCAAGAGCAACACAGCTAGCAAATTTCTGTGGGCACTTTGCTTTTGTCTCAATATCTGAACCCAAGAAAGTTGCTGAAGCCTTTATGGAACCCAAATGGATTCAAGCAATGCAAGAAGAGCTTCAACAGTTTGAGCTGAACAACGTATGGGAACTTGTCAAGCGTCGTGACCCTCGCAAGCACAACATGATAGGCACAAAATGGATATATCGCAACAAGCAAGACGAGCATGGTCAAGTTGTCAGAAACAAAGCTCGTCTAGTTGCTCAAGGATACACTCAAGTTGAAGGGATTGACTTCGATGAAACATTTGCTCCTGTGGCTAGGCTTGAAGCTATTCGCATACTGCTAGCCTATGCAAATCATCACAACATACTTCTGTATCAAATGGATGTGAAGAGTGCCTTTCTCAATGGAAGGATTGAAGAAGAAGTGTATGTTGCACAACCTCCTGGCTTTGAAGATCCAAAATGTCCTGATATGGTATACAAGCTCAACAAGGCACTGTATGGCCTCAAACAAGCCCCTCGTGCTTGGTATGACACACTCAAAGACTTCCTGAAGAGCAAAGGCTTCAAACCTGGTTCCCTGGATCCCACACTCTTCACGAAGACATATGATGATGAACTGTTTGTCTGCCAAATCTATGTGCACGACATTATCTTCGGCTGCACTGACAAAAGATACAGTGATGAGTTTGGTCACATGATGCAAGAGCAATATCAGATGTCCATGATGGGTGAGTTGAAGTTCTTCCTTGGTCTTCAAATTCGTCAGCAAAGCAATGGCATCTTCATATCTCAAGAGAAATATCTCTAGGATTGCCTGAAGAAGTTTGGAATGCAGGATTGCAAAGGTTACTCGACGCCTATGCCAGCTAAACACCATCTGGGTCCCGACGCCAATGGTAAAGATTTCGATCAAAAGGTATACCGCTCCATGATTGGTTCTTTACTTTATTTATGTGCATCTAGGCCAGATATTATGCTTAGTGTTTGCATGTGTGCTCGATATCAAGCGGCACTAAAGGAGTCGCATCACTTAGCTGTGAAGCGAATATTTCGATATTTGGCTTACACCCCAACACTAGGAGTATGGTATCCAAAGGGCTCAAAGTTTGATCTAGTTGGATTCTCAGATGCTGAGTATGCTGGTGACAAAGTTGATCGCAAGTCTACATCAGGCACATGTCACTTTCTAGGACGATCACTTGTCTGTTGGTCTTCAAAGAAGCAGAACTGTGTATCACTCTCCACTGCTGAATCTGAATACATTGCTGCTGGATCTTGCTGCGCTCAGCTTCTCTGGATGAAGCAAACGCTCAAGGACTATGGTGTCCATCTGAAGCATGTGCCACTCTACTGCGACAATGGAAGCGCCATCAAGATCGCCAACAACCCAGTTAAGCACTCGAAGACAAAGCACATTGAAATTCGTCATCACTTTCTCACAGATCATGTCATGAAGGAAGATATTGATATCATACACGTCAACACTCAAGAGCAACTGGCAGATATCTTCACAAAACCCTTGGATGAGAAAAGGTTTTGCAAGTTGCGGTGTGAGCTAAATATCTTAGAATCCTCAAATGTCATGTAATCAGGCACACATCCTAACACTTATGCATATTGATGACTTAGATGTGCAACACACGAAGTAAAGTATATCTTCAATCAATGAAGACTTACATTCTAAGTGTGAATACATTAACGCGGAATTTGACTTCGGAGCGCCACGATAATTGTGCGCCGTGTCTGGGTCTAATACTTCTTATACGGTGGGTAACGCCACCACCAAATATTTGTTTGAAGTGTTTCTCGTGGCGTTACATTTACAAAGTCTTTGCATTTGGTTTATCTTCATATAGGTCAAATATAGATTTGGGTTTTGTCCTCTACAGCATTCACTTATAGCTATGTCTTCTTATTTGAATCTTTTGAACTAAGTGAATGTGATCGGACCCTAACCTCTCTATGCTTTCTCACCTCAAACTCTATCTATCCAAATAATATGCATTCTGTTGGAACCGTCGAATATCTTCTCTGCGTCCTTGTCAACAGAAGATACAGAGACAAACTTTAAATCTGATTTTAATGCTCAATCCTTTATGCCCGAAATCCGGAGAAGCTGGAACGACCACCCCGACAGTCCAGGCGCGCGTGGGATCGTGGGACAACTCCCAATGTGTTACATGTCCTCCACGTGTCCCTCAGACGTGAACCGCAAGGGGCACCTGCGTAATTGCGTTGTGCCGTCTCCCATCCTTATAAATGCACGTCCCATCACGGTCAAAAATTCTTCTACCACCTCTCCACCTCAACCAACCCTAGCGCCTCCGCTAGCTCTCGATGACGCCGGCGATGAAGCGCTTCGCTGCCGCGACCTCGTCGAAGCCGTCTTCACGCCGGCCGCGGACATCGTCTCCTCCGTCGTCGCCATAGCTGTCCTCCGTCGCCAAGTTAGGGCACGGAAGATCGAACTGCTCGGCATCCACTTCTTCTCCGTCTCAGCAGTTCATCGTGTGGTAAATTAAAACTCTCTTTTTACCATCTTCTTGATCCAATAGATTCATCACTTTTACCATAAGAAGTTTCTGCCTCCTCATGTTTGGATCTATCATGTCTGCATCTCATATCTTGCCTAGTACATTCACATATGCTTCAAACATAGTTAGATTCCTCACTTGTACATATTCATGGATTCATACAAATCTGGAACCAACTCTCAACAATATAAGTGAATGTCTTCGCACTATGAGGTCAAAGTCTTCTAAACTAATTTATCTTCGAAATCTTCTGAGAATGCATACGACCTCTTCCCCTTCCCTCGCATCTCTAATGCTGTCACAGGTACATGCCCGTGGGAGAATCCCTTGGTTCTCATAGTCTGCATTCATTTGCAGAATTCTTGCAGCGTCACATTCATTCTCCCGAAGCCAGTTCCTGTCTAACCAGCAGACCGAAGCATTTGCCAGTGTTGAAGCCTTTCAGTTTGAAGCCTTTCAGATTGAACCCATTGGCAACCGACAAATCAGTTAGGAAGGGTGGCAGACAGCACCGTGGCAACACCTCCAAAGATTTGCCTCCTGACCTCGGTGAAATGTACAAGACTGATCCAGAGGAGGATTACAATCAGAGGAAGACTCGAATCCAATGGATTCAAAGATATTGGGCTGAACAGTGGTTCAAGTACAGATTCGTGACCCAAGAGTATGCTGAAAAGAATGCCATCAAGCGTCCATGGGGAGACATTACGTACAAGAACCTTCCACCCAGGACACAAGCTGAAGCCATTGCTCAGGGCTTCTTTCCTTGCATGGTCCATGTGCCACAACCAGCAGATACCGACCCATCATCACTGCTATGGTGTCGGGACGACAATCTGTTCAAGCGAAATCTTTAGTATGCCAAGAACTCGGCCAAAGAGAACAAGAAGACTTGGGGATTGGACTTCAATCCTGGCCCCTCTGCGTCCTGTGCTGATGGCACGCGCGAAGCTGAACCTAACCTGGTTGGGCCCTTCTACAACTTAGAAGGTCTCATCAGTCACATAAGGGTTCAAGGGGTGGATGTGGATCAACCTACAGACGACACTGATTCTGATGAAGCGCCTGCATCTCCGAAGCCCAAGAAGAAGAAGAAGTCCAAGGCTTCGAAGACCACTCCACCAATTGCTTCGAGAGTGAAGTTGTTGGCCACTTCTCCACCAACACCAAGTGTGCAATCTGAGGAGCACTCTCGCATTTCCAAGAGCAAACAGCTAAGGAAGAAGCCCTTGCGCAACCCCAGTCCAGCTCTAACTCCTGATGCTGTTCTGAAGAACGCCAATGAAGCCATTGATCTATCTAGCGATGAAGATCTAGCTGATGACGCTCTGGAGCAATTGATCAAGAGCAAGCAAGACACAGAAATCTTCAATGATTTGCCGCTCTTTGATGTGGAAGTGTTGAACAACTTCATTGATGAATGGTTTGACACCCCCAACCTCAGCTTTGACGATCTGCAGCTTCCAGTTGGCCTAAGCGTCTCCTTCAATGGCGCCATTGCTTCTGAGCTAGCTCTTGCTCAAAGAATCGTTGAGCTGAAGAAAAAGATTGACTATGACAAGGCTCAGTTCAAGAAGCATATGGCCAAGCTCAACGTCCAAGAAATCCAGAACTTCCAAGTTATGATGCATGAGCTCAAGGACGCCTTTCGCAAGAGGCGTGAAGAAGCCAAAGGTTCTCATGAGCGAATCAACGCCTTGGCTGCTAAATGCGTCCAAGCTTACAATGAAGCTGAAAAGCGCAAGGCCCTAGGGCGTCCCGGCATTGACCCCAGGATGGCTGCCAAGAAAAAGAAGAAGCAAACTGTGACCCATGCTGAAGAATCAAGGTAGGAAGTGCCTAGCATTGTCTTCCCTGCCAGCATGACTCGCACGAAGCCCAAGGTCACCCTAGCTGCTTCAGAGCTTAAGAAGACAAAGGTGGTTGAAGCTGAAGCCCGTAAGCGCAAGAACGCAACTGATGATGCTCCACCCACAAAGAAGCGCAAGACCAAGAAGGACAGGGCTGCTCCCACAGAGCCCCTTTTTGTCGAGCCCATTTCAGTTGCTCGTCCTGCATCTGCACACCAGGAACGTCGCATGACTGTTCATGAGCATGCTCCCACAAAGGCTGAAGACATTCCAGCTGTTCACCCCACCATAGCTGAAGACATTGGTCCTCATGACAATGTTGAAGATGATGAAGTCCTTCCTCAGATCGAGTACAATGTGGAATCTTCGCCTGTTCTTACGAACAGCGAACGCATCAGCATTGGTCGTCCATTGACACCAATTGCACTGGATGACTCATGGGCTGATCACCCACAAGATACACCAGCAACTCCCCCAACCCAACTCACCAGTTCGGTGCTTGAAGATGAAGACTTTGAGGCCCAACCAACTCCATCACCACAGGCGTCGCCAACGTTTCACAAGCTTCGCAAAGGACCAAGGCCCCAAGTCGTTCCTTCAAGTGTTCCAGAAGGAGAAGAGCAACACTATGTTCCTGCTGCTACTCCTTCTGTGAACCTCCCAGAGTCTGAAGCCAAAGTGGCTGAAGACATTCCGGTTGCATTAGCCGATGAAGAACAACCCCAAGAAGAAGAAGCGCGTGCTGCCACACCCCCTGTTCTCGAGGAGAACGTGTCTGACCCTCCAGCTCCGGAAGTGGAGGTTACAAACTCTGAGGCTGCCACCATCACCACTGAAGCCAATGACGTTGTCATGGATGAAGCTAATGTGGCACCTGAAGTCAATGTGGTGCCTGAAGTGATGGCGCCTGAAGCAAGTGATGCACCTGAAGCCACTCAGCAGCCTGAAGCCACTGCCTCTGCTCCTGTTCCGCCTCCAAGGCCCCATACAATTGAGAAAGCATATGACAAATATGATCAGCTCGTCTCTATCAGATGGCCCATTCTGATTCCTCCGCCTGCTGCTGGATCGCATGCTGTGGGTCCTCAATTTGACTACCATGTTGAGCATAGGCCTAAGGTTCAGAGCCTAAGCCAAGACTGCCAAGGTTCCCAGGTACTGCCACCTCTCAAGGGCCCTTCAATGCAAATGGCTTCACTGCGCACAACACGTTCTTTGACAGCGCCAAGAACCCCTATTCCAAGCCAAGGATATCATCAGATAGGTTCTAGAGCAATCAACAACGCAGTTATTATTCACGAGTACTCTATGATCAAGGGCGCATTTTCCCTCATACGCGTCTTGATACTGAAGCTATTACTGGACTGCCCTGTCTTGAGGAAGCTCTTGATTGCTTCCGTGATGTTGGCTTGCTGAATTTTATGACTGACAAAGAGCATTGGAATGAAGAGCTGCTTCTGCAATTCTATGCAACCCTCCACATTCGAGGCTACAGCAGGGATCCGAAGACATGGGTCCTTGAGTGGATGATAGGAAATGTCCATCATGAAGCCAAAGCCTTTGATCTCATTGAGCTTACTGGCCTGCCCACTCCAGGAGAACTGTATGAACCTGGCTATCAATTACACAACGAAGCTTTGGAGAGTATCTTTCAGAAGCGCAAGCCCAACATGAGCCAGATGCTGAGAATGATGAAGCCTTTGCCAATCGATGCTGAATATCCAAAGGAGTTCTTTGTTGAAGACCTAGAGTATCTGCCCCGCACCATCTATCATATCATCCGGCGAACTCTATGGCCTGTCAAAGGCCACTCTTCATCAGCCAAACTTGAAGGCACAATGAAGACATTGGTCTTCTATATCCTCAATGGCATCAGCTTCAATGCTCAAGATTTCTTTATCAGGCAGTTGGCTATGTCAGGCTCTGATCTTTTTGGTCTCAAGTTCTACGCTCCATGGATTATGCGCCTCATCAAGCTTCATTCTGCTATCAACTATCAGCCTTCTACTCGCAACCATCATGTATTCTTGCCAGAGGTTGATATGTCAGCTGAAGCCATATACCAAGAGCCTGCCAAAGAGCCTGTCAGTCTTCACAACGCTGATCACTAGAGCTTCACTCAGCCAATTGAAGGAGTTCCAGCAGTCTCTCACGTTTATCCTCTGGCTGGCCGTACTCAACTACCTCGTCATGTAGAGACTGAAGCTACTAAGAGCACCATTGCCCAAAGGCCTCGGAAGCGTTCTCGTATTCTCAATAATCGAGAGCTTCTCGTTGCCTTACATCAGAAACAGGATAAGCATCACTGCTGGCTGAAGCGTCAGATGCAAAGCCTCTTGGTGGACGTCAATCGCATTCGCAACCTTGCCACCAAGAATGCCTTTGTTGCTCATGAAACCTGTCGGAGGTCATGGAAGAGTTTAACTTTGCTGAGTGCTGAAGCAGATCTTCAAGACGATGGCTTCACTGAAAGATTCAACTTTGACCACACTCCTCCGAGGAATGCTGTTCTGCGTCGAACTCCGTCTCTTGAAGATTCTGACTACTCCTCCTCCGCTGCAATGGTTGACGCCAGGGTGATAGATGATCAAGATTATGCTACCTCACCACCTCCTCCTTCAGCGCGTGTCGACACTGCACCAACTACTTCTGCACCGCCAAACACCAACGCCGACCCTGCATCCTCTCCTACTCCAACTGGGAACGAGTAGAGGCTCTATGTCTTCAAACCTTTTTGGTCCTTACTGACAAAAGGGGGAGAAGCATATGGGTTGATAGTCTTCAAGCAGGTCCATATGGGCGGGTGCTTTATATTTTGCCTAGTGTTTACAACTCTCATTTTTGCTACATTTGGTTCTTTGAGTTGTAACACTTAAACTTGATGGTCGTCTGCTACGTTTTCTGGTACTCTGTAATGCGATGATAAATTCTGCATGTGCTACAATATTTTCCGCACTTAGTCATTTTGCAAACATCCATTTCTCATTATGCATATCATTATATTCGACATATCAAATGTGCATGATGAATTGTCTTCATAAGTCGAAGAGGATCTCACAAGTACAACCTGCCATGTGCATTTGCATTCAAAAGCAAATCAACTATATGCACATCTTCAGGGGGAGCCTTTTACTACTTATGACGACAATATCTTCATCCTTTACAATTTCACATATTTTTATCCCCGTTGAAAACTTCAACCAGTTTGTCATCAATCACCAAAAAAGGGGAGATTGTAAGTGCATTTAGTGCCACCCCTAGTTGGTTTTGGAGTATTGACGACAAACCTGGTTGAGGGACTAATGTGTTTGTGAGAATTGCAGGATAGCACATGTAGTAGTCCCTCATTGATTCGGTTTACCTATCGGAGATGACCCCTAAAAATGTATGAAGACATTGACGACAATGGTGGTATATGAAGATAATCATATTGAAGTCTATGACAAGAGAAGACATTGTGTGAAGACTATGGAGCGCGAAGACTTAGATGTTTCGTTGTTTCCTTTTCTTCTTTGTTGAGTCATAGGAACCACCGTACTGTTAAGTGGGGTCCAAGTGAACTAAGTCAGAGTGACTGAAGTGATGCTCAACCAAATCCTATGTCTTCGAGCGAAGACAATGAGAGCAAATCTTATCCAGAGCTGGATGAGTCAGCTTTACTTGTAGCCCAAGTAAAGTTGCCGTGTGTGTTTGAAATCTGACCGTTGGAACACGTGTCAGTTGCCTAGTGACCCAGGGTCACTTTAGACAAATCAGGTCGGGTTGCCCAGTGGCTATAAATAGCCCACCCCTACACCATAAATTGGTGGCTTCTCAGAGTTATTACACGGCTTTTGTCGTTTGAGAGCAACCCACCTCTAAAGCATTTGAGAGAGAGATCCTTGCGAGGACAAAGCCTAAACACCCAGAGCCAAAGAGTGTTAGGCATCACTGAAGTCTTTCTGTCTGTGTGACCTGAAGACTTGTTACACTTGAGGACTGTGTTTCCTCCAGCCGGTTAGGCGTCGCGTTCTGAGCATCCAAGAGTCATTGTGGATTGCCGGTGAACGAAGTTTGTGAAGGTTTGGAAGTCTACCTTGAAGACTTACCAGAGTGATTGGGCGAGGACTAGGTGTCCTTAGCTCAAGGGGAATAAGGTGAAGACGCGGTCTTCTGAGTTAAATCTTAGCCTCCCTAACCAGACGTACAATTGTCACAACAACTGGAACTGGTCTAACAAATCACTGTCTTCCCGGAGCTACTGGTTCTATCCTTTCCTTCCCTTTACTTACCGTCTTATGTTGTGAAGTCATTGCATGCTTGCCTTATCTGATTGACTTCACTGTGTGACTACTTGTTCTGGTTGGCTTAATTTAATCTTCCATCCTGATCCTTACCGCCTAGCTGCTATTAGTCTGCATGCTTTCACTTCATTGAATACCAGACTATGGCTTGTCTAGTGTAGTCTACCTTCCGCTGCATATAAATAGGATTGGATTTATCATTTGTCTTCGAAACTTCCATGTTTTGAAGCATTTCATAAAAATCGCCTATTCACCCCCCCTCTAGTCGATATACTGCACTTTCAAATATCATCATTAACATTATCACTAGTTTCATGTTCATTACCAGATTGTATCTCAGCATTAGAAACAGATATATCATTAGGATTCTCAGGTGTGTCAGCTACAGGTTCACTAGAAGCACGCAAAGTCCTACCATATTCTTTTTCTTCTACTTAGAAGAACTAGGTGCATCTAAATTAGCTCTCTGAGAATATTTGCCAATTCTCTTAGGGTGGCCCTCGGGATAAAAAGCTTCCTGAGTCACTTTACCCCTCTAGTTGCAACTCTAACAGCAAAGTCATTATTCTTACTATTTAATTCATTGAGCAAATCATTCTGAGCCTTAAGTACTTGTTCTACTTGAGTAGTAACCATAGAAGCATGTTTACTAATGAGTTTCAATTCACCTTTAACTCTAGACATATATTCACTCAAGCGTTCAATTATATGAGCATTACGTTGCAATTGTCTACCAACATAAGCGTTGAAGTTTTCTTGCTTCACAATAAAATTATCAAACTCATCTAAGCATTGGCTAGCAGACTTATAATGAGGAATATCACCTTCATCAAATCTATAAAGATAATTTACCTTTACTACCTGTGTCGGGTTATCAAGACCATGTATTTCTTCAATAGGCGGTAAATTCTTAATATCTTATGCTTTAATACCTTTTTCTTTCATAAGTTTATTTGCCTCTTGCATATCTTCATGACTGAGAAATAGAACACCCCTTTTCTTCGGAGTTGGCTTAGGGGCTGGTTCAAGAAGTGTCCAATTATTTTCATTGGTCAACATACTATTCAATAGTAATTCAGCTTGATTAATTGTTCTTTCCATGAAAACACAACTAGCATAACTATCCAGGTGGTCTCTGGAAGCATCGGTTAGTCCATTATAAAGGACATCAAGTATTTCATTCCTCTGAAGAGGATGATCAGGCAAAGCATTAAGTAATTGGAGAAGCCTCCCCAAGCTTGTGGGAGACTCTCTTCTTCAATTTGCACAAAATTATATATTTCCTGTAAGGCAGCTTGTTTCTTATGAGCGGAAAAATATTTAGCAGAGAAGTAATAAATCATATCCTGGGGACTATGCACACAACCAGGATCAAGAGAATTAAACCATGTCTTAGCATCACCCTTTAACGATAACGAAAATAACTTAAGGATATAGTAATAACGTATCTTTCCCTCGTTGGTGAAAAGGGTATCTAAATCATTCAACTTAGTAAGATGTGCCACAACAGTTTTAGATTCATAGCCATGGAAATGATCAGATTCAATCCAAGTAATTAACTCAGGATCAACAAAGAAATCATAATCCTTATCAGTAACAAAGATAAGTGAAGTAGCAAAAGCAGGGTCATATTTCATTCTAGCATTCAAAGACTTTTCTCTCAGCTTAGCTAACAATTTCTTAAGATCATATCTATCATTGCAAGCAAGAAAGTCTCTAGCAATTTCTTCATCCATAACATAACCCCCAGGAAGAACATGCAGTTCATATCTAGGGGGAGAATCTTCATCATCACTTTCATCTATATTATCCGTTTCAATATTTGCATTCTCCCTAACCTTAGCGATTTGTTCATCTACAAATTCACCTAGTGGCATAGTATTATCAAGCATAGAAGTAGTTTCATCATACTTAGCAGAAGTAGCATCATCAAGAACATTGACATTTCAGATTCAATAGCAGGAGTAGGTGTCGCATATTTACTCATAACAGAGGGTGAATCAAGTGCAGAGCTAGATGGCAGTTCCTTACCTCCCCTCGTAGTTGAGGGAAAGATCTTGGTTTTGAGTCCTTCAAGTTCTTCATAGTGATCGACGGATATAAATCCCAAGTGACTTAAAGAATATAGCTATGCTCCCCGGCAACAACGCCAGAAAATAGTCTTGATAACCCACAAGTGTAGGGGATCGCAATAGTTTTCGAGGGTAAAGTATCCAACCCAAATTTATTGATTCGACACAAGGGGAGCCAAAGAATACTCTTAAGTATTTGCAGCTAAGTTGTCAATTCAACCACACCTGTAAACTTAGTATCTACCGCAAGGTAATTTAGTAGCAAAGTAATATGGAAGTAACGGTAACAGCAATAAAAGTAGCGATAGTGTTTTTGTAGTGATTGTAACAGTACCAGCGGAAAAGTAAATAAGCAACAAGCAATATGTGAAAAGCTCGTAGGCATTGGATCGGTGATGACAATTATGTAGGATGCGATTCCTCGTGTAATAGTTATAACCTAGGGTGACACAGAACTAGCTCCAGTTCATCAATGTAATGTAGGCATGTATTCCGAATATAGTCATACGTGCTTATGGAAAAGAACTTGCATGACACCTTTTCTCCTACCCTCCCGTGGCAGCGGGGTCCTAGTGGAAACTAAGGGATATTAAGGCCTCTATTTAATAGAGTACCGGACTAAAGCATTAACACATAGTGAATACATGAACTCCTCAAACTACGATCATCACCGGGAGTGGTCCCGACTATTGTCACTTCGGGGTTGCCGGATCATAACACATAGTAGGTGACTATTGACTTGCAAGATAGGATCAAGAACAAACATATATTCATGAAAACATAATAGGTTCAGATCTGAAATCATGGCACTCGGGCCCTAGTGACAAGCATTGAGCATGGCAAAGTCATAGCAACATCAATCTTAGAACATAGTGGATACTAGGGATCAAACCCTAATAAAACTAACTCGATTACATGGTAAATCTCATCCAACACATCACCGTCGAGCAAGCCTATGATGGGATTACTCATGCACGGCGGTGAGCATCATGGAATTGGTGATGGAGGAAGGTTGATGTTGACGATGGCGATGATCTCCACTCCCCGGAGCCCCAAACAGACTCCAGATCGGCCCTCCTGAGAGAGATTAGGGCTTGGCGGCGGCTCTGTATCATAAAACGCGATAATTCTTTCTCTCTGATCTTTTTCTCCCCGAAAGTGAATATATGGAGTCAGGGGATACGTCGGTGGAGCAACAGGGGGCCCACGAGGCAGCGGGGCGCGCCCCCACCCACGTGTATAGGGCGTGGCCCCCCTAGCTTGGTTCTTTCCGCATATATTTTTTATATATTCCAAAATAATTCTCCATTGAATTTCAAGTCATTTCAAGAACTTTTATTTATGCACAAAAATAATACCATGGCAGTTCTGCTGAAAACAGTGTCAGTCCGGGTTAGTTCCATTCAAATCATGCAAGTTAGAGTCCAAAACAAGGGCAAAAGTGTTTGGAAAATTAGATACGTTGGAGACGTATCAGGCATCCCCAAGCTTAGTTGCTTGTTTCTCCTTGAATATTATCTTTAGGTGCCATGGGAATCCCAAAGAATAGGCTCTTTCCACTCCTTATTCCTTCATCCATTGTGATCTCACCCAAAACATGAAAACTTCAATCACACAAAACTCAACAAAACCTCGTGAGATCCGTTAGTATAACAAAACTAGTCCTTACTTTAAGTACTGTAGCAAACCCATTCATATTTTGTTGTTGCATTATATTTACTGTATTCTAACTTTTCCATGGCTTAAACCCTTCAATAAAAGCATACATCGATCAAAACAATGACATAACACAACAAAAACAAAATCTGTCTAAAATAGAGCAGTCTGTAAAGATACGAATTTTAGTTATACCACTGTAACACTAAAAATTATGAAAAATTAGGACAACGTGGGAAATTTGTATATTGATAACGCACAAAACATTGAATAGCTTATCATGCTCCAGTTACCGTCAAGAATTCTGGCACTGGGCGCTAAAGTTTCTGATTTTCAATGCAATCAAATCAACTATCAACCAAATCATTCCAAAGGCTTTGCTTGGCACGAACACTAATTTAAACCACAAAACACATCTAAACAGAGGCATCTTTGTATTTTTTATTGGAACATCAAGAAAAAAAGCAAAAAGTTGGGTTGTCTCCCAACAAGCGCTATCGTTTTACGCCCCTAGCTAGGCATAACACATAGATTCAAGTATTGTCATCTTTAGTTCTAGATCCATAGGATGCCCTCGTGGTTGAAATTTAATATTCCCTTTTTTCATATCAATCACAACACCTATAGTGCGCAAGAACGGTCTACCAAGTATAATTGGACAAGACGGATTGCAATAAATGTCAAGAACAATAAAAATCTATGGGAACATAATTCCTATTTGCAAGAATAAGAACATTAATTCTTCCCAAAGGCTTTTTAATAGTGGAATCCTCCAAGTGCAATTTTAAAGAACCCTCTTCAATATCGGTAAGACCAAGCACATCACATAAACATTTCAGAATTCTAGAAACACTAGCACCCAAGTCACATAAAGCAAAACACTCATAATGTTTTATCTTCACTTTTATAGTGGGTTCCCATTCGTCGTGTAATTTTCTAGGAATCAAAACTTCTAATTCCAACTTTTCTTCTAAAGCTTTCACCATGGCATCAACAATATGTTTAGTAAAAGCTTTATTTTGTTCATAAGCATGGGGTGAATTTATCATGTATTGCAACAAAGAAATACAATCAATTAAAGGGCAATTATTGTAATTAAAGTCTTTGTAATCCAAAAGAGTGGGCACATCACTTGTTAAAGTTTGGACCTCTCCAAACCCACTTGTATCAACTATCTCCACAAGATTTTCACCCTCGAATTGTTAGGATGCCTTCTAGCTAAAGTTGACTCTTGTTCAGTCCCTTTATCATCAATTTTATTTTTTCTAAAAAAGAGAATCAATAGAAGAAACACCAATCATCTTAAGATCTTCATCATTCTTATGAAATCAATCACTAGAAAACGCTCTTTCTAAAAATTCTCTTTTAGCTCTAAGCATAGCGGTTCTTTTCTTACTTTCAACCATAGAAACATATAAAGCTTTAATTGATTCATCAACCTCGGGTACAAAAAATTTAAACTTGGGAATTCTACATCATGAGAAATTCTATCAATACTTCCAGACATATCATCAACCTTATTCAACTTTTCTTCTATCATAGTATTGAAAGCCTTTTGAGTATTGATAAATTCTTTAATATTAATCTTAAGATCAGAGGGGTTCCTATTATTATTGTAGGAAGAATTACCATAGAAATTACCATAATTTTTAGAGGAATTTCTAGGAAAAGGCCTAGGATTAAAATCACATCTATAAGCATTGTTATTGAAATTATTTCACGAGATAAAATTCACATCTATGGCATCCCTATTTTCTCACGCAAAGTAGACAAAGGCACATCATTAAGATCAATAGGAGAATTTTTGTTAGCAACCATTTTCATAAGAGCATCAACTTCTTCAATCAAAGAATTAATTTCTTCAACCAAATTAACTTTTTTACTAGTAGGCGCTCTTTCGGTATGCCATTGTGAATAATTAGCCATGAAATTATCTAGCAATTTATTGGCTTCACCCAAAGTAATTTGCATAAAAATACCACCCTCGGTGAAATCTGGAAGATTTATAGAAACAAAATTCAATCACACATAAAAAATTGTATGATCATCCAAAGATTTAAACCATGAGTAGGACAATTTCTTATCATCAGTTTCATTCTTTCCCAAGATTGTGCGACATGTTCATGCTCAAGTTGCTTGAAATTCATGATTTGCGTTCTAAGGGAAATATTTTTCGAGTGCGGAAAATACTTAGTAATGAAAGCGTCTTTGCATTTATACAAGAATATATACTATTGTGAGGAGGAGAAGAAAACCAATTTTTTGCACGATCCCCCAAAGAGAAAGGAAATAATTTCAACTTCACAATATCATTGTCCACATTTTTTTGCATATCACACAATTCTACAAATGCGTTTAGATGGGACGTGGCATCCTCATTAGGAGTACTGGAAAATTGCTCTTTCATAAAAAATATTCAACAAAGCGGCATTAATATCACAAGACTCTGCACTAGTGGCGGGAGGAGCAATCGGTGTACTAGTAAAATCATTATTGTTAGTATTAGAAAAATCACACAACTTGGTATTTTCTTGAGACATCATAAGTACGCAAACAAGATTGCAAACAAAAACACATCTGATGAGAAAACGGTGAACAAAAAAGAGGGCGAATAAACGGTAATTTTTTGTGAAGTGGGGGAGATGAAAACGAGAGGCAAATGGAAAATAATGTAAATTGTAAGGAGATGATATTTGTGATTAGGAACCTGATAGATGTTGATGATGTCTCCCTGGCAACGGTGCCAGAAATTCCTTTTGATGTTGCTTGAACTACGTCAGTATTTCCCCAAAGAGGAAGGGATGATGCAGTACATCTACTGTAGGTATTTCCCTTAGTGATGAGACGGGTTATCGAACCAGTTGGAGAAACAAGCAACACTATGTAAATGGTACCTGCACACAAAAAACAAATACTTGCAACCTGATGCGTAAGAGGGGTTGTCAATCCCTTTCGGGTAAAGGATTGGTAAATAGATAGATTGATAGATGCAAATAGAATAACAGAAAATAAAATTCAGCGAGGTATTTTTGGGTTTTTGATAATATAGATCTGAAAATAAAAGCAAATAAAAATAGAT
This sequence comes from Secale cereale, assembly GCA_902687465.1. Classification (NCBI taxonomy): domain Eukaryota; kingdom Viridiplantae; phylum Streptophyta; class Magnoliopsida; order Poales; family Poaceae; genus Secale; species Secale cereale. The sequence goes on along the minus strand of LR738714.1, from coordinate 329,564,535 downwards.
CGCAAAGGTAAATAATAGAACGGAAAGCAAATATGATAAAGAATAGACCTGGGGGCCGTAGGCTTCACTAGTGGCTTCTCTCACGAAATAGCACACAGTGGGTAAACAAATTACCATTGGGAAATAGATATAAAATCAAATAGTTATGAAGATATCCAGGCAATGATCATTATATAGGCATCACGTCCAAGATTAGTAGACTGACTCCTCCCTGCATCTACTACAATTACTCCACACATCGACCGTTATGCAGCATGCATCTAGTGTATTAAGTTCATGGAGATGCATTAACACTACAAAAAAAATACACTTCCATGATGATACGTGTTTGTCACAGTAGGTCACGTTTTCTGTCATGCATGTACATCCATGACAATTTTATGACAGAATCAAGATAGTCATACCTGTGCTGTCATAGAAGTGTTCCATGACATTACCAAAATTATCATCACGAAAGTGTCCACTTCCATGACGATAAATCGCGCGTCACAGAAGTGCTTTCGTCAAGGGTGACTGACACGTGGCATCCACCATAATGGAACGCCGTTAAGCTATCAGGTCCGGTTTTGGATCCGATAACCCGTTAACAGCCCCGACCAATGGGGATTTTCCACGTGTAAAATCATCATTCGCCGGAGGAAACGCATGTTGCCCCACCGTTGGGACATATGTCATCCACTCATTGGACATGAGGTGCATATGATAGGTCGACACGTGGCGCAGCCCAACAGTGGCCCATTCCGGTGAAAAAGGACGGCCTAGCAAAAAATAGCAGGCCAGCCCATATAAGGCCTACTTGTGTCACGTCCATTTAAGCCCACGGCCCATACGAGATGTGCCAATTCGCCCCGTCAACGGCGCGTTAAAGATTTGACACCATTGCAGCCCATCGTCAGATCGAGCCCGTTAACAGCCCGCTATATATTTGGGCTCAATATCGGCCCGATGAGATTTTGGCCTGTTAACGGCCCATTCAGTGGATGGGCCAATTTTCACGATGTACATCTTTCGGCCTTTTAGCGACCCATTTAAATATTGGGCTAATTTCTGGCCCGGTGTGTCTTTCAGCCTGTTGACGGCCCATAAATCAGTTGGGCCATTTGTAGTCGGATCTGAGTTTCGGCCTTTTAGCGACCCATTTAAGTGTTGGGCCAATTTCCGGCCCAGTGTGTCTTTCAGCTTGGGGACGGCCCATATATCTGTTGGGCCATTTGTAGTCGGACCCGAGTGGCCTTTTAGCGACCCATTTAAGTGTTGGGCCAATTCCCGGCCCTGTGTGCCTTTCAGCCTGTTAACGGACCATAAATGAGTTGGGCCATTTGTAGTCGGATCTGAGTTTTGGCCTTTTAACGGCCCATGCTCTTCATGGTCCAACACCAGCCCGGTTTCTCTTTTGGCCTGCTAAAGGCCCACAACACAGTTGGGCCATTAACAATACGACCTGACTTTCGGCCTCTTAGCGGCCCATGCTCTTCATGGCCAAGTACAAGCCCGCTGTCTCTTTTGGCCTGCTAAAGGCCCATAGTATAGTTGGGCCATATGTAGCCCGAACTTAGTAACAGCCTATTAACGGCCCGTGAAATCAATTGGGCCCACCTGTTGCCCGCTTCGATGTCAGCCTGACCCGGGAGTTAAGAGGGCCAACCATTAACTTTCGGCCTGGTAACGGCCCATAACTTAATGGGCCCACTAAAGTTCGTACATGTCTTCAGGACAAATTAGATAATTTGAGCCCATATCGATGAGCAATTATGCATAGGACCAAAACCGATCAAGCAAAGGTACGGCATACAGGGAAAAATGTTGCACATCCAACATATATTACAGGAAATTACATCCACTGGGCAATCAAAGATTGATGCCAGTGCAAATAAATGAACAGAACCTAACGATCTACAACATCACAATCTGCAACCTCATCACGGATGACGCCCATAAGTATGTGGGCAAGTTCTTGCTACTTTGCTACACTATCTCTGAAAACATTGATCAGTTGTTGTGTCGCACGACTCTGCACCTCTGATTCCTCCACCATTTCCATCATTCCTTCAGCCATTAATTGGTTCACAAACATACATTTTTTTCTGTTGCATTCGAGACAGAGGATACTGAATAGATTCAGATGACGATTTTGGCAGGCTTGTATTATTGATTGGGGAGAGTGTCTCGACCACTGCATCATAACATAAGTTTGGAGGGGAACCAAATAGATTAATCATGAGTTATTGGCATATTACCTGGCCTAGATTTATTGGAAAGAAACAATGGGGTTGCCTTGCTGTTTTCAGAGTTTGTCTTCTTATCTTCAGCAGCCTGCACCAAATTAAGACACTAGCATTGCTATCATTGGCCAAGTCAGATAATAGGAAAGCAACATTGGCACAACGAACGTTTGGGCAACTAGCCAACACCAAATTAACACAATATGGCACAGCTATCATCAGCCAGGTAAGGTAATATGAAAGCAACAATTACACAATGAATGAATGGGCAACCAGAGCAGCACTACAATTCAGTAATGTGCATGATATGAGATAGTACACTCATGCAGCTCAGTATGCAAAACTATCAGGCAGTTTTCTTTACAAAAATCAACATTGGCGCCTTTAACATTTTGCTACAACTAATTTTAGATCAGACAAAGGTTGGATTCACGCTGCTTAACAAAATACATGCTGATGTAAATATATAGTGATATTGTTGCAATAGGTACTTACATCTGCATTGGAGTACAGAGAATTCCTGCAAGAATCTTTCCTCACAGATGATACCAGTGCAGAAATTCTTCTATCTGTTAAGCTTATTTTCTAAAAGAGAGATGGGTAAGAAACATGTAGAAAATATGATCAGCATGCTATAAAATTTCATGATGCAAGGATACACACACGCTTCTTAGAATGGAGTTGACATATTTTTGCTGGACTAGAGCGGACTAGTTCTTTGGCTACTAGAATTTTCTTATTATCAGTAGGAGTTGGGTTTCTCTGTGCTGGAGAAGTATCTATAAAAACTAGAGATGGTTTATTATCTCCTGGTGTTTGGATCTTTTGCAAAGAGCTGGTTTGTAACCCTTCAGATTCTAACATAGTCGTCTTCCCCTTGCATGCCTTGTATAGAAGAATGGTGCTTCAATTATAAAACATGCTACAGCAGAGAGATGGAATAGGTACTGAAGAATAGAAAGGCATGCCATATTGACATGTATTCCCTCCATCCGGAAAAAAATGGATGGGTCTAGGCGTATTTTAGTTCTAGATACATCCTTTTTATCCATTTTGGCAACATGTAATCCGGACGGAAGGAGTATGGTGTAAGAGCTAGGGATACGACAGGACAACACAGTAAAGAAAACACTAGTTGAATGTAAAACCGTATGCTAGCGGAATACATATAGAAAAAACTAAGGCAACATACACGTGTATGATTGGGAAACTAACATGGCATTGCAATAGAGCACTGGAACAACACTTCAATGTAAAAAAATGGTATGGTAGACAGATGAAGTACATACTGATGATTAACAATGCATAAGATATTCAGAAGCATGATGCCCAAATTAAGCAGATGGCATTGCGATAGAGTAGAATGATAGTACTTGAATTTGAAAACATGTTATCATGAATGGAATAGGTACTGAAAAATAGGAAGGCATGACATATTTACATGCATGATCAGCATGCTAAGCACATGGCATTGCAACAGAGTAGATACACTCCAGGACATTATATGCATGCTGTACCCATATCACGAGCCAATTTAGAGCAAGGACCTTGTGGGGCGAAGAGGATTCAACATCTTTCTGCAAGTCTTCTGAAGAACTGCCTTTACATGTTCCATCATATTGGGTATCATTGACATCAAGTTTATTGGCCTTTACATCGCTCCGTGAGGTTCTTGTGGATATATCAGTGTGTGCAATTATATGTGACATGCATGGAAGACAACTAGTAGTTAGATTTATGTAATGAGTGCCTATAGGAGACGACATAAATAGCAGGATTGGGGTTAACTAACAGCAATAGGTCTCAAAAACTAAAGGGAGAACACAGATGAAAGCTACAGAATATGTATCGTTTGTACTCGAGATTAACTAGATGGCACACAAAAGTATTAAAGAACAACATAGGTAATACTAGAAGTGGTATAATACTATAATCACCAGCCAGTGGGATAGCATTGGCTGATGGATGATAACTATGGAACAGCGTTACCTCAAGAACAAGTATCTTAGCTGAACTATGGAACATCGTTAACTCCTGAACAAGACCTGTAAGAGATCAACATGAATATATAGTGAAATGTGATAATCTATTTTCCATGCTTAGATGAATAACAAAGCCATAATGTTGCACACAAGTAAGATGAGGGTACAACCTATCTGGTCACCATCCATAGGAGTGAGCATCATGTGCTGACTTGTCGATGGTCCTGCAGTTGTTGTGCCTATCCATGTCGGGCACGCACATTCGATGCAGGGAACTGTGGAGTGGGGACTATAGCTCCCTTCTGGTGTATGCTTCCCTTGTTGGAGCAGCTGCGGTGAGTCAGAAGATGGTGTGGCTGAAGATGCAGATAACACATAATGTTAAGAACGACACATCTCTTTGATCTTAAGAAATACACTAAGAGATCAACAGCAAGGTACGAGAATGGTCACACGTTTGTTGACTAATACTAAATTGGGGTCACATGATTTTATTTTATTTTGGTATTGTCCGATCTACGCCGGATGGCTTAATGGCCGTCTTGTGCCTCCCGGCTGACACTGTTAGGAATCTTCCCCGAAGAGCGAGCGACCAATGGCAGAGCAGCTTGCCTCCACCGTCCGTGGCCCCGGCCAAAACCCCGCTCCCCGCCCCACCGCACTGTTGTGGTTGCGTCGTCCCCGGGCCAATCCACAAAGACTCCCTGTCATCCAGATCCGGCAGCGGCAGTACCTTGAACCAACGCAACTCTAAGATAGCCATCTAAGTGCTGCTTCCATGGTGAACTTGCGGCCCCGCACCCTTACGTTAGACACCAGCCAACCGACAGCCTTGGAGCTCCGCCGCCTCGAGGGGTGCTGCTTCCCATTGGGAATCGATTGGCCCCGAATAAAAATTTAGACAACTGATGCCTAAATAAAGTGATTTGAGATGGGGGTGCTACCTATCTGGCGGCATGGTGAAGTCGGCAGGTCTAGCTGCCGAGTCGGTGAGGCCGGCGCGGTTGCGGTGGCCACCGGCGGCAGGGAAACAGCGATGTCGCGATGGTTGACGGCTACGGGGAAGCAGCGCCGGGACTCTGGACGGATCCGAAGTTGGAGCCACTCCGGCGCCGTGAACAACGGCGGGGGTGAATCGGCTCCGGTACGGTTCACGCGGCCGTCGTCGAGGAAGCTCCAGTAGCACGGAGTAAGAGGCACACGGCCCAGTGGACGACGACAAATGGACAGCATCTCCGGCATTAGGGAGGAGGGCGGCTGTGAAATTGGTGCGGTAGGGGCGCCATGGAGGAGGGGCCGAGGTTTCGCGGCTCAGGAGAAGGGAGCTTGTGGGGAGAAGGTGATTTGGCGCCCATGAGGTATGAATGGGGGAATTGGGAGGGGAGTGGAACCATGTACGCATTTGTCTGAAATGTGAGGGGGAGTTATTGTTCTACACCTGCCTTTAGGCTTCTCGGCTTGGGTCTGTGTACTGAGTGTCGGGGATAGTAGAGTAACTTTGCTTCTCCCCAAATAGTGGGCAGGAGAGATTTTGGGCGAGGAGGCCGTGTTTTGAAATATAGTGGGCGCGAGCGATTTCGGGTGAGGAGAGCATGTTTTAAAATAGTGGGCATGAGCTATTTCGGGCGAGGAGAGCGTGTTTTTCCGACCATGGTTTATGAATTATTCGGCACATGTCATTTCGGCCGAGGAGAAGGCGCGCTTGGATGAAGTTACGAACCTACCCTCAATGCACAACTGGCCAATTAATGTGTCTCCCACATAGGACGGTAATTTCGCGTCTCCCATTTATTTGCTCAGGCGAATTCCACCGAGCAGAGGATGTTTAACGGTTCGCTCAAAATTTGGGAGAATGAGCATCCACGTCTACCTTACCAAGTCGTTTCGAATCAAATTTAGAAATATTAGCTTGCCACTTCTTTTTTAGATGGAGAGATGATGCTCGGGAGTAATGTGTTTTTACATGCTCGTTGCTAGCGATTTACTATATGACAAATAGTTGACCCACTCAAAAACGGGAATCAAACCCAAAATGAAATATCTCGATTCAATGAAATAGCTCGTTCACCAAGTCAAAATAGTGAACTAAATACAAAATTGAATGCCTCAATCGAATAGCATGTTGTTTAGTATTATAGTACTCCATGAACATGTTGAAAGCCAAATTAATGAACTTGTTTGGTATACACAGATATCCGTTCATGTGTGGATTGCAGACAACATGTTCGCCAATTTAAATATTTGAATGCAAGTTTATATCGAAACATGGTTTATATCAGTCTTTGATGCATAAAACGCGACCTCCCCCTCTCCCGGACTCCTGCTCTCTCTCTCTCTCTCTCGCGCTGACAATCTTCAATTCTGTCGCACGCATCCAACACACAAACCTTGTTGGTCCTCTCTCTTTCTCCCCATCTCTCTCTCTCTTTGTGTGTGTGCGTGGGGGGGTCTTTCTAGTTCGCATGCATATATAGTCCATCTATAGGTCTCTCTCGCACACTATGTATGATTTTCTAGTCCAAGCTAGATATATTGGGTGCACTCATCGTATGCACACAAATTCCTTGGCTCGTTGCCCGTAACTCTCTCACGCACCACTCTGTCGTCTCAGAGCTCTTCCCCCCTCTCTCAAACTCTCCATCTACCTGGGTCACACATACACATGCATATCTCACTCGCACTTGATAGGCCCATCTAAAACGCTATCTCTCTCCCTCGTTCTCTCTCCATCTCACACGCACACACACACAATCTCATGCCTAGCTAGCCAAGTATGATGGTCTCTCACTCAATTGTAGGCACACGCAGTCCCCCCTATATGTATATGACTAGCTAATCTTAGTCTCCATCACAAACATGTGCATGGTCTATCTCGATTTCTCTCGGGGCATCTTTCTATCGTGCAAGCACCTCCCTCGATCTCCCACCCATATAGCCCCCTCATGATCTCGAGGGGGTCTCTCTATCGTAAACACACCCTCTCGCCCTCCCCATGCGTCCATGTTCTCCATGTGTCCCTCTCGACCTTTGTACCTTGTTGGCCAGACCTCTATTGGACATGTGCTATAGGGGTGTCTCTGTCCGTTGCAAACAATCACACACTAGCTATATTCGAGTATCTCCTCGCCTCGCTTTTCTATCTCGGATATGCATGCATGATATGTTCGCCTAAGAAACGAAAAAACACACACTCTCTCTAATTTATCATTTGTTATCAGTTTCTCTTTCACACACATACTCTTTTTGCACACTTACTCATTCTCCTTCACACGCACTTGATCCCTCTCGACTTAGGCACTCTCCTCGGTCCATAGCATATTGATTTATTGAAAACTCAAACATCACAAAGTTTGACCATGTACGTGGAGAAAAACAATTACATCTGGAACGACAAACATATATGATTAGATTCACCATGAGATGTTATTTCGTATGATGTACCTTTGGTGTTGAAGATATAAATAACATTTGTGTAAACCTGATCAAAGTAACCAAAGTTGGACTTCTAAAAAAATTACATGAACTGCATTATCGAGCGGATGGAATATCTCTTTCCCTCTCTCAGCTATCTGACGCACCACTCAGCCTTATCGGGGCTCCTCAATCTCTCTCAAACTTTATATCTCCCTGGTTCACACATACACATGTCTCGCTCGCACTATACATATAGACCCATCCAACACTCTCCGCCCTTGTTCTCTCTCTATGTGACACGCACCCACCTAATAAGTATTATAATCCCTCACTCCATCATAGGCGCAAGCACCCCCCCCCCCAAGTATGATTATCTCTCACTAGTCATCAGGAACACACGTATTGTCTCCTTGCATCCATACGTCTATCTCGATATCTCTCGGGGTATCTTCTATCGTGCACACACCTTGTCACTCGATCTCCCACCCATGTAGTCCCATCATGATCTCCAGGGAATCTCTCTATGACAAACATACACTCTCTCCTCCCCATGTCTGCATTTTCTCCGTACGTCTCTCTCGACCTCTCTCCCTTGTTTGTCAGACCCCTCTTGGCCACATGCTATGGGTCTTGCTCTCTCGGTTGCAAACAACCACACACTGTCTCCTCACCTTGCTTCCGTTGTCGAAGATGCATGTGTGATATGTTTGCATAAGACACACATGTTTTTTCTCGACTTTTATCGAGTGTTGTCCATGTCTCTTTCACACACGCACACACACTTTTTCACTCACTCTTTCTATTTCACTCTCTCTCTATCTCTCTCTCTCTCTCTAGTTAGGGACTCTCTCACGTCCATAAGCATATGGATGTTTTGAAAAGTCAACCTCAGAAAAGTTTGACCAGGTATATGTGGAGAAAAACATTTACATCTGGAAAGATCATTAGATTCATCACAACATGTACTTACTTCATACTATCATTTATCTTTGGTATTGTAGATATAAGTATTTTTTTTATAAACTTGGTCAAAGTTTCAAAAGTTTGACTTTTAAAAAAATGTTGGAACTACATTATCAAACGGAGGGAGTAGCTCTTTCTCTCTCTCTCTCTGCTATCTCTCACGGGCCTCCCCTCTCACACGAACACTCTATACCGACGGATTATACGCTCACTGTGTCAGTGTATAGCTCCGTATATTGTTTAGTTGACCGGTCAACCAGTCCACATGCTGCCTTGTCAGCTCGTGTTAAATATCTTCGTGTGCTGGCCCATGTGGCGGTGGGTGAAAATAAGTAAACTAGAGGCCCATCTGACACGCAGTGAAGTAAGCAATGTTGAAACCACCCGGGGTAGCACCCCGCACGCTAGTAAATTGAGGGCGCATTGAGGACACACTTCTTCCGCGTGGAGGACGCACTCGCGCACAACTCACCACTGCACGGCGGCATGCACAGAAAGATGCACTCGCGCACACCCAGCACATAACACACACCAGCACACGTGTACACCGGCGTCGCCGCCGGTTGAGATGGACGGCGAGGCAACCAACAAGCGGAGGCGGCTCGAGCCAAAACCGCATCCGACGAGCCTGGACTTCATCAGCAGCCTCCCCGACAACATGCTGCTTGTCATCATCGGCCTCCTCCCCACCAAATCTGCCATGCGGACCGCCCTACTCTCCCGACGGTGGCGCCCCCTCTGGCGCCGCGTCCCCCTCAACCTCACCGTCGACAGCTGCCTCTACGACGGGGATTGCAAATGCATGGCCGTAGTCTCCAAGATCCTTTCATCGCACCCTAGGCCAGCCAGACGCCTTGACATCCGCATCATCAGTACCAACTGCAAGGTCCAACCCAAGTTCGACGAGTGGTTCTTATCCCCCGCCCTAGATCAGCTCGAGGAGCTCAGCTTTGAAGCTGAACGATGTCGCTCTCTGCCGCCGTCCGCGCTCCGCCTCGCGCCAACGCTCTGCCGCGCCAGCTTCAGCTCCTGCTATCTTCCGCAGATTAATGTCGCGCCCGCCCTTCTTCTCCCTCAACTCAAGAAGCTCGACCTCTTCGACGTTGTCACCCCGAAGAAGGCTATGGAGCACCTGCTCCACAGCTGTACTGCGCTCGAGTACCTTCGTCTTGAGCAGATCCACTGGTTCATTAGCCTCCACATCGCCTCGACGAATCTCCGATGGATTTATGTGTCGTGCTGGCCCCGCAACAAGACATCAATTGGGAAGAGATCACTCCAGCTGTCCCATGTTATGGTCATTGAGAATGCGCCTTTCCTTGAGAGATTGCATGTATCGGATCTAGAAGGTCCAACATAAATTGACAGTGTTGGTGCACTCGTCTGCCAAATTCTCCGAACTCTTTATTGGATCCGTAACCATTCAGGTACATCGCTCATATTCGTCTCCGTATTCTTGAAATTCACATTTTTAAATTTCTTCTTGATGTATTTATGACCGTCTTCCAGAAAATGATTCCCACAAGCTTGACCCAGTCTATGCGCATAGTGAAGATCTTGGCAATAAAATTTATCGACCCCAATCTGGATCAAGTTGTTGGATTCCTTACATGCTTTCCGTGCACGGAGAAGCTACTGATCGAGGTGAAACTTCTTTCCTATTAGTAAACGGTAATCACAATGTAGCTCAAATTTTTCATAATTTTCCCAAATTACGATGACAAGTGTAGTGTTCAAAACTGCATCTACGCACCACACTGAAAGAAATGTTTTTAGTATTTTTTTTCTCACGTGATCACCTGCGTCATTTTTTTGTTGTACTACTATAGTAGCCTAGGCTAGTCATAGTGAAAAGTAACTTAGACTACTCCAGTAACTCTATGGTTACCCTAAGAGCAAGTACTACCTCCGTCCTGGTTTACTCTTCCTATTTTGTAGTATCAAAATTTGACCATAGATTTAACTGACAAAATGTTAATGCATGTCACTAAGAACTATATCGTTGGATTCGTATTAGAACATAATTTCAAATGGTGTAATTTTTAGTGACATGCATTGGCATTTTCTTACATAAACATATGGTCAAAATTTTATACTAAATAAGAGGTAGTACAAAAGTGGGCTATAACGGCCCTCCACTATGTAGGCCAAAACACGTGCCAAATTCACTTGTGATGCATTTGGCATCGATGCCCCTCCATTGCTCACCTGGTGCCCCAATCTGGTTCACCTACTTTGCTCCAGTGCCAAATTAACTCACGCAATGAAAAAAACACTTGCGTGGGAGAGAGAGAGAGAGAGAGGACCGAGGCAATAAAACAACACTTGTTTGGGAGAGTGAGAGGCTGGTGTAGTTGGTTTGATTGATTTGTTTATACACGTGGGCCTGTGTGCACAACGGTGCCAACTCTCTCACATCGCGAGAGCGGTGCCAAAATCTTTTGATTTGACATCGATGCGTATTATGTGGCATACTTTGCGAAATATGGCATCAGCCACATAGTGGAAGGCAATAAATGCCCAAGCTCTTCACGTACTCCTAGGTAAATGAGAGGAGAGAGAGAGATAGAGAGAGAGAGAGAGAGAAAATATCACTAGCCAGCCAACCATATCGTATGAGCGAATGATATTGGTACCTCTTGATGACACGGCAATCTTATACATCCAGCTGCTCTAATATGTTCTCTTCCTTTGCAGATAAAAAAAGACCCAAAAGTGAAAAATGTGCTGCACTATAACAATCTCATCGAATGCCTTGATCTCCATCTTATAGAAATTGATTTGATCGACTATTGAGGCAGCACATCTGAGATTAAATTGGCCAGGTTCTTTGTTCTGGAGGCAAGTGTGCTCAAGGTAATGAGGTTTCGTGTTCTCTGGCGCAACAATGAATGGCGTGCTGATCACCGCAAGCATCTAAGCCTAAATGACAAAGTCTCCGGAGAAGCTGAATTTGTTTTTGAAACATCAAGTGGCCAGAGACTCGAAAACTTATTTGCCCAATAGTGACTTGTCAGGGCGGTGGATTTTAGTTTGTACGATAATGTTGCATCCACCTAAAGTAACGAAAGTTCTTACGTAAACTTCCTAGTAATTCCCTCTTCGTAGGTGCAACATTACTCCTAACACTTGTAATATTAGTTTGAAACTTGTAATATTGCCGTGTCCTATTCCCGCATTTTCAAAATCCTGCGAGTCAAGCAGGTCCTGAGTTGGTGATGATGTTGTGCCTGCCATCTTTTACCAATAGCCGTCGGATCTAGATCTGACGCATACAAACCAAACTTCTCTAGTTTTGCAAAAAGATGCTCGCACTTGTTCCTTATTTACCAACAACTCCTTGTCTCTCACAATCAGCCTTATCTCCTCCCCACCACATCTAGAAGGCCATGAAAAATCTGGCGCGATGGCCGCTGTCGGTGTCGTCCACCCCCCAATCTTGGTGTTCCGTGCAATGCACGGGCATCTACGCACGGGAAATTATGTCGAATACGGCTAGTTGTAAGCAGGCTAGGTCTACAGCCATGATGATAGTGACTGTAGACGGTGAGGCTGACTATGGTATGCCGATGTAAGGCCCCGGACACACTTGCCGGTGGTCGTTACTCCTGGCGGGATCTAAACTGGCCTCACATATCAATACTAGTCTTTTCTGCGCACTTTGTCCTCACTCGTGCGCACCCGGGAGCAACTTCCGGGTCGGTCACCCATCCTGAAACTACTCCAAGCTGAGCACGCTTAACTTTGGAGTTCTTTCCGAATGGGCTCCCGGAAAAGAAGGAATTCCTTATTGATATGAGTAGTCTACCATCCCTAATAAGGCAGGCTATCACATACACCCCCACTCAGAGGAACAGACGTCCTCGTTGGGCCACAGGAATGTTCCCTCTTGGCACAACCGTCTGTGCACCCAGTCCGATACATGTGCCATGTCGTGTGCCACGACGGGCCACAAACGTCATGAATAACATGACCGAGCACCTATCCACAAACATCCGTGTAACCACGAGGGTCGGCTCTGATAACAACTTGTAACACCCCGGACACACCCGCCGGTGGTCGTTACTCCTGGTGGGATCTAGACTGGCCTCACATATCAATACTAGTGTTTTCTGCGCACTTTGTCCTCACTCGTGCGCACCCGGGAGCAACTTCCCGGTCGGTCACCCATCCTGAAACTACTCCAAGCTGAGCATGCTTAATTTTGGAGTTCTTTCCGAATGAGCTCCCGGAAAAGAAGGAATTCCTTATTGATATGAGTAGTCTACCATCCCTAATAAGGCAGGCTATCACAGCCGAACACGGCGCCTATACTCAGGTGTCATCTCCGGCGTACGGTCTTGTCACTTCACTGTGAGGAGCAGCACGTAATAATTAGACCAACGGGTAGTACAGTGCTACTACATTGGTAGTACTACTACTACTAGTACTAGCACCACCGTCTGGATTTAGTAGTACTACCACGTCCATCTGGATTTAGTATTTGACTAGCAATATCTAGTAATGCATGTCACAAAAAATGTACTACTCCCTCTGTAAATAAATACATGGTGTATTGTTTTATTCCTATCGGCGATATAACTTAATGTCTTTTTGCTACTTAATAGGATTACATGCAATTAACTAACGACTGCATGTGATGTTTGGTAGTCTCAAGTCATTGAAAGCATGCACGGGCACGGAGGGGGACGCAGCTTCATTGACTTACTGCACCTGCCTTTGGGTGTATGACACGTGGGCCCAACGGGTGGCTGGCCAACCTGTCAGACAGCCAAAGGCAGGTGCAGTAGAGGGGCGAGGAGTAGATGGCCAACACACACGTGAATTCAACGCAGTATGCACTTCTCATATAAAGGCTCCCGCCAGTCCAATCTACGAAATCCTACGCACCTACACACCCAAGGGCAAGAGTGATCACTCCAATCGCAAGATCAGTTGACTAGAAGCTAGACCCATGGAGGCGATGAGCGTGAGCATCAGCTGGCTGTGCCAGATGATCCACGACGCCAGCATGCGGCCCGGCACCGAGGAACGTCTCCAGGTAGTTCTTGAGGCCGCCAGGGTGAGGGGCCGCTCGGAAGATAGCTTCATCTCCTTGTTCGATGAGGTCTTCATCGACTTCCTCGACAAGTTCATCGTCGTCAAGAAGCTCGCGGACGACCTTGACGTACGCCTCCAGCCTACGCGCCCAGGCTCTGCGATGCCTGCCACCCTCAACGGCCTCTATGGTGACAACCTCTTCGACGCACTGGTGGCCCTGCGACTGCCCGCCGTCGCGCCGGAGAATTTCCACGTCAAGGTCGCGCTCGCCGCACAGTGCCTGGCACGGCAAGACACCATCGAAATAATCACCCATGTCTACGCGCAAATCGTCCACAAGGACTACTACATGCAAGAGGAGGACGATAGGATGCTGGCGTTCTTGGACCGCAGGGCAACCTTGGACGGCATTGTTCAGAAGCACGTTGAGCTTGCCGCCAACGCCGCTGCTCCTCACACATCGGTTGGTAACCCGGTGCACTAGGGCGAGAGGATGTCGTTGATGGATCCGTATGTATCTTTATTTTTCCTCAAATCCATGTAGTAGTATATGGTACTACTAGTAATAATCTTACCTTTCGCATCAACTTCATAATTTTCCTACGTACTCCATGCATGAACCGCGCCAGAACAAAACTTCTTATTACTCCAGGGAAAATCGTTATTTCTATCTATCAGTCGCGCCATGGAGCATAACCAAATTTTACAAGTTACAAGTTTAAAAGGAAAAGCCTGCCGTGTTCGCATCGCACCCCCACACGGTTGGTCCGGCAAGCCGCTCAAGGGGGAATGCGTGTTGTGTTGCATTTTCACTTACAAGTGGGACCGCAGTTGAGCAAGCCGACTATCGGCAAACCCCCACCCCGCCCACCGTGCGATGGATGAGAAAACAGGAGGGAGAAGAGATGGATGTACCACGGACTCCAAGAAAATTGGTGTCGGATGGGACTCGTGTGGGTGGCGTGTGCCGTACTACTAGACATGAATGCTAGTTATGGCCCATGCCACCCCACTATATCGAGGTGCTGGTTACGTAGAACAAATTTCCTGGAGTCCGTGCTCAGCCCTCCTCTATCTCTCTTCTCAACCAGCCAGCAAACGCGCGGAGCCCATCGTCTGTTTTCTCATATGCGGTCCCACATGTCAGTGAAAATGCAAGAGGACCCACTGAACCTGCACATCTTTCACCTTGACGTGCTGGTGATGAAAAATAAATCCAATAAAGATCTTCGGTGTCTGCTTTTGGAGTTACTCAAGAGTAGTAAGATTCTATTTACAGTTTAACCCAAGATGCACATCACGTGGCTTCAACTACCACTCTATTTTCTTGCATGACACGACCTGGATGATGGATGTCCCATGTGTCGGTAAAAGGAGGAAGAACTCGACCAAATCTTCGGTTGTGCTCTCGGATTAGACTAGTTGTGCTAACTTAAAATTTTATTGTGTAGAATGGATGCAAGTTTTGGTATTGGCAAAAAGAGTACAATGATATATTGATAGAGCGCAATTTAGTAGATGTTCTAGCACTTTTAGCTAGCATAGAGGCTAGAGATGAGACTAGTGCACTTGTTGATAGAATAGAGGCTAGACACGTCCACTTCTTTACACTTGAAGAAGAAAGAAGCACGCAGGATCGAGCCTCCGCAGATCAACAATGAATGTATCAAGAAGGCACTAATCCAACTTATAGGAGCAGTTATGGAAGTTGGATATCTTCTAAAATGTATTCTGGTGGTTCTTGTTTTTCTAGTCAAAATTTTGGTGATGTATTTCCATGTACCAAAAAATCAATGATGACAAAAAGATATGTGTTTGCAAAGAAAAATGTACGCGACCGGGATGCGTTCGCGCGTTCGGCGCACGGCCACCGCATCCGAGAAATGGCTCGGACATGACCCCATTGCCCTACCCAAACGGACAGAATCTGGACAAAACGGAGGTCTATTTGGGGTCGCGCATTGGAGTTGGCCTTACAAGTGGGACCGCAGTTGAGGAAACTGACTATCGGCAAACCCCCACCTCGCCCGCCGCGCGATGGCTGAGTTAGAGAAACGACGAGGTTGAAGAGATTGATGTAGCACGGACTCCAACAAATATGGTGTCAGATGGAAGTCGTGCTGGTGGCGTGTGCCGTACTCCTGGACGTGAATGCTTGTTCTGGCCCATGCCACCCTACTACTCCTACTACTTATAGTAGTAATATCAAGGATTCGAGGTGCTGGTTACGTACAACGAACACATTAACATATGGCCCACCTCACACTGTGGCCAAATTTCCTCGAGTCTGTGCTAAGTTAAAAAGTGTTCTTTGTGAGGATGGGCGGCTGGTCTCAAGTTTAAAACCTGTTGTATTACGTACGTAGACGTAGAGATAGTGCAGCATGTGAAGCTAGTACAGATAGTGTACTATTGTTGATTGCCTCATCCGATAACCTGTTGCAATGCACGTACAATTATGTATTCGGAAAATATATTTTTTCCTCGTCGCAGCACCCACTCAGAGAAGCAACTCGAAAGCCATTCATAAATTTAGTAAGTTTATCACAGTCATATCATTTTATTGCCTACAAGGGGTTGTCAACCCACAACGACAACGAGGATACATTATAAATACTAAAGTTTTCATCACACAACAAATAACAAGCAATGAAATGAACTTCAACTCAACCAATCCTCGGCGTTGGAAATGCTTGCTTTGAACCACAAGTGATTCTCTGGGAAGGGCCAGCTAGTGTCAATCTCGAGACCAATCCAGGACTGATCATCCAGGCTGAAGTAGCCTACTATATCACGACCAGGGTAGGGAGCCACCGCAGTGTCCGACATATATATACAATTGCTTCTCATAAATGGTAGTAACGTTGTGTCAACAACAGTTGGATCGCCTTTCACCATCATTGGATAGTTTTGTCCAAGGAAGAGTGAGTTTGCTCCAAGACTATCAATACTGTACCAGGGAGAAGGTGTTGGCGCTAGCACATTAGTATCCATCCCGAATACCATGCAACAGGTGTTGGAATAGGTTCGAAGAGTGCGACAATGGGAGACAACACCTGCTCCTTCAGTAGTAACGTCAGCAGTGGGCTGTATACAGACAAGAAGTGGCGATCCATTGGAATTAGTTGCCAGCCGCTAGTGAGCATATGGGCCCTGCTCGTCCTCATGCTCATGATCATCACCATCGTCATCTCCCCCTTGGTTATAAATTTTTTCAAGTATAGGTGGTGGAATGTTCACAGGACCTTGGAAACACAAGAAGAAGGTTAATTAGTAGAGAAGGAAAACTTGCCAACTCTCATGCATGTGGATGAAACAATTATAATTACAGTGGAAGACAAACGTACCGAAACAATAAGGATCCCATGCAAAAATAGTGCCACGAGTGGTGGCGGCAAACACAAGCCTCTAGTATTCAATTGCATCACAGTACACATCAGTGTATAGAAACTGATTTTTGAGCAATATCCATCCAGTCGAACCACGAAGGACGGCAACAAACTTGTCGAAGATAGCAACAACTTTATAGTTCTCATAATTTCAAGAGCGGTTGGGAACTCGAGAAATTGCTATCTTCCGTAGACGACAGTCACCATGATCATATTTGAATGTACGTAGATCATCTGTATGCTCAACCTCAGGGCACTCAGAGATTTTTGGAAGTGGAATCCGCTGACGTGTGTACACATTCACAAGTTCCCACTCGCAATTGTACCCAATATAAACAACCCAATCTCCATTTGCGCCTGCCCAATGCTTGCCCTCAAGCGATGGCATCTTAACATCATATGTATCATTATCAAGCGGCATCAACTTGCACAAGGCGAGGCTTCCCTCATCCCCGCGCCAGTCAGCAGGGTCACGGAGAAGAAGATAGGGGAGATCAAACCACTCCTGGACCCTTGGGTTCCTTGTAATGATGTTATTAGTTGAGTCGAGAATGTTCTTGAACGAACCTGGCATGCTAGCCGAGGTGATGACGTCGCACCGATCAATGAGTTCCTCCACCACGTCATCTTTCAGATCTGGGCAAGAATAACGGGGTCGTTTCCGTCTTGTTCCCTCCATGGAGAAGACGATCGAACAATGGCAGAAGGAAGGGTGAAGGCAAATGGAGGAGGGAGGAAGAGCGTGCGATAGCAGTTCCAAATCGAGAGGGAAAGGCGAAGAGTCGGTGGACGGTTGCCAGTTTGCCACGGTACACGAAGAGGCGCCCCGGACTACACGTCCTTTCGGAAATTGTACAAAAGGACTCGTCGTCGTCTCACTGACATGTTTTTTTTTGAAATATCAATGACAGTAGGAGAGTGTCCTACTGACTTCTCATACACAGGTAGGGGTTACATATCGTCAGGGGTGTCGCAAGACAGGATGTGGGCCCCCAGTTCAGGGGCCTTCCATCAAGCCAAGCCCCTCCCAGACCCCACTATTTAGATAAAGTTTTTCTAGCTTTAGTCTAGTGTTCTCAAAAAGTCTCCTACAAATTGTTCTAGGGCGGGCTTAACCCGGTGTACAAGCAGGCCAAAATCTTGCTTAAACCTCTCTTGCCAGGAGGCAACCGAGGGGGGGGGTCGCCCTAAACACTTTGCCGTTACGTTCCTTCCAGATACTCCAGGCCGCCGTGAGGAAGATCTCCATGAACATGGGTTTGGGCCATCGTTGCCGCCCAGAGTGTACGATTTGCATGCGGTCTCCAGTGTGTGTCCAGACCATCCCTAGCCTCCCCCAACAGGTTCTGCTGAAGTTGCAATTGAAGAAGAGATGCTCCACGGTTTCTTCTGCTCCACTCGCACAAAGCTCGCACTCCACCCCCTCCGCAACATTATAGTGTCGTCGTTTGAGCATGTTTTTAGTGTTCACCCGATCCATTAGCAGCAACCACGCAAATACCTTAATCTTCATTGTGCATCTGCTCTTCCAGATCCATTTGAAAGCCCCATCCACCACCACGTCCTTGAAGTAGTTCATATAGTATTTACGCGAGGAATATCGATCCCCCCATAAGCAGGCCCAGGAATCACTTAGGTCATCTACGGGGGTGGTGTCTCTCGAGAGGTTTTGCATTTCCAGCACTTCGTCCCTGGCCTGTTGGGAGAGGGGCAAGTAGAATCCTTGCTGCATGTCAGTGATTGACAGGAAGTCCTTGACCGATGCATCTTCCATCGTAGTGTATGAAAAGGCTCGTGGGTGTGAGAGCTCAAGGGTTTCAGCTAGCCACAGGTCCTTCCAGAACAGCACCGACGAGCCATCACCCACCACAACCCTAGTAATGCCTCTGTACTTATCATTCAGCTTCATAACGTCCCTCCACCAGAACGAGCCACAAGCATCCGCCGCATGCGGGACTTGGTGTTCATAGTATGTGTCCCAGATCAGTGAGCACCATGGGGTATCTTTTTTGTTATAGAAGCAGTGGAGGAACTTAAGAAGCAGCCCTTCGTTCTGGATTTTGATGTCAAGAACCCCCAGACCTCCATGCTTCTTAGGCCTACACACAAGAGCCCAAGAGGCCAGTGAGTTACAAGTTTCGCCTTGCTCCATTTTTTTGCGCCACAGGCATCGGCGGCGAATCTTGTCCAGATGCTCAATCAATTTGAGCGGGAACTTGATAGTGCACATGGGGTAGATCATGAGGGAGGTAATCATGGAGTTCAGCAGCGTCAACTTACTCCCATAGTTCATCAGGCAAAGGGAAGAAGAGAGTCTACGTTCTGCTCGTTCCACCATTGGCATAAGCTCATTCACCGTAGGTTTGGTTGTCCCCATGGGCAATCCCAAGTAGGTGAATGGCATACCCCCAACCGAGCATTGCCAGATTTCTGCTAGGTCCGCAGTAAGGCGATCATCCACGTTAATCGGCACAAGAAGGGATTTGCCGAAGTTTATTTTGAGACCGATCGAGTCCGCATAGTCTATCAGGATCTGTTTCATGGTCCGCGCTTGCGCTAGATCGGCCGGCATGACTAGGATTGTGTCATCAGCGTACTGTATCACCGGATAATCCATTCCAGTACGCGAGGGGATCGGTAGTTCGATAAGCCCGTGCTGGTATGCGTCATTGATGGCAGCCTGTAACAGATCACCCGCGAGGACAAATATGAGGGGAGAGAGCGGGTCCCCTTGCCTTACTCCACAGTTGCAGTCAAATTGTCGTCCGGGAACTCCGTTTAGAAGGACCGAGGATTTGCCTGATCCAAATATGTTCTTGATCCACCCCATCCACCGATCATCGAAGCCCATGTGTTGCATGATCTTCATCATAGCAGAGTGGTTGATAGTGTCAAAAGCTTTTGCAAAGTCCAGTTTGAGCAGCACAATGGGTTTTTTCGACCTCTGGCATTGATAGATATATTCAAAGGCCCACGCCAGGCAATCTTGAATGGATCGGTTCTTCAGAAAACCGTATTGGTTTTTATGTACGATCTTGAGGATGACGGTCTGCAACCTGTTTGCAAGTAGCTTTGTGATGATCTTCAGGCAGCAGTTTAAAAGAGTGATTGGGCGGAAGTCATTAGCCGACTCAGGCGAGTTGGTTTTGGGGATGAGCGTGATGAACCCTGTGTTGATGCTGGTGAGGTCAAGATTGCCGTTGTAAAAGTCCTCACACAGTTTATAGAAGTCTTGCCTGACAATGTGCCAACAGGTTTTGATAAAGTGTCCATTGAATCCATCAGGACCAGGGGCACGGTCAGCGGGCATGCTCTTAATCACTTCATCAATTTCAGAGTGTGTAAAAGGAGTCGACAGTGTTTCAAGACCCTCTATTCTTTTGATGATTGAGGCTAAGTCAAACTTCATAGTCGGGGTGGAAGAAGCTCCAAGTCTCCCCTTGTATGTATCAAACAGTACCTGCTCCTTTGATTTATGGTCTGTAACCACAGACCCATCTTGAAGTTTGAGCGATGAAATAAAGTTTTTTCTATAACGTTCAGTCGCCAAAGCATGAAAAAGCTTCGTGTTTTCTTCACCAAATTTGATGTAACGAATCGTGCAACGCTCTCTCCAGTATCGGTTCTGGTATTGCAGCAGTTTTAGCAAATGGGCCTTGATAATTTTCCTGAAGTTTTTCTCAGGCACCGTGAGGGGCCGCCGGTCTTCCAGCCCATCTAGCTCCGCGAGGGCCCAATTACAGTTTTGAATGAGGATGGAGAGGCGGGAGATTCCTTTACTCCATTTTTTAAGATCATACCTTAGGCGCTTCATTTTTTTGCATATAAGGGCCGAGGTATTCTTTGCATAGCAGTATTTGTCCCAGGATCCCTGCACCACCTCAAAGAAACCCGGATGGTTAGTCCAGTAGTTTTCGAAACGAAAGACCTTGCTCTTGGGAATGGTGGTTTTGATTTCGACCACACATGGTGTGTGATCGGACACAGGTTTCCCCAGTGGGGTGGCTATTGTGTTTGGGTATGATTGGGTCCAATGACACGACGAGAGAAACCAGTCTAGCTGTTCCAATAATGGATCATTCTGCATATTGCTCCAAGTATAAGATCGTCCTTTTAGGGGGATTTCCACCAGGGCTTGTGCACGTATAATGTCATTAAAAATGAGTATGTCATTAGCATCCCCCCTGGCTTATTTCTGTTGTTGGAAGATCGAATGTAATTGTAGTCCCCTACAAGAAGCCAATCCTCCGCATCCGGTATTTCCAATTCATAGAGCCAATCAGTGAACATCACACGATCATCCCCCCTACATGGGCCATAGATATTGAACAATGTCCATGTGTGATCGGACACCTTCGAAGTTAGCTTTACTCCTAAAGCAAAGAAATCCGAGAAAAGCCTGTTCCCATCAAATAGAGAACCATTCCAGACCGTAAGAATACCCCCCGAGGCACCACGCGAAGGAACAAAAGCAAATTGATCAAGACGGCGTGGACAGAATCTTTTAATGTAAGCAAGATCAAAAGAGGTACGTTTAGTCTCCTGAAGGCACACGATATTACAACCCGAAGCTGCAATCGCATTTTTAACTGCTAAAGTTTTTTCTTCCGAGTTTATGCCACGGATATTCCACACTAACACCTTCCAGTGTACTTGGTTAGCCATGTAGATTAGTTGGTAGGGGTGGTGGCAGCGGGCTCCTCTTCCTCCAGCGGCGCCATGAGCTTGGACTCGGAGAGCTCGGTTACAGGAATTCCACAGCGCACCGTGCCGATCCGCTGCATCTGGGAAATAGGAGTTGGTGGCGGGACCTCATCAGCGGCAGATTTTGCATAGGTAGAAGAAGCTGCGAGGGGAGCCAAAGGTGTTTGCCGTGGTCTAACCTTAGACTTGTACGGGCGCTTATCAGCCATGGAAGGGGCCTTAAATCCATCGTAGCGATTGTTCCTGGTGCTACGGCGGAGAGGCAGTGAATCATCTGTTAGCTTGTTCTTCTTGACAGCGCGCGCCAGCACCCGGGGGCCATCCACATGTTCAGTGATCACCATCTCATTCTCCCGGGGCCCAACCCATGGCTCCTCAACGACGACCGTGGTGGCATCCATCGGCTTGTGAAAAAGCGGAGCAAAAGCTACATCCCAACTGCGCTTGTCCAATTTCACAAGGAGGGTGTCCGACATTGTGGCAACTGGGGTATACCAGGACCTGATGGCATATGCCACAAACAGGTATTGGAGCGAGCTACAGAACTGGGCATTCTTCTCCAGGGAGTCATCTGCAGGGAGGATCATGGGGAGCATGGGCTTATAGATGTATTTCCTGAGAAAGGAGATCAAGCGCGCGAAAGGTAAGACACGGAGGTTTGCCTCCTCCGCCGTTCCTCTGACAAAAGCCAGGGTGCTGTGGTGCACACCCAGAACGATATCATCTGCCGCCATCTCAACCTGCGCCACATGCGCATTCCAGGCCTCCAGACCATCATCGAGAACATTTTCTTCAGGTGTTACTCCGTCCATCATGGACGGACCAGTGTAACCGGTGATCTGACGCCAACTCTCACCCTGGTACTGCGGTGGAACTTCCGGCCAGGGCTGCCATCCATTGGCCAGTGGCTGCTGTGCAGGTGGTTGAAGATCATGCCCCCAGGCCGCATTCGCCTGTTGCTGCTGTGCAACCATGGCTTCAAAGGAAACTTGCTGTGAGGCAGTCAGGAACGGCAACTCCCTGGGATGCGGCGAGGCGTTCATCGGTGGCGGCGGCTCCTCTGTGCCCGCATTAGGCGGGTTAGTTGGCCAGTTGGTCAGGATATAGACCGGAATAGTCCAAGATCTTCCCAGCCCTCCAAACACGTTGGCCCTTTTAATGATCAGACTATGCGGCACATTGGAGAATTGATTGATAAGCACACGAACGAGAACTCTAGTCTTGACTTGCCCAGGATTGTGCCAAATTTCAAAGTTACCAAAGCAACTGACCGCCTTGTTCACATAGTATTCATTCTGGTAATCAAGGGGAAAACCCAGGAACACGACCCATGCAACAGCTTCAAAAATAGGTATGCGCATATTGGGTCCTTCGTCATGGCGGGCGAAGTAGAAAGTCCTATCTTCATCTATCGGATGCGGCCCAGTGGTGATAAGAAAATCCCTGACAGCAGCTGATCTAAATCCAATCATCCCAACTCCTAGATGAAAGATGTCAGAGTAAATCACCTCAGCATTGAAGTCCTCTGCCAATATTTGTAGGATTTCCGCAAGCACCATAGGACGCTGAAGATCGGGCGTCGGAGGGTTGGTGAGGACGAGCGCATAGTTCTCGTGGTGCAGAGGAGGAGCGCCGACGACCATCATGTTCCTCTGGAGTCTATCAGCGGGGCCATTGAAGATGGCGAGGGGGCCAGGGATGAACTGGAAGGGCATGACTGGGAAGTTCGCCATGGGAGTGGGAGTGGAGGTGTGCGCAGGGATGCTAGCGGGCGGAGGAGCCGAGAGGCGTTTCTGGCGATGGGGGGAGACACTAGCAAGCGGATGAATTGATGGGGGCTGCTGGCGATTTGGTAGTGGGGGTGGCAGGCTGGGTAGGCTAGGGGCGCTCGAAGTGATAGGACGTAGAGTTGGAGGATGCGGACCGTCACCCCCAATAGGTAGCGCGCGCGTGCCCGGGCTCTGCGAATCGCTTGATTTGATATGCCATGCCATTTTTTGTTTTTTGTTTCCAACCCCGCCTCGAGAAATCCCAACGGGAGGGGATACTATACTAGTTTTAATCCTCCAAATCCAGGAATCATTGGGGGGTTGCCGCGGTTTGTAGATCCTCCTCTTATGGAAAGGTTGGCTATTATTCGAAAAGGGTATATCTTTGGTGGGGACATGCAGAATTTTCGGTTTCCAAATAAAATGGGGGGAGGCTTCATCGAAACAAGAATTCGCAACGTGACCAAGGAAACCACAGGATGAACACAGCATCCGGGCCGGGCACGCAAAGTAAAGGTGTTGAGTAGAGCCGCAAGTCGTGCAGACAGAAAGGCCCGGCCCAACATGGGGTTTAGTGTTATTCACCGGCTTAATTATTTTACCCTCAGGACATATATTCTCAAGATGGCCCAATTGATGGCAAGCAGCACATAAATTCAAACGTTGGAATATTACCTCCGATGGCGGGATAGAATGTAGATGCCATATTGAGGCAATCTTCTCATCAGAATAGCCGAATATCCGTTGGTCCAAAATATGGAATAGCATGAAATCCGGGATGTGTTCCCAATTCTTTGGCTCAAATTTAATGCCCTGAAAAGCTTGATTTCCGGCCGACGATGGAACATTAAATGCATTTTGAAAACTGCCAAAAGAGAGATAATCCTGGTCTGGAGGTGGAACGCATGCATCGTTTGAACGATCTGAATCAAAAGTGAAATGTTTCACTAATGTATGCTCTCTATGATTTTCCAGATGAGTGTCCATGAAATGAAACCCAAATTTTGATAGTTCTTTATTAGCTGAATGGTCTTTTCTAGCACTTTTCCGGAGAAAGTCAAGGTTGGGTTTGATTGCAATAGGGGTGCGAGCAGCCACTTCCCCAAGCTCATCATCCAAATGCCAGCCATTGTCCAAACTTGAATAATTCATCGACGATTTGAACAAGTGAAAATGACAAACAAAATCCGGCCAAACCCGATCTTTCAACTTGTAAATGAAATGTCCCACATTGTTGGAAGCAACGGAGAAGCGAAAAGACCTTTTGCCCAGTTGAAGAACATTAAAACCCAATGGAGAACCACCAATACAGCATTGAAGCACTAGGCCAACTGATTCTGTCGTGAGAGGGAAGGATGCCGAGGAGAAGGAGACAACCAAGAAGAACTCCTTGGTATGGGGAGAGGGGGAAAAGTGCACCGATGAACCAAACTTTGTGCGCACCTGTTTAGCCACAGAGATCCCAGGGTTGAGATCCCAATGGAGGAGGCTAGCCATTCGTAGGCTAGTCTAGAGAGCGCCATGGGTGCTCGCCGGCCGTCGGTGGTGGTGGTGGTGGAGGTGGGAGAAGAGGTGGGGAGGTGGGGAGAGCGCCATGGCCAAAAACTTTAGTTCTCTCACTGACATGTTGGAACAGGAACACATGTCAACGAAACATGGTGTGTAATTTCTCAAGCAAAATGCGATCTGGCCGCGTTGGCCCGAGGTGCCGCATTAGTTATCACTGAATAATATAAAATATTATGAGTGCATATGCTCCACCCCGAGTTTTGTAGCTCCTTCTCGGTCATCGGGAATCTATGTTCTTCCACTCTTTCGTTTAAGACATGAGCTTTGTTCATCCTGTTGCCTGCACGCGGGACATCTATATGCCTCCATTTTACAAAATCATGCTATATGCCTCCATGACACGCGGGACATCTAGCATCAAGGTGGCGTGTCATGCAAGAAAATGGAGATATGCAGTGCGTAAGTGAGTCGTGCACTTCGATGACACCTAATACTACGCAATATTTTTTCTCCTTGATGGCACATGAATGGTGCACGTACTCAATGACAGAGAACTGGATGGTAGCCATGGACATGGTCGGCCCTTTTTGAAGAGAGTACTAATAAATACGTAACTTTGATGTGTCCCGTCAACTCGCAAAACAACGAGAAGCTTGCTTACTACTCCTTCTCCCTCGCCAACGCATGCGCGGTGGCTCGCAGCACGAGGAGAAACTTTTGCTTACAAGCGGTGCACGTGCAGCAGTTCATTTGGTGTCAGATTGCCAGAAGTAGTACCATCATTATTGTTCGACTTCCGGAAGAAGAGAAGAGCCAAGCGCAAGGTCACCTACTAACCTATAGTACTACTATAGCCGAAGTTGCTCCACCTTTTTAGAGCATGGTTAATTAATATAGGCGGCTCTTGCAGCGCATGTCATTTAGAGCAAGTACTCTCTTTGTAGGATCAAAGGAAGTGAAACAAAAGTTGGAGTGGATGCTAGATTGCCAATTAAAACATGATTACATAGGAAAAAAATCCTATAGCATTCTATCCTATGAATCAAACGACCAATGTAGGAAAATTATGAGGGGGGTCTCTCCAACAGTGTTCCTCGGCTCGCACCTAGCATCACGGTGGTCGAACTTGGAGTCATTCATCTGGTACACGGGACCACATGTCAACGAAACATGGTGTGTAATTTCTCGGGCAAAATGCGATCTGGCCGCGTTGGCCCGAGGTGCCGCATTAGTTATTGACCTTTATTTTCTTAATGACGTGGCATTCAGTTTTGAAGCACGACTAACTGGTACTGTTTGCAGAGAAAAATATAAACTACTCTACCACTACTCCACCTCTAGTACTAGTAGTATAAAAAAGATATATAGGCTGGAGCTTCAGAGCTTTCTTGCTAAGGGCTGCCCACTTGCTTCTCACACTATCACCCTCTCTCCAGATCTAAAAAAGACGGCCTCTCTCTCCCTCCTCACTGGTGGTCATAGATCCGCCGGGGAAGAAAAGGACGTGCAGCGTTGACGCACTCGTCGTCGGTGAGCGAGGTCATGCACTGACGACAAGGCCGTCCTCTTAGACCTAGCACCCGCGTGGGATGGCCTTCATCCCCAAGCTCACTGCCGTAGTGCGTACGGAGGACGACGACCACGAGCGAAGCCACTTCCCGCCGACCCTCAGGTATGCTACCTCTTTTCGAACCATACCCTTGTTGTATTGCCCCATCTGCCATGTCACTGCATGTGGATCTTTTTCCACTCCACCATCTTCCCAATTGGCTATCCTCTGCTCTGCTGGTCACGCAGACGAAAACCTTAATTTGCACTATTAAAGGAAACCCTACTTCATGTAGATTAATCCATGTCCGGGTTGAATAAGGAAAGGAAGGGAGACTGTACTGTCCAACAGAGTAGGCATCGACCCGCATCTAGGTTGAAAAGGGGAAAATCAGTAGCTAAGGAATGAGTCTCATGTCTCTTGGTTGAAGAAGGGTAGAAAGGTATGACAACGCAATAGAGAATGATCAGGTCGATCGGTTTGTTGTCCTTACATAGGAAAAAGGTGGCTGAACATAACAAAATGGGACGTGATCCACATATGCTGCCTGGATATTTGTTGCTCTGGGCAACCATACCTCCCTCACCACTCTATGCGTCCATGGAGGTACATCGTACTGGTGCGCCCACTGTCCGAATGGGTCTCCCATGCTCTTATTGTCACTTTTTTGTTGTTAGTATAACGCCAGCGGTAAAGTCAACCAATGCTATTGCTAAAGTGATGCCACATTTAACTAATGCCGCACTCAGTCTAATGCCACCAATAAATTTAAGCAATGCCATTTAATGTCTCTGCATTATTTCAGGGTTAGCTGTTGATTGTGGATGTATTAAAAAAAATTCAGCTAAGGCATTCTAATGTTGTTGCACAACCAGTATACTAACGATGAAACTTGTTACTACCTTCAGATTTTTGCATTGTTAATGCTTATAGATTACATACCTCACTTTCATGAGATAAGTTAATTTTTTTTGTACAGTGTCACCAAAATGCCAAGGCGCTGATGTCATTTTATTTTGGTTAAACTGCACAAAAAATTATGTAGACAAGAGGAAAGGTCAAGAGTGGGCACCTGCTTATCCGGTTGTTTTCTTTGATTCGATTGGTCAAGTTTTATGTTTAATCGACTATCAAGATTGGGATAGAAGTTTTCAGGTCCTCTCGAGTTCAATATGATATATACCTTCAAGGTACATGGTTTGCAAAAAAAATAATAATACTATTATTAGTTCATAATGCTAGTTACCTTCAGACTTTTGTATTTGGTTTAATGTTGTTGCCAGCTAGTATACCAATGCTGAAACTTGTTACCTTTACATTTTGTATTGTTGTATTGTTAATGCTTATAGAAATCTTCAAGTGCTAGCTTTTGGAGATCAGTTCAGTAAAATCATTATACTCTACCCCGTAATAAAAAATTACTCCACTCTTCCACTAGCCAGTGGATTTGTGTATATTTGTACTATTTGAATGGTGTTGCATTAGCGTATCGACATATATAAGGTGTGGAAAGCTTTCCCAGAGCAACAAGTTTCAGCATTGGTATACTAGCTGTGCAACAAGTTTCAGCATTGGTACAAAGGGTGTAGAGTTCACTAAAATACTGCCAGTAAATCTAGCCACAACTTTTTTAAGATTGGGATAGCAATTTTTCTTGTTCACCCGAGTTCGAAATGATATTTACCTTGAAGGTACGTGGTTTGCAATTTTTTAATACTGTCATTAGTTAATAATGCTAGTTACCTTCAGACTTTTGTATTTGGTTTATTGCTTTTGCACAACTAGTATACCAATGCTGAAACTTGTTACCTTATTGTTAATTCTTATAGAAATCTTCCAGTGCTAGAGCTTATGGAAATCTTCCAATGCTAGAGATTATAGAAACATTTTCCCATTAAGAAATTGGAATGCTTATATTTGTGAGTCTATGCTTCAAGTAGTGCCACTTTTATAGTAATCACACTTTCAATATGTATGCAAACATGGATGCTCGATTTTAGTGGAACTGCACAAAAAGTCCAACTGGTTCAACATTAGGAGCATGTTTTCTTCCAAACCTTTATATCCAATTGGTGGCATTATGAGTTGTTCATTAAGAAGGTACATGGTTTGCTACTATATTGCTACTCTTTTTGTACTATCATTAGATAGTAATACTAGTGGTTTGCATGCAAATTTATTGGCGGGGTGGACCTACATTGGAGGTGCAGGACATGATTCAATGATTGGATGCTCAATTTTGGTTGTATCAATTTCACCTCTTCCATCACTATGATCATGGATATCCTTGTTCTGGTGAAGAATATGCGCTATATTTCTGCTCTGAACAAGCAAATCAATTCAGTATGAAATTTTCCAGGGCAAAACATGACTGTATCAAATTGTCCAGTGCAAAACATGACATATGCTAAGCGGAAGAGACATGTTTAAACCGAAAATACAAGGTGGGGTATATGTTTACTAGCTGCTTGATATTTGGGCAGACAGAGATGTCTGCCCGTTGCTATTTGGCAAACACACAAAGTGACTGCAATTTTGGTTGAACTGCACAAGAGAATAGTATAGTCACTGCATGCAGTGCCATTTGAAAATAGACACAGAAAGATTGGATAGTCACTTCATGGGCTGTAGAAAAGTAGTATTGTACTATTTATTGGCCAACACAAGGTGCTTCATTGCTTTGGTCTAATTATACAATGGGCATCATTTTGCCTAAGTTAAAGTTTGTATTCCGAAAATAGTCTCGCCGTGTGATCGAGAGAAGACCAAATCATATTGCAGTGGATGTTCCCCCATCATGTGTGGTTCATTCTGATGGTTCCAGCTATTGGTGAAACCACTTACGTCTGCAAGAGGAATTGTAGACTTCACAAACAAATTTGTCTTTAGTCTGTACTGAATGTTGGCCAAGAGAAGCATCCATGTTAGTAGGAAGAACATATGTTTTTCTAGATCTTTGCTTTTGGAGCTACATATTTGTATATGATCTGTGAATCATTGAGATGCATTAACATGTTGATCTTATGTATGGGAATCGTACTAGTTGGTTTTAGTTGTGGCTGATCTTTGCTTTTGGAGCTACATATTTGTATATGATCTATGAATCATTGAGATGCATTAACAGTTCCTTATATCTGTTCGCTCAGTGTTTACAAGTTACTGATCGATCACTAGCTAGCCTACTAATGCGCTCCTCACAGTGTTAGTTGCGACGCAAGATCCGAAGTGGTAGTTTTTTGAATAAAAATGCCTACCTCTGAAGAAACTGACAAGCTGCTCTGAAGAAAATGCCATGCGAATCTGAAGAAACTGCCAGCAAAAACGTTCGCAAATGCCTGATCTCCCAGTGAATGTTCATCAGTTAATGTGATCGTACACGTACACCATCCGACCTACTCGATCCTACACGTAAACTATCCGACCTATTTGATCCTACACGGATAAATAGCGGATCACGCACGTACTACCTCCTTTCCGATTTGCAGGGCTCAATTCAAAAAACGACCTACTCGATCCTACACAAATAAATAGCGGATCACACACTACTACCTCCTTTTCGTTTTGCATGGCTTATTTCAAAAATCTCACAACCAAGGTAGATGATGAGTGGTGAAATGATTTTCGACAAGGAGGGAGTACCTCATCTGGATGATTCGAGTTTGCAAATGCCTTATCTTCCAGCTAAATGCCTTATCTCCCAGCTAAAGTTCATCAACTAAAGCCCTCGATTGCGACTCGTTGCACGCTACTCCGCGTACTGGCTTCGAGCGATTTTGAGTGCATGCATGCAGCCGGCCGTAGTTAAGGCAGCTAACTGATGCGAAAAAAGATGTGCTTTAATTGTTGTGGGCCTTTTAAATCCGTGGAATCATTATTGACATGGAGGGAGATGATTTGAGTGCACTCGTTTGACCGTCATGTCGGCGTGTGACCCAGCACGGAGGGGACGGGACGGCACAATCAGAATTTCAATTTCTCTAGTTTTCCATGGCAAGCTCGCGCGCTAAGCCATGCTTACTTAATTATGCATTGAATTCCGATGACCGTCGCGCTACCTTCCGCCTATAAGTACTGTTTCCCGGCCTTCTATGGTGGCACCCTGACCCAACTCGCCCTACCCTCATAAGCCCCCACCGGCCTGACGTTACTGGCCACTTATCCTTGCTCTCGCCACGTCCGCCATGGCCCCGCCCGTCCGCGATAGGCGAGGCCGGAGGCGGTCACCGACGAAACTAGTGTTCGGTTTTTCACCGGAAGGCAGACGGAGGGAGGAGGCATTCTACCGGTCTTTAGATGGCAATGCGGAGATTGAGTACTTGTTGGAGCGCGACCGCCTGGCGGAGGATCAGGAGTGGTTGGAGCGCGACCGCTTGGCGGAGGAGCAGCGTATCGCCGATTTGCGCCGCCAGCGGGACATTGAGCAGCAGCGCATCGACGCTCTGAGTCGCGAGTAGAGCGCCCACAACTGGGTCGACTACGTGGAGGCCGGCGCCCGGAAAATAGCCCTGGAGACTGTCGGGCACGCACGCGTTCGCGACGCCGATTTTTACTACCAGCTCATCAAGTGGGTTTCCCTCTTAGAAGCCGAAGCTTCGATGGACCACGCCGGCATGGAAAGGGCCAACGCGCGTGAGCAACGCGCCCTATCGCACCTCTGGCAAGTCCGAGGCGTGGCGGAGGACGCCGGTGCCGGCGTTTAGCGTGTACCGCAGATGGCGGCCGGCATCGTCTAGTTAGCTAAGAGTAAGTTTGTACTTGTACGCTACTAGAGTATTAGTGGGAGTAGATAGTTAACTTGGCTATGATGGTTGTCAATGTGGAAGTTCAGTACTCTATATGTGCATCAGCCCTGTTACTTTGCTCTGAATGCTGGACTTTCCGTTTGAACGTATGGAATGGGCTGTTATTTTTTAAAATGGGTTGTATTTGTCCTCCACAGGTTTAGAGGCTGACTTGTGGGCCTACTAAGTTGACGCGTACACAATCAGGAGATGATTGTACGTGGAGAGGATGACAGGAGGGACCCGCCAAGGTCATGGCAGTACGCAAGCAAGTGCCTCCTTATTTCAAGCCAATAAAAAAATGGCTCCTCCTAATGGATTTCTAACATCTGGGTCTCATGCCATTGTCAACGTAGTCAATAAACGAGAGAATTGCACGACGAGCGGCTGACACCAGGGACCCAACAGCTCGCCAAGTTATTTTTGTTTTGGGTTAATTTGATAAATGCCACTCCAAATCTGGTGTTTTTGAGAAATGCCACTGCAATTTCCAAACTTTGAAAAATGCCATTTCATGCCATTTCCAATGGCATTTTTCGAAGTCTGGAGTGGCGTTTTTCAAAGTTTGTAAGTTGCAGTGGCGTTTTCCAAAGTTTGAAAAAATTGCAGTGTCATTTTTCAAAGTTTGGAAATTGCGGTGGCGTTTTTATGAATCGCCATAATTGGAGTGGCATTTATCTAATTTGTTTTTAGATGGAAGCAGGGTGTCAACTGGGCTGTGCGGGGCACTCTGGCCTGTCTAGACAGCCTTCTCTTTTATGTTTACCACAGACTAGCCCAGTAGTTTTTTTTCTTTCTGAAAATGGCTAGCCCAGTTTTTTTTGTGATTTGCCAAGTAAGTCACTTTGTCAGGCCTGTTGGGCTATAAATCTTTCAAGACGAGGAGAGCTTCATTCGGCTGGATGAGAAAATGGCCTATCAGTAATGAGAAATGGCATGTACATTTTTTAAACACATCAAACTGGCAATTAGTTTCAATTTTTTTTTTCATTTCAAGATTTTAAATTGCATTAATTTTTATGCATGGACAATTTGTCGGATTTTATATTGATATACTTTATTTGTAAAATCAGTTTGAATGTGACTCGAAATTTCGGGATTAAAAACAGTTCGGACCGCACCGAAATATGCGAATTTTCGTATAATTTTTTAACCGTGGCCACAATATGGGCTGTAATGCTAACAAAAAGAATATGGGCTCCAAAAAAACCTTAAGAATTAGCAAATGGGCTGTAAATTATTAGAAATAATGGCAGATGGGTTGTATGATGTTTTCCATAGATTTAAGGATTTCCTAAAAAAAGGTTGACGCACAAGCAGTGACTGTTGGATGTCCATCCAATGGCCGCCGTGCTTCTTCAATCTCTGCTCTTCCTTCTCCAGCCGCTCAAACAAGCGACGGCGGGACTGCATGCTCTATCCTCCCCGTGGTCGGCTGTGCTGCCGCGCATGCCTCACCGCCCCACCGTACTCCCATCGCTGGCCTATCCATCCCTCTACTCACCCACACCTGTTGTTTTCTCCGGGGACGGCAGATGAAACAATAAACCCTCGTACTCCTCCGCATGGGAAACAACTGCCGAGTCTTCCCTGGCTCCGTGTCTTTTCCTTCCTAGGCCTCGCCGTCGTCCACCGCCCTGGTGCTTTCGGCGCGGCCTGGTCAACGTGGTTAATGAACGACATCCATCAGAAGTGGACTGTACGTGGATAGGCTGACAGCTGGGTCCACGGTCGCACGCAAGGAAATGCCTCCTTATTACGCGCAAAATAATGATTCCTCCACCTAACAGCTAGGACCCACGGGAAGGGCTTCTGTATTTCATGAAAAAACGCCCCCCCCCGCTGACAGGTCGGACCCGCCAGCTATATCTTCGCACGCAAGGAAGTGCCTCCTTATGACGCACAAAAAATGAATACCCCCTGCTAGCTGGGACCCACCATAGTGTGTGGCTGACTTGTCGGCCTACTAAGTTGACGGGGATAGAGGGCTTTGTCAAGTTAGTCAATATGAACGATTCTTGCTCTAGTGACCGTACGATGTCCATCCAACGGCCATAGTGCTTCTTCAACCTCTGGTCTTCTTGCTCCAGCCGCCCAAAGCAGCGCCGGTCGTGCCGCCTGCTCCTGCCTCCCGTGGCGGGCTGTGCTGCCGCGGAGTCCTCACCGCCCCCATACTACTCCCACCGCTGGCCAGGCCATCCCTCCACTCACCCACACCCCCTGTTATTCTGCGGCGACGGCAGCCTCACATCGCAGCCGAACCAATGAACCCTCGTACTCCTCTCGGCGTGGGCATCCACTACCGCGTCTTCCCCGGCTACGCATCATCCGCTTCCTAGGCCTCGCCGTCATCCACCGCCTTGGTGCTCTCGCCGTGGCGGGGTCAATGTGGTCAATGACTGACTTCCATCGGAAGAGTACTGTACGTGAAGAGGCTGACAGCTGGGTCCACGGCCACAGCCCAGTTTTTTTGTGATTTGCCAAGTAAGTCGCTTTGTCAGGCCTGTTGGGCTGCAAATCTTTCAAGAGGAGGAGAGCTTCATTCGGCTGGCCGAGAAAATGGCCTATCAGTAATGAGAAATGGGATGTACATTTTTAAAACACATCAAACCG
Source organism: Secale cereale (assembly GCA_902687465.1). Classification (NCBI taxonomy): domain Eukaryota; kingdom Viridiplantae; phylum Streptophyta; class Magnoliopsida; order Poales; family Poaceae; genus Secale; species Secale cereale. Next base: position 329,530,600 of record LR738714.1, on the reverse strand, counting down.
ACAATTAGTTTCAAATTTTTTTTTTTCATTTCGAGATTTTAAATTGCATTGATTTTTATGCGTGGAAAATTTGTTGGATTTTATATTGAAATACATTTATTTTTAAAATCAGTTTGAATGTGACTCAAAATTTCGGGATTAAAAACAGTTCGGACCGCACCGAAATATGCAGAATTTCGTATAATTTTTTAACCATGGCCACAATATGGGCTGTAATGCTAACAAAAAGAATATGGGCTCCAAAAAAACCTTAAGAATTAGCAAATGGGATGTATGATGTTTTCCACAGATTTGAGGCTTTCCTAAAAAAGGTTCATGCACAAGTAGTGATTGTTGGATGTCCATCCAATGGCCATTGTGCTTCTTCAATCTCTGCTCTTCCTGCTCCACCCGCTCCAACAAGCGTCGGCGGGACTGACTGCTCTCCACTCCCCGCGGCCGGCTGTGCTGCCGCGCATGCCTCACCGCCCCACCGTACTCCCATCATTGGCCAAGCCATCCCTCTACTCACCCACACCTGCTGTTATTCTCCGGCGACAGCAGACGAACCAGTAAACCCTCGTACAGTCGTACTCCCCTCTCCGTGGGAAACAACTGTCGAGTCTTCCCTACCTCCATGTCATTCCCTCCCTAGGCCTCGCCGTCGTCCACCGCCCTGGAGCTCTCGGCGCGGCCTGGTCAAGGTGGTCAACGATCGACATGCATCTGAAGTGGACTGTACGTGGAGAGGCTGACAGCTTGGTCCACAGGCGCACGCAAGGAAACGCAAAATAATGATTCATCCACCTGACATTTGGGACCCACCGAAAGGGCCTCTGTATTACACGAAAAAACATTACCGCCACTGACAGCTCGGACCCACCACCTATATCTCCGCGCGCAAGGAAGTGCCTCCTTATTATGCACAAAAAATGAATACTCCCCCTATTAGCTGGGACCCAGTATAGTGGCAGGCTGACTTGTGGGCCTACTAAGTTGACGGGGACGGAGGGCTTTGTCAACTTAGTCAATATGCACGATTCTAGCCCAAGTGACCGTATGATGTCCATCCAACAACCGTAGTGCTTCTTCAACCTTTGGTCTTCTTGCTCCAACCGCCCAAACCAGCTAGCAAACCAGCGCCGGTCGTGCCTCGTGCTCCTGCCTCCCGTGGCAGGCTGTGCTGCCGCAGAGGCCTCGTCGCCCCTTACTACTCCCACCGCTGGCCAGGCCATCCCTCCACTCACCCACATCCCTGTTATTCCGCGGCGACGGCAGCCTCACACCGCAGTCGAACCAGTGAACCCTCGTACTCCTCTTCCCGTGGGCTTCCACTGCTGCGTCTTCCCGGCTCCGCGTCGTCCCCTTCCTAGGCCTCGCCGTCATCCACCGCCCTGGTGCTCTCGGCGCGGCGTGGTCAACATGGTCAAGGAACGACTTTGCATCAGACATGGACTATATGTGGAGAGGCTGACAGCTGGGTCCACGACCGTAGCAAGGAAGTGGCTCCTTATTACGCGCAAAATAATTATTCCTCCACCTGACATCGGGGACCACCGGACGGGCCACCGTATTTCATGAAAAAAAATGTTTCCCCCTAACAGTTGGGACCCACCAGCTACATCTTCGCATGCAAGGAAGTGCGTCCAGGCAAAAACAAAACAATTCGCCCCCCTTACTATTGGGACCCACCGGCTACATCTTTGCACGCAAGGAAGTGCCTGACAGTCGGGACCCACCTGGTCGAAGCGTACGTAGCGTTGTCATTCTGGTTGCGAACATGTACGTACATACTGGTCGATGTAGAGGCGCGCACGTGTCGTAGTAGAGGCGCGCACGTAGCATGTACACGTACGTATAGCGGCCAGGGTGCAAGAAAGTAAATACGGCCACGTACGTACATACGGGCGGGATCTCGAACGCCTACTCACGCGTACGTATGGCCAGGGCTCGTGTACATGGCTGGGTCGGAATAGAAAAACAGCGTCATCATCGTGTTCATGGGGAGCCAACCGGCTGGGTCGGAACGGAATGCATCGTCGTGTTCATCGGGAGGGCTTGGACAGAACAACCAATGGAAACGAGGCCTGGCGTACCACAGAACAGAGGAAACGGCCTTGTGTTTGACCGGCCATGGTCGAAACGAGATCCTGTTCATCGAAGGGGTCTGGTGTACCGCAAAACGGAGGAAACGAACCTCCTACGGTCGAAACGGGGGTCCTGTTGATCGGGAGGGGTGCGGCGTACCGCAAAACAGAGAAAACAAACTTATGTTGGAGCGCTACGGTCGAAACAGGGGTCATATTCATCGGGAGGGGTGTGGCGTACCGCAAAACGGGACTCCACGGGATACTGTTCATCTCCACCGTCGACCACCTCCAGCCTCCACGGGCTAGTGTTCATCCACCGTCGACCTCCTCCTGCCTCCACCTGCGACTGTTCAGCCTCCATCGCGCACTACTCCACCGGCTACTGTCCAACCAACCCTCTCCACAGGCTCCTATTCAACGACCCCTCCACGGGCTACTATTAATCCAACCTTCCACCGTCTACTGTTCATCCAGCCCTCCACGGGGTGGTCCTATTTATCCAGCCCTCCACGGGGACCTGTTCATGCAGCCCCAACCGGCTCGATCGATCGGGGTCCTGTTCATCCAGAGGCATCATCACGGGGTCCTGTTCAGCCACCCCCACCGGGAACTGTTCATCCAAATCCCCTCAGCAACGCTCACTGTTCATGCAGAGGCAGCATCGATCGGCTTCAGTTAGCAGCAGTAGTGAAGGAATTGCTTGATCGGGTTCAGTTAACAGCCATCGATCGATTGCTCGGGTTCAGTAACGCGTAACCTGCAGTGCAATCGCTCGGGTTCAGTTAGAGCCCAACGCCTCGCTCGGGTTCAGTTTGAGCCCAACGCCTCGCACCCACACGCGTGCGTGTACGAGAGAAACGCGCATCGCTCGGCCCCGACCACCCACCATAATCAGGAACACCCCGATATTTTCCTCGCCCTCGCTTCTACCATGGTTTTTTCCATCATGGACGGCCCAAAGAATGTCATTTAGCTACGTCTCCGGCCCGCCCAGGACGAAAAACCCATTTTCTGTCATGATTTTTTGTCATAGAAGTAAGACCCCACCACATCTATGATGATACCGGGTTTTTTCACAATCATCGTCATATAAGTGTCATAAGTATGACAAAAAAAGTTTCGTTCGGCCCAAAATGTCACGGATGTGTCTTTTTTTTGTAGTGTAAGAACGATGACATGATGTATTCGAGATCTATTCATGTAGGAATAGCCCCCATCTTGTTATCATTAATAGCAACCATACATGCGTGTCTTTCTGTCCCTTGTGTCACTGGGAAATAACACCGCAAGATCGAACCCATCACAAAGCACCTCTTCCCATGGCAAGAAAAATAGATCTAGTTCGCCTAACTAAACCAAATATTCGAAGAAAAAATATGAGGCTATAAGTAATCATGCATACAAGAGATCAAAGAGGACTCAAAAAACATTCATGTATATAGATCTGATCATAAACTCGAAGTTCATTGGATCCCAACAAACACACTACAAAAGGGTTACATCAAATGGATCTCCAAGAGACCATTGTATTGAGAATAAAAAAGAGAGAAGAAGTTGATGTAACCTCGGGTAATTTAAATACAGAGGTCGTTACTATTTTGGTTGAAGACAATATGGCGCAAAAGTACACTGGATATATATCAAAGTGCATACTGCTAAGTTACGAAGATGAGAAACCACTCATACAAGATACATGTATGCATGCTGAATTGTTGCAATCCATGTGCTTTTGGAAAGATGAGAAGCATGTTCAGTTTGAGATGATAATTTCTTATGCGTTAGACGTCCATGCTTTAGAAGGAAAACAAGAAAAAGAATATCCCAATTATTTTGGTGAGCCACGTTTACAAGGAGGCATCAAGGAGTCCACGACGGATCTTGTGTGTTTGCTCGCCAAGATTGGTTGCTACGTGAGGATCGAATATATATATTATTTTGTATTCCTCTTCTTACCATGGAAGGAGCATGTTTGGAATGGATAGTTCATACGTGATCAGCTTACCTTAAAAGAAGTCGGATGGGGTCCACATGCGGATAGAGATGCACTTGAAGATGTACGGCGCACCAGTCCATATTATTTCACTTATGTTGTTTAAATTGTTTGTAAAGATTGCATGCTTGCATCAAGTCATCCGGTCGGTCGAGTCCAAGTCAGTTTAAAGTTTCCTTTTAGTGTTTGGACGTGCAAGTCTACGATAGAAATATATTTGGTTTCCAACTTTGTTAGGAGTCGGCTGATATATAAAGCCAAGGTGCGTCACATGTAAGGAGGTTATTTTTATTATGAAATAGACACAATGCGTTTTTCAGGGTAGACACCCATATCAAGTTTTGGAGGGATCTTTAGAAAGCATATGTGCTGCGATTTCTCTTCATGGAAATTGTTTTGCGCGTGAGTACCTTCGTCGAGATTGGTTTTCTCGTGCTGGGCCGCAAGGTTCAAATCCTCTACTTCGTGCACATCGTGTGCGTGGGCGAGAGGATGCTACTGCTGGTGGTGGAGTGTCGTGAAAGATCAGGCCGCAACAACATAACGAATCTCGCCGCGAGGTTTGGTTCTTATCAGAAGCCATCTAGCTACTGCCTACGGACCCATAGGTCTATGGTGAACTACTCACACATCTTCGGAGATGCACCAATGAGGATGATGAAACCCTCTGTGATGGTGTCTAGATTGGATCTCATGGTTCTGGAACTTGTGGCGGATGGAAAAAAAATCGTCGACTCCCCTAGGGTTTCTGGAATATTTGGTGATTTATAGGACGAAGAGACGGTGCAGGGGGTCACCGAGGGGGGAACAACCCCCAGGGCGCGCTTGGGCTCCTGGGGGAGCCCTGGTGGGTTGTGCCCACCTCGGGCCTCCCATGTGCTAATTCTTTGGCCCATCATGTGTCTTCTCGTCCAGAAAAATTATCCAAAAAGTTTCGCTGCGTTTGGACTCCGTTTGGTATTCATTTTCTGCCAAGTAGAAAACAAGCAAACACATCAATTGGCACTGTCCACTATGTCAATAGGTTAGTCCCAAAAAATGATATAAAGTTGCTATAAAATGATAGTAAAACATCCAAGAATGATAATATAACATCATGTACCAATAAAAAATTATAGATACGTTGGAGACGTATCAATGGGGAACCTCCTAAAAACCTTGATCCTAGTTATGTGAAAAATATTAAACACCACTTTGATAATCCTGAGAAAAACACATTCAACTTGTTAATGGGAGTAAAGTTGGATCAACGTGAATACGTTAGGGATTATTGCTTGACTAAAAAATGTAAACTGTTATGGGTTCAAATTTATATGTTGCATTGGTATGCTCGGGAGCTATGCTTGAGATATATTATACTATTGCACTAGGATGAAGGCTCCACACCTTCCTTTTTCATGTAAAATTAATGGTACTGAAACCTTGGCTTCTTATGCTAATGGTATATATATGATTACTATGATGTGGAGAGAATAGAACAAGTTGTCGCTTTTAAGGGTGCTTATCAAATTGAATCTTTGTTTAAAAAGTGTGAAAATTATGATGATGTTGTTTACAGACCCAAATTTTTTGCTATGCTTAAATATTGCTATGAGAATTATGAATATAGTTCCGATATTTATGCATTTATTGAGAAGGTCTGCGGTGTCCAAGAAGAGAATAATATTTTGCAGGAATATATGGAAGAAGGAATTGATGACATTGTGAGCTCATTGGATGAAAAAGATGAGGGGGGAATGAAGAACAAAAGGAGGAAGAACGGACTAGCTACCCTTGCCCACCTTCTAATGAGAGTAACTCTTCAACTCATACATTGTTTAATTTCCCGTAGTGCTTACCGAAGGATGAATTCTATGATAATTGCTATGATACAATTGATTCTTTTGAAATATGTCTTTTTGATGAACTTGATGCTTGCTATGCTTTTGGCCAAGATGCCAATATGAATTATGCTTATGGAGATGAACTTTATATAGCTACTTATGTTAAGAAGAAAATTGTTGATATGGCACCCACACATGATAGTCCTATTATCATTTTGAATTCTCCCAAGTACACTATATCAGAGAAGTTTGCACTTATCAAGGATTATATTGATGGGTCGCATTTTACCACTACACATGATGATTTTGATAAATATAATATGCATGTGCTTGCTGCCCCTACTTGCAATTTTTATGAGAGAGGAACTACATCTCCACCTCTCTATGTTTCCGATACGATAAAATTGCAAGAAACTATCTATACTTTGCATTCGCCTTTACTTGATGTGCACGAATTGTTCTTTTGTCACATGCTGATGCATAGGAAGAGAGTTATACTTCATTATTGCATGATATATGTTGCTTTGTGCTCAATACTAAATTACAAATCATTGCTAATTAAAATTGGCTTTGATATACCTTGGGATCCGGGTGGATCCATTACTTGAGCACTTTATGCCTAGCTTAATGGATTTAAAGAAAGCGCTGCCAGGGAGACAACCGGGAAGTCTTAAAGAGTCATTTTTTCTGTTGTGTGCTTTTATAAAGTTTACAAATAAATAAAATTACTGGGAAACATAAAACTTTTAAAAAAGAAAAGCAAAAGTAAGAAAGACGAGCACCGTTGAAGTTGGGGGGCTCCTTGAACTTTGTTCATGCCCATGGAAACTTTGCAAATCTTGAATTACAGAAACTTTTCAAACAAAATATCCCTTTGTACAAATCTAGTGTATTATAAAAATAATGTGCCAAGATTTGCCTTTAGGATTATTAGATCGCTTGTTGGTATGTGTGGTGCAAAAACAGAAACTTTGGCTGTAGTGCGTGATTTTTCATTTTTTTTAATGGAATGTCAAAACTTTGTGAAATTTTTACACAGTACGTCTATGAAAGTTATTTATTTTTTCCTATTTTTTCAGAAGTTGTAGACTTACAGAAGCATGGTCAATGTTCAGAGTACTACAGACTGGACTGTATTTGACCAATTCTGTTTTTGATGCATTGTTTTACTCGTTTTGTTGAAACTATCAATTGTACCGGTAGTATAAGCCATCGAGAAGGTATAATACAGTAGCTACAATGCAAAAATAAAATATGTATGAGTTTGCAACAGTACTTAAAGTAGTTATTTGCTTTATTATACTAACGGATCTCACAAGCTTTCTGTTGAGTTTTGTGTGAATGAAGTGTTGACAGATTGAGGAGGTCCCGATATGAGGAGAAGGAGGAGAGGCAAGAGTTCAAGCTTGGGGATTCCCAAGGCACCCCAATTAAATATTCAAGGAGACTCAAGCGTCTAAGCTTGGGGATGTGATACGTCTCCAATGTATCTATAATTTTTTATGCTTCCATGTTGTTATGTTATCATTCTTGGATGTTTTACAATCATTTTATATATTTTTTGGGACTAACATATTGACATAGTGCCAAGTGCCAGTTGTTGTTTTCTGCTAGTTTTTTATATCGCAGAAAATCAATATCAAATAGAGTCCAAATGCAGCTAAACTTTTTGTGGATTTTTTTGGACCATAAGACATCCAGTTAGCCGGACAAGGACATGGGGGTGCCCCGAGGGGGGCACGACCCTCCAGCGCGTGCCTGGTGGCCCAGGTGCACCCGATGGGTTGTGCCCACCTCGGTGGCCTCCAGCACCGCCTCTTTGCTCTATAAATGCCGAAATATTCCAAAAACCCTAAGGGAGTTAACGAGATTTTGTTCCAGTCGTCGTAGGCTTCTGTATGCACGATATACAATCTAGAGCCCTTTTTCGGCACTCCGCCAGAGGGAGAAATCATCACCGGTGGCCATCTTCATTGTCCCAACAACCACTGTGATGAGGAGGGAGTAGTCCACCCTCGAGGCTGAGGGTTTGTTCCAATAGCTATGTGTTTAATCTCTCTCTCTCTCTCTCGTGTTCTTGAGATGCACAATCTTGATGTATCACGGGCTTTGTTAATATAGTCAGATCATATGGTGTTTCCCCTCTCTATCTTGTTGTGATGAATTGAGTTTTCCATTTTAGATTTCTTTGGATTAAATACTTTTATGGATTTGAGAACACTTGATGCATGTCTTGCTATGAATTCCCATGGTGATAATGGTGTACCGTATTGATTCACTTGATATGTGTTTTGGCACTCAACTTGCGGATGCCCGAAGTGACATTGGGGTAATCTATGCATAGGGGTTGATGCACGTTCTTGTCTTTATTTCTTCTGTAGAAATCTTGGGGCACTCTTTGAGGTTCTTTGTGTTGGATTGAGTATTATGAATCTAAATTTGTTTTGGTGTTATTTAAGTACGAACTCTTGATAGATCGATCGGAAAGAGTAACTTGTGTTATTTTACTACGAACTCATGATAGATCGACCAGAAATATTAACTTGGTGTTATGTTAGTACGAACTCTTGGATAGATCGATCGAAAAGAATAGCTACAAACAATTCCTTCTTATGTTCTCCGCTAGATAGGAACTTTGGGGTGATTCTTCATCGCACTTTGAGGGATGGTTATATGATCCAATTATATTAGTATTGTTGAGAGATTGTACTAGCAAAAGTATGGACCATAGGCCTTGTTTTCAAGCATTGCAATACCATTTGTGCTCCGTTTTATCACTTGCTACCTTGCGGTTTTTTATTGTTCCTATTACAAAAATCAATATCTACTCTTCATATTACACTTGTATCATCATCTCTTCGCCGAACTAGTGCGCCTATACAATTTACCATTGTATTTGGTGTGTTGGGGACACAAGAGACTCTTTGTTATTTGGTTGCAGGGTTGTTTGAGAGAGACCATCTTCATCCTATGCCTCCCACGGACTGATAAACCTTAGGTCATCCACTTGAGGGAAAATTGCTATTGGCCTACAAAACTTTGCGCTTTGAGGCCCTACATGAGACTACAAGAACAAAGTTGTGTGGTAGACATCACGATGCCCCGGAAGGCATCCCATCTTTCTTCAACAAGTATCGGTATGTTTTCGTCTTCGTTTAGTTCATACGATATGCGTAAATCTTGGAGCATATTTTGTGTTTGTTTTCCACTTTTCTTTTACGCATCATGCTGGTATGAGATTGTCCTTGGTTGATTTATATGATGCTCATTGCACGTCATGTCGGTGTCAAAACTAGCGGATCTCGGGTAGAGGGTTCCGAACTATGCACCTAAGGATCGATTGTAACTGGACACTGGGGACACAATGTTTATCCAAGTTCAGGCCCTCTCTATCGAGGTAATACCCTACTTCCTGCTTTATTGATCTTGATGAATATAGGGTTACAAGATTTGATCTACCTCGAGATCGTAATGACTAAACCCTAGAAGTCTAGTCTAAGATGTTGTGATTCTATCGCTATGGACTAAACCCTCCGGTTTATATATGCACCGGAGGGACCTAGGGTTGTACATGATCATCTTGCATAGGAAGGAAATATTACACCCGGACTCTAAACTTGCTATTTTACACATATGGGAGTCCTATCCGGACACGGGGGATAATCTTCAGCGATAATCTTCACGGCCCACCAGTCCGACCCATAACGAGTAATCCGGCCACCCGAGGATCCCTTAATCCAGGACTCCATCAGTAGCCCCTGAACCAGTCTTCGATGACGATGAGTTCGGCACACATACTGTCTTCAGCATTGCAAGGCGGGTTCCTACTTCCGAACATAATGAAGTGTTATTTCCTGCACAAAGGAACAATGTCCGGTTCTGCATGATTAGTAAAACCCTTAGCTTCGAAGGCAATGTGTCGAAAAACGGACACTGTGTCTTTACTGACAACTTTTTAGCGATGCGTCATGTTTAACCCTTTAATATTTTGAACCATTTTCTTGGCTCTGGTTTCGCGTTTCGAGGCATAGCCCCATTGGCACGTCTTATCAAAACAGAGATTGTGCCTGTTTATCGCGGAATCCTCATCAATATTACATGGGTAACCCAACTGTTTTACGGCTGGGGTGGGGGATGTTTCGTATTTACCGTCTATAAAAGGACACATATCCTTCCCCTTTCACCTCACGGTCTCCTCAAGCCCTAGCTTCCCAATCTTTCTATCCCCGGCGCCCACGGCTCCACCGCCCGCAGCTCTCAACTCCTCCACCACCGCCTCCTTCTCCAGCAATGGCTGGATCCGGCTCCAAGGGCAAGTGGGAGGCTTCCACTGTCACGGAGAAGACCGTGAAGAATCTCCGGAGCACGGGCTATCTTGCAGACGTCATAGCACACCGGATTCCAGATAGGAATCAGGTAATCCCCGTCCTTGAGCCGGTTGACAGGGTAGTATTCATCCCTCACTTTATTCGGGGGCTGGGGTTTCCGCTTCACCCCTTTGTCCGGGGCGTCCTATTCTTCTATGGGCTGGATTTCCATGATCTAGCCCCGAACTCTATCCTCCACATATCGGCTTTTACTATCGTATGTGAGGCTTTCCTCCGCGTCCCTCCATACTTTGGCTTATGGCTCAAGACTTCCAATCTGAAGCCGAAGGTGGTCGTCGGGCAGCACGCGGACAGCGGGGGAGCCATGGTGAGGAAGCTCCCGAACGCCACCTGGCCCAAGGGGGCCTTCGTGGAAACCAACAAGATATGGCAGCAGGAATGGTTCTACATCACCGAACCTCGCGATGCCAAGTGGGCAGCCACACGCGAATTCAAATCCGGACCCCCGGAGAGGCTTACCTCATGGACCACCAAGGGCCTTGAATGGGGGTCTCAGACGGAGGTGCAAACAATACAAAACGGCATTTCCAGCAAGATGGCGAATGGCACCCACCACACAGATGTGATACAGGTGATGCTCTTCCGCCATACTCTCCCCTGCCAACTCCGGGCCTCCCACCTATGGGAGTTCAATCCGGAGGGTCGACGGACCTTGAAGCGCTTCTTTGGCACCACGCACGAAGATATCTGGAAGCACCTCTTCAAGGCCCAGAAGGATTGGCCCAAGGATACCGAAGACAAGGGCTAAAACAGCGTGGCCTCGGCCTCAGAGGTAAGCACAACTCTGCCAAACACATATCATGTCTATATTTCCATTATAACAGGAGTTAGAACTTTTACATTCCATTCAGGCTTGGTCGAAGAAAGCGGAGCGGATCAAGTGTCCGGCTCCATTCTCTGAAAACCCAGCCACGTCCCAACTGATGGCGATGCTGGTTTCGGCGTCGTACAAGGCACCGGAGAAGAAGGCCAAGAAGAAGGGCAAGGAGGCCAAGAGCAACCCCCACCCTAAGGGGCCCACGGACATAGTGTCTGGGGACACCGACGCCCACTCCTCCCACGATGAAGAAGAAGAGGAGGAGGAGGAGGAGGAAGAAGAGAGCAACTCCCCCATCAAGGCAAGGGGGAGGAAGAGGGCGGCCCCATAGATGGTGGCAAGGGGGTGCCCAAGAAGAAGTTAAACATCCCGGACAGCTCGGATTCAACATTCGAGCATAGTTTCCGGGCACAGCCCAGGATCAAGCCCCTGGCCGAATCGTAAGTGTTCGAATTTCTCGCTGTTGTGTTTGGTTTAATTAGCCACCATTGTCTAAGCAACTTTATTCATGTATTTTACAGTCCTCCCCGCATATTCCCTGAGGCTTCACTGTCATCAAGGAATTCTCTGCCAACTGAGATGGTGGAGAGCGACACGCTGCCGCAGGCTCAATCGCCCGTCCTAGGGGATACCGAAGTGTCCTCCCTACGGGCGTCCCTTGCACGAGCAAGTGGGAGTGGGGCGGATGAGAAGGTGCCCGAGGTCAACACCTCGGCCGCCGTCAGCCAAGGGGGAGCAATCCCTATGGCGACCGACGGCGGGGAGCACAGGCAATTCGGGCTCCCACCAAGCACTATTCCTGAGGCCAGTACGGCTCCGGAATTGGGAACTCAGCATCCTACGATAGGGGGAGGAGCATCAGCTCCAACGGCGTCCTCCACTAATCCGGAGGCGCCAAACACACTGGAGGAAGCACTCCAAGGTGCTTCCATCATGGCGGAACACCGTGTCCTGATGGGTGCGGTGATGGGAAAGATTCAGTCCGCCAAGAACGGACTGAATGATGCCTTCAATAGCCTATTGACAAGCTTTGAGGTATGCGATGTAATATTCTTAAAATAACTTCATGTTTTATTTGTATAAGGAAACAAACTAGTATACGGACTGTAGCCCCTGATACTTCATTTGATTCGGAAAACAAATCGAACAAAGGATCCATACAGTGTTAGCTAATATTGTGTTTTATTTTTTGAACAGGCTTCCCTAGTGGCAGCATCCGCCCATGCCGCGGAGGTTTCCGAGCTCAATCGGAAGCTTGAATTTGCTGATGAGGAGCTCGAATGTGTCAACAAGCGGTTTGATGAAACACAAGGTATACGAATTTTCAAATGATTATGTATACCAAAATTTTATATGCTTTGATTGTAAGAGTATGAACTCATTATGATATGTGATTATATCACAGTTGGCGCTACCGAGGTCGAGACCCTCAAGGGCGCACTTGCAGAGGCCAAGAAAGAGGCCGAGATAAACCAGGCGGCCGCTGACAAAGCGGCTGCCGATCTGGACGCCAAATATGCCTCCCGCCGTAGACATGAGTCTCAGGTGTCCAAAGTCGAACAAGAACTGTGAGACGCTATTCGCAAGTGCGAGGAGCTGGCACTACAAGAAATATGTCAACTTGTGACCACCACTATTGGTCACTGAATGGTCACAAATTTCCATTTGTGACCTTTTTGTGACCAGAAACATAAGGTCAAAAGCTGGCCGTCATAAACTGACTATAGCGACCTTCTCTGTGAGAAGGTCATAAACATTTTTGACCAAAATAGGCCTACTGTCGTGTTTTGGTCACTAGCAGCCTCCCCAGGCCACGTAGGCATCCAGCGTGGCAAGCTGATGTGGCACAAGATTCAGCCCGGTCCAATTCAGTTTTCTACTTGGGCCTAGCCCAACAATTCAGCCCATTTATTTTTTTTTCGCTTTCAAGTTTGGTCAGCTACATGGGCCAAGCCCAATAGCCATTTATTTTTGGGCCACGGTCTTTTATAGTATACGTTTTTTGGGCCTCGGCCTTTTTCCAGTCCAATTGTCAATTTTCTTTTTCTTTCTCATTTTAAAGTAGGTCCCACTAGTCAAATGGGAATCAATTAGCAGGATCACTCTTTCGGTACCACACATTGGTTATATATTTGTGCAATTACATAATTTGGTTCAAACAGAGCCAATAAGGCTTAATATTTCATACAATAGCCAAGCGTAGTACAATTCTGGTATTCAGCTATCAAATACAACTAAATATACACATAACTAGCTTCACACATAACTATGTCCAATGAGCTAAAGCGCATTGATTTGTGTGGTTTTTCTTCTGGATTCTTCTTCCTAGAGCTTTTGTACACCCAGCTTATGAAGAATGAAAGCCAACATCTGCAAATAATAAATTATGAAAAGTTAGAAACATAATCAAGTGAATCTGTGAATATAAAATTCTCATAACGATGAAAATTTGCTGTAGAACTTTAGATTTAATAGGAAACCATGCATATAACATTCTCATAACAGCGAAAATTGAGATGTATTTTGCAAATGACAAGTACCAGCACAGTGCAAGTTAACAGACAAGATGAGTAGTACAAGCTATCAATGATTTTCCACATTAGAACAGGGCACATGCATCAATTTTTATAGTTGGGAACAAAGAAGACTGTGTTGAAGGACCTGGGATACCAAATTGATCTTAGAAATGAAAATTGCAATAGGTACTAAATGTATATGGCTATACATAAACCAGTAGTAGTACTACTACTAGATGAAAAGATGTTGCATGGTAAATATCCAAAGTATACAACCAAGAATATAAGAATAAACCTGTTTCATTACATAGTACTGCTATGTAATTGAAATGCAAAAGATACATCTCCCATGTTCAGCAATCAGGATCAACCATGGAGTTTCTACTACTCCTACATCACTAAGCTGATTATTTAAGATGCTAATGTTTACTTTTGAAGTACAGTTATGGTTATCTCAAAGAATTTGTGCCTCATAAACATGCATGGAATTTCTATCTCAAAGAAGTATACATATTTATCTTGTTTAATTAGGCCAGCAGCACAAAACAACCATGTAGAAATGTCAGGGCAACACAGCAGCAAGGTAACACAGTAACACTGCAGATATGTCAGACCAAAAGATGTGAGCGACGGTAGACTACACCAACACTAACTAGGTAACAGAATTACTTAAGACTGTAGCTCAGGAATTCGTTATCCATGCTAATATAAAATTCGCTCAAATGGAGCCTTGGAAACACCCTTTCCCAAGTAGTCAGATCCATATATCGTCCCTCAGTTCCAAAGCTTCATAAAGACCTACAGAAGAGGGATGATTCAGACAAGATTAGTTCAACAAAAATAATACAATAACATTCGGTAAATAATGATATAAATAAGAGTTTGTGCCTTCACTAGTCAGGAACTCGGGAACCAAAGCAAAATTTTAAGGTTGAAAAGGAGAGATCGGCGATAATAACAAAATAACTCACCAGTTGATGCATCGCTGGGAACAACGGCCCTGGCGAAGGTTCCATCTAAGTAGCACACATCAACCTGATGCACAAAACCATGAGAAAACCATCATATTATCCAAATAACTAAGCATATAGCTGCAAGCCCAACAATTTGAATATTACGCTGACTACTGCCAATACATTTAGCCAGGACTGTTTGAGCACAAACAAATTTTGCAGCAGAGCACTAGAAGAAGAGACGATGGATACTCTTAGATTCAGAACATAATTGACACACGGGGTTCCATGTCCATTTTCCTTTTACCATATTGTCCTATTCGTTACTTTGGCATGTGAAATGCAGTTACAATACTCTAACATCGACCATAGTTGACTGCCTAGAGCATAGGGAAGATAATTCATTGGGGCATGAGCACTAATAACTCGAAGTGTCGAGGGAAGCAAATCGTTGACTCAGACATCACAAATTTTTTAACTGAACTCGAAGTTAACTGAGCTCCTGACCATGTGATGGCATAGGATACTGACACTGAACACCGACAAGATCCATGGCAGCACGACACTACACATGGGGCCAAAAGTTACAGGCACCTCTACTAGGAGATGCAGAACTCTACTAGTACTAGGAGAATTACCCTACGAAAATGAACCAGACAAGTCAAGTGATTTGCTTCACTCAAGGACAAACCTGCTACACTACGTCCAAAGCATAGTCAAAACTGACAATCCGCTCGGGCGAATTTGCAGATAGATTAGAAACTAAAAAACGTAGCAGTTCATCCAGAAGAAGATACATAGTAGGGCATCTGCATTGGCAAGAGCTGAACGCACCATAATCTCATGACGAGGAAATCATCACTAATATATAGACCACCCAGCACTAACAATGTTCACATCAACTCTCAATTTGGTCAGAACCTCAAAGTATACAAAAACTGATGTGCTTCAAAGCTAAACTGATGAAGCTGAAGCTAGGACATATCAGGCAGGTACAGTTTCGAGGATTTCCAGCAGCTCATATATATGACAAAAAACAAGTTATCCTCCTACCCAACTACCACCAATAGCAATGCAAAAAGGAAGCAAAATGGAAAGCCTATGATATTCACATCGACCATGCTGGACAGCAATGGTTATGACATCAGTTATTCAAAACAACTAAAAGAAGTGTACTTTCATTGTATCCCCTAGTAAGACAGAAAGTTTGAGAATCTATGGTCAGCGGAGGAACCATAGCATTGTTGCAATTTTCTTGAGATCAGGTAAAAAAATGTAGAGGATATGAAGTGCATCAACATCTTGTGTCTGACTGGTATAAAGATAATTAGGCCAAATAAAAAGTGAAGATGTGGTTAGATGTTTGCAGCTATTCATGAACAGACAAAACTGTGACTAACTAACATAACCTGTACAACACTACACTGGTACACTCAAACAGTAGAAGTTTATAACCTTATTGAGTTAACAATTGTTTGAATAAGCTACCGTAATGCTTGGCTAGCAAAATTTGTAGGTGAATAGTGTGAAGATTAAAGATAATACAATGAATCATGCTCTTGTGACTGTATATGTTGTTTATGTTTGACAGACAACCATCCAATCCACCTAAGAACCATTGTTCCCAAACAAAATCCTTGTTCGATACTACAATCATCAAATGAACTAAATCAACAGCATCTGTGAAAGAAAGCATCACAGCTAACACATCTATCTATCTATGCCAAAAAGGTTTCTTTCTAATCGTAGATCTAAAACGTGTGCACAACAAGGTAAGGTAACAAACAACGCTACTCACCGATTGAACAAGGAATTGGATAGCAGGGGTGGTGATTAGAAGATGATGTCTTCGTCCTTGTCGCCGCCGCCGACGAGTATGTTGGTGGCGGAGGCCATGGAGACGCCCCTCTTGAGGGCGAGATCCTCGGCGAGCTTCTCCTCGGCGAAGAGCTTGGCGGCCATCATCTGGCGCTCGACCTCCCTCCTCTTGTAGCCCTGGATCTTCTTGAGGCGGAAGAAGTCCTCGCGCTCGAGCTCGTTCAGCTCGCCCTTGATGTAGGTGATGGTGTTCTCGAGCCTGGGCTTGACGACGTTCTCGTGGGCGTTGACGCGGCGGTTGGTGGTCTTGATGGCCTCGTCGAGGGTGAGGAAGGAGGTCTGGAGCGAGGCGAGCTCGACGAGCACCTCGATGGCCTTGACGTGGGCGGCGCGGCAGGCGGAGACCTGCTGGCCCCCGCGGGCGAGGCCGGTGAGGTCTAGGAGGATGATGAGGAGCCCGATGTGAGCCTGAGCAGAGGCCTCCGGGACGAGGAAGGGGCGGAGGAGCGGGTGGTGGTGCGCGGGCACGGGCGGCGGTGTCGGATCTGAATCGGCGGGGTGGCGGCGGCGATGTGGGAGAGGGAGCGCGTGAGGTGGATCTGGAGCGCTAGGGTTCGTGGGG
>LR738714.1:329493263-329512487 GCA_902687465.1 Secale cereale | reverse complement strand
GGGGCGGCGGTGGTGGGTGGGGATGGCGGCGGTGGTGGGTGGGGATGGCAGCGAGGGAGAGGAAGGCGCAGCAGCCTCGATCGGATCTGGAGAAGGAAAGGGTGGGTCGGTAGGTGGGTTAGGGTTTTGGTCTTTCAGGAGATGATCCACCGTTGGATGGGCGCGTCATGGATGGCTCAGATCGTGTCCAACTTGGTGATCCGCGTGGACGTGGTTCCTTGCTTCTCATTGGTCGGCTGGCTCGCGCTCAAATATCTAAAATTTGGACCCAAATGATCAATCCTATGGCCACATTCATAGCATAGTTTGTTCAAATGATCTCATATTATGCACAAGGGTGCATCTTGGAATGGCAAACAATATTGCTTAAGGAAGTTTTCATTTTCTTTGGACGAAAAAATCATTTTCCATTTTTCGAGTGCCCAAAAGGAGGTTTTTTTGTGAAGGACCTCCCAAATAATTGTTGCAAAATTGGACCAAATCATTTTTATAAAATACTAGGCCATATTTAATGCACAATTGACCAAATGGTTGGGTGCAAAAAGTTTTGATCCACCTCTCGTGAAAAAGACAAATTCCAGTCGATTCAGCTGAAAGCGGGTCAAATTTGAACTGCAGCTGCCTTGTAGTTTGCTCTTTATTTTTTACAAAAATCATTTCTAGGTACATAAGTATCTATTTAATCAGAGAAACACCTAAAAAATACCAAGATTCAACCACTAGCTAGGAACGGTCATTCCCGCCGTTTTGACCGCATTTTGAAACGGGCATAAAAAATTCAAAAAATATCAAAAAATTGGAACACCTTCGCATTGTGTCATTATATATGACCAAGTTACCAGGAAAAATAATAAACTTGTAATATGGCAATTCTATTAAAAAAGTGTTCTCAGAAATGAGCTATCATGCGTGAAGATTCATGGCTTTCAAGCCAAATGATCAATCCTATGGCCACATTCATGGCATAGTTTGTTCAAATGATCTCATATTGTGCACAAGGGTGCATCTTGGAATGGAAAACAATGTTGCCTAAGGAAGTTTTCATTTTCTTTGGACGAAAAATTCATTTTCCATTTATCGAGTGCCCAAAAGGAGGTTTTTTTGTGAAGGACCTCCCAAATAATTGCTGCAAAATTTGACCAAATCAATTTTCTAAAATACTAGGACATATTTAATGCACAGTTGACAAAATGGTTGGGTGTAAAAAGTTTTGATCCACCTCTGGTGAAAAAGACAAATTTTCGCCGATTCAGCTGGAAGC
Organism: Secale cereale; assembly: GCA_902687465.1. Lineage (NCBI taxonomy): Eukaryota > Viridiplantae > Streptophyta > Magnoliopsida > Poales > Poaceae > Secale > Secale cereale. The sequence goes on along the minus strand of LR738714.1, from coordinate 329,511,226 downwards.
GGGTCAAATTTGGACTGCGGCTGCCTCATAGTTTGCTATTTATTTTTTCCAAAAATCATTTCTAGGTACATAAGTACCTATTTAATCATAAATACATGGTTTGGTGGCGATACGTCGAGGTTTGGGCGGTGGTCGAGGGCCCCAACTCTAGAGCACGTAAACTCGCATGCCCGCCGCGTGGTCACCGCGTGACTGTGGCGTTGCCATGTGTTCTGGGCGGCCTAGGGATGTCTAGTGGGTTGGCCACTCCCCAGGTAGGTGCTAGGAAGAAAATTACAACATAAGATTCTCACGAGGAGACCGATCGATGGTCAAACATGAATTAGCAGCCAAGTGTTTGATTAGCGGTACGGAAAATGCACATGGCTAATGGGCGTGAGTTTTGGTTGAGGATGATCAGTTACTAAGAAGACCGTCTTCACAAATTTTCAGCTCAAAAGGAGGAGTCTAGGTGGTACTTGCTTTGCAAAGTACCACACTGGACATAAATACGAATGTTGAAGATGGGCTCAAAATAATGAATGGATTGAGCTGGCATTTGGTGGAGGATAGTTATTTGGGCATAGGAAAGCACTGTAGAAAATGGATACCATTTGGACATGCCAAAGTGGTACTTCCTTCACAAAGTGTTTTTTTGAACAGAATAGGAAAATTAATATTTTTGAATTATTTTTGAACTAGGCAAGGAAGGTTTTTTACATATTTGACGAAGATATGACCCAAAGAATTTATGAGATTTTTTGGGGAATTTTGGGAATGACAGAAATATAGGTTGCTTCACAACCTAGGGCAAAAACTGCCACATGGACATGACACATAGGCAAAACTGATGAGGTGGCGCCTAGTCGTAGCAACCCACCACAATTTTCAAGGTTATGACCATCTATATTGGTCATGAACAACTAGAAATAAGGCAGCAAACCAGTGCTATCTGCTTTGTGACCATTTCGTGTAAGGAAATTATGACCTTTCTGACCAAAATGGTCGTTATAGTTTAGGGTTTGGAGCCCCCCGAACAGCTTTTGACCAATTGGTCTGAAATGGTCATAGATCTATGACCAATTCTTCTAGGGTCACTAACAAAAGGTCATAAGTTGACATATTTCTTGTAGTGTGGAGCAGAAGACTTCGGATCAAGCATCCAAACTCGACAAGGTTGTCAATGCTGCCAAGGAGGTGCGGATCGAGTCATGCAGTGCGCGCGAGGAGATCAAATAGGCGCGGCAGATAGCGGCTGGTAAGGCCTTTCTTCTGCAGAGTATCTTTGGAGGTCAGAGGTATCTTGCGCTGACGCGATTGTGGAGTTCACCAAGCACATTTGTGGATCTCCCGAAGAGCTTCGCCGATGCCATCCAATTCTTTCGAGCCCAGGAGGGAGCAGCACGGAGAAGCTGTTCTGTCGCAATTCATTGTGCAAGAACATCCAGTACCTCTAAACGACTAGTTGAAGCAGTTGGTCGATCTGCACAACATGACGGGTACAGCCATGAAGGACTTGATAGTCCGGCTATGGCCCGCTGAGCCAATCCCAAATAGCTACTTTGGATTGGTGAGGCGGATCATCGATGCGAGGTCGTGGGTCGATGTTGTGAAGCGTTCGGCCTGTACACAAGGCGCACAGATGGCCTTTGCCCACGTCAAGATGCATTGGGCGAAGATGAAGACCGCCGAGATTGCTACTACTGGCCCGCATTGTAGAGGGCCATAGCTCAAAGGATGAAGTCGTTGAGTAATTGTATTCAGATTGTAAAGACTAAGCTTATGAACCGATGTCTATATAATTTTGCGTTTTAATATTGCAAGTGACTTTTCCTCCTGTGTGGTCGTTTATTATATCTGAAAGTTTCCAGTACTCGGCTTCAGCCCCCATGTAGATACTACATGGGTGTTCCGTATTGCGTGTGACCACTCTTTTTCCAACGTCTTGGTCCATAAAGGAGGTGTCCGCGGAGCGAACCAGGCAATTAGATTATGCGGCTATAGTGCTTTCGCTTAGCCATAGGGGCTTGACTTGTGGGGCTAAGTACTAGCCCCTAGTGCGTGTGCGGCTATCCGAACTATGGTGCCCACTTTACGCGGCTGGGTGAAGACTAGCCCCTCGTATTACATGGAGTGGGTTGCTATCGATAGTGGTATAACACTAACTCGCCGAATCGTAGACCAGCTCTCGCTTACGATGACAGTCAGTTTTTGGCTTTCTCTACTGAGGTACTTTACCGGATGAACAAGAAATACAATTGCAGTAGTTCTCCCTTTACTACCTTAGCCGAACAATGCGGAACATAAGGTGGTAAGCACAGGAGCCGGGCAACCCAACTATAGACCCAAGACATGATTTAGAGCGGATGTATATAATGCAATATCTGGGACGCCGAAAGGTTCCCTATAGGTGTTCGGACTTGGAGGTGTGCTAGGCCGAATACAACCCCTGGTATTAAGTCCAGATTAAAGGCACATGTGGCAGTCTGACGTAGGGAGAGAACACATGTGGAAATAAAATGAACTCCAAGAGAATTGGAACGAAACTGCTTCGTTTATACCCCGTTCAATACGGCAAACCACGTGGATACAGATAATGCCAATAACATCCTGGGCATTTTACATGCCAAAAGTAGAAAAGAAACTAAGAAAGGGAAAAGGTTTACACAGAGCCTGAATCTAACGAAAAAAGAAATTTTGACGGGGGGAGGGGGGGGGGGCCTGCTGCACGTCTGCGCTGTTTTCTCCTTTGTAATATATCCTTGAAGAGGGGAGTTATGATGGCCGCCTGAAAAAAGGGAGGGGAATTCTAGAAAAGAATGCCTTGCACAGCCATGGGCAATGTGGGTTATTTTAATGAACCTCTTTAAAGAAAATATTTTTTAGAGTCCGAATAGGGTCAAGCCGAACTATGGACTGTTTTTATGCAGTGTGCCCCCGGCGCCGCCCAAGGTATTTTCAGGGCATAATTGTGTACGCGAGGTACGTATGCTGCCACCTTGTAAGGCAGTAGGCGGGGGCATAACTGCTAATCGAGCTCAGGTTCTTTTGAGCTGCCGCATTGTAGTGCGGGCCGGACACATTTAGCAGTGTCACTGGTCTTGACGACCAATGAACTATTCGGCTTGATTAGGCTGCCTTGAACTTTGTCTGCCAGGGCCACAGTATCCTCCTCTGTTTGGAGGGAGCGCTCCATGTTTCCATTGACCGTGATTACGCCGCATGGTCCATGCATTTTGAGCTTCAAGTAAGCATAGTGCGGGGAAGACCTCGATTGGCGAGGCTCGTCTTCATCCTCGCTTTGAGGTCATTTCCCCTTGTGTTCGGCATTTAACTTGCCGGCCTGCTTGAAGACCCAACAGTTTCTGTTGGTGTGGCCTGCAGGTTTGTCAGGGGTGCCATAAATCTGGCAAGGTCTCTCTAATATTTTGTCCAGGCTGGACGGACTGTCTCTATTGCCTTTGAATGGCTTCTTCCATTAACCTGGCCTGGACCGCTGAATCCGGCATTTACTCTCGTATCATCTGTTTCTATGATATTGTTTTGACGCTTGTTCTTATTGCGCTGTGGCTTGACATTGTCGTCTCGGGCCTCGGAAGTGCCAGGATCGCCGATACTATTTCTTCTACGAGCTAGCCAGTTGTCTTTTCCCGCGCAGAAGCGGGTCATGAGTGTAGTAAGGGCTGCCATTGTCTTCGGCTTCTCTTGGCCGAGGTGTCTTGCCAGCCACTCGTTCCGGACACTGTGTTTGAATGCCGCTAAGGCCTCGGCGTTCGGACAGTCAACAATTTGGTTCTTTTTTAGTTAAGAACCGGTTCCAAAGCTTGAGGGTTGACTCCCCGGGTCACTGGATTATGTAACTTAGATCACCAGCATCTGGGGGGCAGACATGAGTTCCCTGAAAGTTACCTAGGAAAGCATCCACTAGATATTCTCAGCTTCCGATGGAGTCCTCTGGGAGGCTGTTCAACCAGTGCCGAGCTAGCCCTTTCAGCTTGAGAGGTAAGTATTTAATGGCGTGGAGGTCATCTCCATGAGCCATGTGGATGTGAAGAATAATGTCTTCGATACATACCGTGGGGTCCGTCGTTCCATCGTATGCCTCGATGTTGACAAGTTTAAACCCTTTCGGAAATTGGTGATCCATCACCTCATCAGTAAAGCACAGAGGGTGCGTGGCGCCCCTATATCGTGTGACATCGTGGCGTAGTTCGGATGGTATTTGTGTTTGGTTCTAACCCCGAACTTGATTGTATCTGGCATTCTTGGCTTGATAGCCACCGTCCCGCACGGCAGCATGTTCTCTTGATCCGTAAATTGATCTGGCCTGACCGCCTTTTTCTATTCAGGTAGTGACGTAAATCGTACTTATGGCCCTGAGCCGCTGTATCCTTTCCTTTACGATGGGGAGGTGCAGGCTGGTGTACGTCATTGCTGGCCGCTTTGTCCCGTCCACGAGGTGGTCGGTCCGGTTGATCAGCCTGATCGTACTTCGGCGGAATTGGTGCAAGGGCCTCGTCGTCGAATTGGGGCAGCAATTTGCATTTGGGATAAATCTTTGTTTGGCTCTCACGGCCGTATATTTCTTCAACCTCTAGCACTTCATTCCATCTGTCATTGAGTGTATCCGGCTCAGCCTTAAGCCGTTGCTGCTGTTTTTTCAAGCTCCTTGCTGTAGCAATAAACTGTTGTTGAAAGCGTTTTTGTTCAAGGGGTTCCTCTGGGACTATGAATTCCTCGTCTCCCAGACTGACATCCTCTTCGGAGATAGGTAGATAATTACTGTCTTCGGAATCATTGTGATCGGTGAGTTGTTCGAGACTGCATTGTCCATCATCCTGCTTGTCCTGCTCCACCCCTGGCTCTACGGGGTCATCGACTTCCTCCGGATATTCATTGCCTCTGGTGCCGATGTTACTTTCCTTTCCTCGACGCGATCGTGAGCGGCGTTTCTGACATCAGCGTTTAAGAGGTTCATCGACGGGTTTATCCTGCTCTGGATCTTTATCACTATTGTCTTCTTGATCATTGGGTGTATCCACCATGTGCACACCGTAGGTAGAAGTGGCCGTCCATCGCCCCATTACAGGCGGGTTTGTACCTAGATCAGCTTCGACATCGTGGTCCATCACTTCAATGTCTTCGGAAGCATAGTCTAGTATGTCGGTTAAGTCCTCGACCGTGGCTACCAAGTGGGTGGTGGGTGGGAAGAAAAATTCCCTGTCCTCAGCCCCCAGTTTAAACTCGGCATAGTTCGACTAGGAATGCTCTATTAGGGTGAGAGATTGCAGCATGTCCAGCGTCTTGTTTAAGAGTGAGAGATGGGTAGGCATTTGGGGGTCTGCGGGGCCAGGCTCGGCGACAACCGCTCCATTGAGCTCGAAGAGTGTCAATCCCGTAAGTCTGGAACTCGTAATCTGAGACAAATCTGGCGTTCCAGCGGTGGGCAGGATCCCGCTCAATTCTAGATTTTTGAGCGGCTCAACCGCCGCTAAGTCTGCGGTTTCCATGGCAAGTTGACCCTCCCATCTTCGGACAAAGCGGTCTGCTCTGGATCTAGGGCCAAAGCCGTCGCGGGTGTTGACCCCTGGAAGGGATCCGATGATAGACCTAAGATGCCTTCATCGTGTAGGCAGGGAACAGCAACCACGGGTGTGAATCCATCGAAGATCAAGTCTCCTCGGATGTTAGCAACATAGTTCGAGCTTCCAAACCTGATCTAATGACCAGGGGCATAGCTGTCAGCCTACTCGAGGTGGCCATCTGAGTTGGTTCATGGCACGAAGCTGCCGAACACGAAAAGCTGTCCGAGGAGGTAAATCTTCCCGGAGGTGGCGCCGTCGTTGATGACGAAGCGATCCATTAATCCTTCTATCGACGACATAGTGGAACTCTCAATGAAAGCACCAATGTCGGTGTCAAAACCGGCAGATCTCGGGTAGGGGGTCCCGAACTGTGCGCTTGAGGATCGATGGTAACAGGAGACTACAGACACGATGTTTACCCAGGTTCAGGCCCTCTCTATCAAGGTAATACCCTACTTCCTGCTTGATTTATCTTGATGAATACAGGGTTACAAGAGTTGATCTACCTCGATATCGTAATGACTAAACCCTAGAAGTCTAGTCTAAGATGTTGTGATTCTGTCGCTATGGACTAAACCCTCCAGTTTATATATGCACCAGAGGGACCTAGGGTTGTACATGATCATCTTGAAGAGGAAGGAAATATTACACCTGGACTCTAAACTTGCTATTTTACACATATGGGAGTCCTATCCGGACATGGGGGATAATATTCAGCGATAATCTTCACGGCCCACCAGTCCGGCCCATAACGAGTAATCCGGCCACCCCATGACCCCTTAATCCAGGACTCCCTCACATCACTTCTATCTTTTGAGTGTGGCTTTATAGAATGCTTCATGTGTTTCACTTATATCTTGTGAAGTTTGGATTGCCTGTTTCTCTACATCTTGAAAACCATTATTTGTAGAATGCCCTTTTGCTTCACTTATATTTATTAGAGCATGGTATTTTGTAGAAAGAATTAAACTCTCTTGCTTCACTTATATATATTTAGAGAGTTAACGGGAATTGGTCATTCACATGGTTAGTCGAAAAATCCTACATAAAACTTATGGATCACTTGAGGTAGGGTGGAACCCTAGAGGCCGATCTTTCACGGAATGGAGGGGATCCCACGAAGAACACGATGAAAACGGGAAAGAACGGAGAGAAACCACAAGGGAGAACACTCAAGAACAAGTCCAATCACACATCCACTAGACTAACAACACATAGAACCACAAGACACATGAACAACAAAGTGAAAGATACAAGGTAGAGTTCATCTTAAATCCAAAGGAGATGGGGTCTTGATGATATTCCGTAGGATCTTCCCGTGAGGGGGCTTGAATCCCGTAGGATCTTCTCACATGCTCACATGAACGTCTTGAACTCCATGGGAGTGGTAGTCTCTCTCTCAAGAGTAGAGTAGTACAAGGAGCAGAGCTATCACTTTGCTAACCCTAGAAATGAGGTGGAGGTGGTCTATTTATAGTCTTAGCCATGAAGGGGTAAGTGGGAGAGGATACAAGGACAAAGGCTCGCGGCTGCGCATAGGTAGTTACCAGACGTCCGGTCGGTGTCGAACGTCCGACGACTCGTGGGGGACCAGACATCCCGTGTGCGTCGGAAGTCCGACGTTTCTTCTCTGGACAGGTGGCACCGGTCGTCCGATCAGCGTCGGTCGTCCGGTCACTGGTACTTGTCGGACGTCCGGTGGTCATCGGTCGTCCGGTTGATGTAGGGTCCTTCGACTGCAGGTGTTCTAGCGGGCTGAACTTCTAGGCGTCGAACGTCTGGTCAGGACTGGTCGTCCGATGGCTGTCGGACGTCCGGGAGTTGTAGCTTTCAGGCAGCTCCATCTTCTTCCGTCTTTGTTTACACGCTTCCCTGGTGGATGGTGTAGGCGTTCCTTGGCGCTCGCACTCCTCGTCGTCGTCTGTGAAGCTTCGGCAATACCTATGCATGCACACGAGAGGAATGTCAAGTAGTATACCATCCTCGAAGGGGTCAAGTGAACACATGTAAAGGAGATGATTCACCTTTATGTATGAGAAGCAGAGGTCGCACGTGTCACTTGCCAAACGGACTCTTAACATGGTGATGTCCGAAGGATGCTCCGCATCATCCCCTCCCCCTTGGAAAGGATCCGACCTCGGATCGAAAGCCAAATCACCATGGGAAATATATGGCTTCGCCATGTCGAAGTGGTCAATCACCAAGCACTCATCATCTTGAAGCTTGAAATGGGCACTCTCCAATGTCGCATCGTCTAGTGATTCCTTCAAAAGGAGTGAGGACAACAAAGACTTGGGAAAACAAATGTGGTTAGCATTAGTGCAAACCAAGCATTCAAGAGGTGATTCACCCAAGAAGTGTTGTCATCAAGCATAACATATGGCGGGGCAAAGGATTGTGACATGGCATGTAAGCACATCAAATGAGCACAAGCAAATATATCATGGGGATAAATGTGTAATTGTGAGGTAGAGATGCAAATATGTTTGACAAGTGAACAAGCATCTACCTCAAGGTCATAGCAAGCATTCACAAGTCCCTTGATGAAAGGTCTATGGTAGGGATATGAATCATTCACAACACCAAATAACATGAAGTGTCTAAACACATGGGTCAAGTGCAAGACAATCCAAGCATAACGTGCATAGGGTGTAGTGAAAATCGTGTGTGACTCAGCACAATAGAAAGAGCAATTGTTCATCATGTTTGAGGCAATCAATTTAAGCATGTGACCAGCAATGGGACATGGCATCTGTGAAGAGTTGACATTGTTGCAACCAAGCATATGATAATAGCAAGTAATCCAAGAATTGGATATAACATACAAGGAATATATAACACGAGGCATGACAATGTGGCGATCATGAATGAAAGCAATATCACTATCATGTGCGCAATCAAGGGGTCCAAGATGACAAATAAGTCTCATGGTACAAGCAACACAAGTAGTGTGATCCACAATATTCATGCTCATGGTTTGGGGTTTCTCGAAAGAGAAGGATATCACCTTGAAAGCATGTCCTTGTGCGTCCTTCACAATGTCGAAGCACAAGCAAGTGCGATGTGGAAGCATCATGGTAGAAGGCGGTTCGCTCTCAAGAGCTTGAATGGTCAACTCATGTGAAGTGGAAGTCGACACGAAGTCCATAAATCCTACACATGCACACAACAAAACAAAGAAAGTATGTGCATGGTAGATAAACACATCATCCATCATGATGGTTCTCTTCTCTTGCACATGACCATTAGAAGCAAAAGTGCATGAATAATATGATGCAACAATGGCTATATTCATGGCACTGGGCATATGGTGCAAAGAGGTAAGACAAGCATGCTTCACACGAACTATGTCAAAATTTCCAAATAAATGCGAGAATGCTATGGGGGCAATCTCATTATCAAGACTAAAAGCATTATTGCACTCAATACATGGCAAATCATCTAGCATAAGAGAGGAAACATGTGGAGACATATGACAACAAACAATACCAATAATGTGCAAAGCATGGGAATAGATGCCATCAACCACATCAAATGAGCATGTATGAATCATGGGTGATACACTACACGAAGCAAGCATGGTACTCATGTCGTGGAAGCTAGTGGCGCAAATATGCAACACACTATAGTAAATCATGGCAATTATGTCATGTGAGAAAGTAATAGATATAGGCAATGCGCATGACATATCGCAAGCATGGTCACAAATCAAGATCAAAGCATCATAATAGGCATGGTGTACAAAGGAATCATGGCAATAACAAGTGATATCTCCACCAAGCTTGCAAATACACATACAAGTACGAGAATCAATCATCATGTGTAATGCAAAGCATGGGTCACAAATGCATGGCAAAGGCATATAAATGAGCATATCATGCAAAGTGAACATGTCAAGATGGGCATAAGAGATATAATGGACAATAACCCATAACTATGTGTGGGTCGTGTAGAGGAAATGCGTGAAGGGAGTGGTTGGAAAGATAATCCACGGGATCCCAAGTCATTGTTGCTCTCTAGAGCTCGTTTCGTCAACTCGTGCTCTTGCGAGGTTGACGAGTAAGTATGGGGACCTACACAAAATAGTCACAAACCAAATAAATTGTGTGCATCGTAAATGTACACATTATCCATCATGATGTGTATGTGCACGTGTGAATTAGCACAAGATAAGCATTGCTCAAAGAAATTTGAGGCACGATAGAGAAATATGTCATCCATCATGAAAGAATAGTTGTCATGTATAGCACGATGGGGACACAAACTAGAGCAAGTATGTGGCACAACAATAGCATTTTCATTCATGGGGAGCATATTGTGCACACAATTATGAGAATCATGCAATGGATGGGATGGATCAAAATCTCCTAAAATGTATGAGGAAACTATGGGGGTCTCCTCATGAGCAATATCGGAAGCATAATATGGAGAAGTGGAACAACACCCAAAACAATGCATGTCTGAAGCTAGGTAATCATGGCATGGCATATGATGGATATGATGCAAAGGAAGCATGTCAATATCATCACAAGAAAAACAAATGCCAGTAACCATGGGCTTGTCATCTATGCCGTATGTGCAAATTGGGTTTATTTTAATGGCATGTGCATAGTCACTACGATGAGATTGCAAATTGGACATATTATTGATCTCATGCATAGCATACGACAAGTCAAGCGGGTTGTCAAACATGATGTAACCAAGAGAATTATCACAAGAAATCCTATGCAACATGGCATCACAACTAATAGACTCCACATGGCAATCATCAAACTCATCATAAATGGGTAAATCATCGCATGGGGAAATCATACTAGAATGAATCATGTCAATTGGTGGATCAACATCATGCAAGCAATCAATGTCAACATAGTCCACTAGTGGGACGAGAGCATCACCTTCACCTTTGTTACCTTTTTCATTCCACTCATATGGTGTTGATGAGGTGGGAAAGACCAAATGGTGGTCATCATCTTCATCTTGATGGAACCATGTGGGGGTGCATCATATTCCACCATGGCCATCGACTTGTCCAATGGAAGGATGAAGTCGTCGAGGATCGACGCATCATCATAAATGGGACCTAGCACCAAATGAGAATAAACAATAGAGTTAGAGGTCAAGTCGTTAGTGTTGAAAGTGGCCTCACATGACATATCAACTATCTCACTCTCTCTATGTGGTGGCTCACTCACTTCCTCAAGGTAGGTGCACTCAAAGTCACATTTGGTGGAGTCACTCATCTCACTCAAGTGGTGGGTGTTGTGGCTCTCCTCACATGGTAATTAGGAAACTCATCATATGTGGGGCTAGTGGTGAACACTCAATATCACTCTCAATATGGTGGCACAAGTCACTCAAGTCATCATATGTCGCCGTGGTCGATGGGAAAATCTCATGCTCAACCATCTCGTCACCGTCGCCATGGATGAAGGCCGTAGATGGCACATCATCACTCTCGCCTCCAAAGATGGAAGCATCATCCTTGCTCGTCACCATGTTGTTCGCCTCCAAAGCTTGGTCCTCGAATGGCTCCGTAGTCGTAGTCATCGCCGTATCGTCTTGAAAAAGAGTCAAAGTAGACTCGGCATCATCAATGCCACAAAGAGGGATGGCGGTGGAGTCGAACTTGGGAGCGTCGTCTTGGAGCTCGTTGGGCTTGGACATCATGGTGGTACTACCCTCATGCTCGCCGTCTTGGAGCTTGGTCTTCTAGAAGTGTGCTTGCGGTAGAGAAGCCTTGGCCTTCATGAGTTCATGTTCCGCCTTGAGAGCACCAATGTAGTTGTTGTTGAGGGACTTGTAGTTCTCAAGGAAGATAGTCTTGGAGATGTCGTTGTTCAATCCCATCATGAAGTGTAACTTCATCAAAATGGGGTCATCCAAGCCGTCTCGTCTCAAGGCATTCTTCATCTCCTTGAAGTACTCGTCGATGGACTTGGATCCTCGGATGGTGTTCTCCAATTGGCGTGGAAGTTGTTCTGTGTAGGTGGGAGGCACGAACTCTCTCCGCATAGCTCTCTTCATCTTGGTCCAACTCATGTCATAGTTCTCCGAAGGTGTGCGAAGCCACCATGTCGACGCGTAGTCATGGAAGTTCGTTGTGGCGCACTTCACTTGATCTACAAGGGGAACTTGATGTAGCTTGAGGTAGTCATCGATCAAGCGTTCCCACTCGAGATACTCCTCGGGTTCTTGAGTCCCATACAAAGGAATCGTGTGGTCGTTGTCGAGGTCGTAGTAGCTCGTGGAAGTTGCGAACTTGAATTTTGGGAGCTTCTCTTGAGCATAAGCTTGAGGTGCTTGTTGGTGAAGATGCCGTATGTCCAAAGGAGAAGATGCCTTGAAATCTCTTGGCAAAGATGCCAAGGTAGATGGTGAAGTCGTTGAGCGGGTGTTGGTGTTGAGCTTATGACCTTCACATTCTTGTCGTTGATGGTGTCGATGCCGATGTGATCTTGCCGGAGATGGTAGCTCGGAAGGATGTGCACTTGAGCGTCTTCTCAACGATGAGGGAGACCTCTTGGCGGTCTTGATGAGAGCTTTGAGCTCCTCCAATTGAGCATCCATGTTGGCGTACAAGTGGTTCTTCATGGCATCGAACTTGTCGTTGTTGTTGTAGACCGAACTAGATGAAATGCTTTGCCTATCCATCGCAAGACCTGACTAGAGGTGAGTAGGAAATGAGATAAACAATACCAAGTTACCTTTTCCCAAAGTTGAGGATGTATCCCGTTTCACTCAATGCGAAATGAAAGAATAGTGGAATTGCTACCGGACTTGTTCACTCACACCTATCAAGTAAAGCTTATCGAGTGGCTCGTTTAGGATAAGTGGCACAAAAAATTGATGCAAATGTTAGAAAGAGTCAATAATGTTGTAAGAGATTCACAAATTCTCAAGTGCAACAAGTAGACCAATAGCAATGATGGCACATAGAAACAAACACACGGATAGATAAAATGGGGTCATGCAACCAAGGAATGAGCACACAATGTGGAATCCACGGAAAATGCTCGTGTTTGCACAACTCTAGAGAGACTCTAGCACGATTGCTCTATAGGCGGATATGACACTTGTGCACAACCTATGATATGCAAAATGTATCAACTTTCTATCCCAAGTATGCTATGTATGTATGATGTTCTGGTGCTTTAGCACAAGATTATCCAAGATGATCGAGTATGATATGATATTTTGTGATGCTAAGTATTCTTGCTTACAAGCTTCTTTGTGGTTCTTTTTTTTAAAGCTTATTGGCTTTTTTCTCTTTTGAGCTCTTTCTGTTGGCCACTTATGCAAAATGCACTAACCAACATAGCAATTGTGTATATGCGGGAACAATCTTGTGACACAAGAGATGATATGATGATACCAAGATGATACGGTATGCAATGGAAGTGAGGATCAATGATCACTAATGTGCACAAGTAACATTGCCACCAATACTCAAAGGCTATTCTCGATAGGCAAGTGACGCAAAATGGGCTAGGGGTTAACAATGCAATGGCAAGGGGGATATACAATGATGTCGTCGAAGTTACCGTCCCTTGCTTAGGGTGGTGTCAATGGTGAAGTGGTCAATGTCGATGACGACCTCGCGTCGATGATGAGATGTGGTGTCCTTGATGTAGAATCGTTCCTAATTAGCCGAAACACCTTAGGAAACAGAAAAATCACAACTCAAAATCAAATGTCAAATGGTGGTACCGAAAAAGCGTTGGTGCTTGCGGAATAGGATGGTGGGGCTATACACATTGTTGGAGTTGAAGTCATGGTCCCTAAGTAGTCGAAACACTTTAGGAGACACGAGCCACAACTCAAACAAGCTCAAATATAAATTGGGTTAGGTTTGGTTGGCGGAAGTGTATGGTGGAGTAGGTTATGCGGAAGTGGCGGTGGTGGTTGATGAAGAAGCAACCGTCCCTAAGTATCTGGAACACCTTAGGAGACTCGAATCACTACTCAAATAACCACTAATGCTACGGGGAACAAAATGGGTTAGGTTGCGGAAGGCTCTGGTGGTTATGCAGATGATATGGTGGATGGCCTAGGCAACCAAATTTTGAAAAATTTGAGGGAGTCAAAATATGATGGTGGTATTTTTGTGGTATGGGGGATGCCAATAGCTTCAAAACAAGCTAAAGAACGTCAAAATCGGAGTTCAGATGAATTAGTCATGAACAAAACAAAAATCAGCCGAAGTCAAAATCTACAGGTGTCGGACATCCGAGAACTGTCGGATGTCTGGTCGTCGAACGTCTGGTCGGGCTTGGAAATCCGATGTTTTGGTTCTGGTATGGGCTGTCGGATGTCGGGTAAGTGTCGGACGTCCGGCGGTTCTCGGGGCGTCAGACGTCCAAGAAAACGTCGGTCGTCTGGTGGGTCTGGGTCAACTCGGGAATTAGATCCTGGACGCGATTTTGGGTGAAAATTGGGGATTTTGGGGTCAAAATTGATGATATTTCATGGATGAAAAGTGGGGAAACTTGTGGAGATGCTAGATCCATTCGAAACACAACGAATCCATGGATCAAAATCAACAAAAAATCATCAAACCAACAAATCACAAAAAAATGGGGCTATTTTTGGTAGGGATTTTCGAAATTTAGGATGAAATCACACAAAATAAGGCTAGAAAACGGTGGGGGAGACTCCAAATTCATGATAAACATGGCTCATGATGCCATGTTGATGTAGGGTGGAACCCTAGAGGCCGATCTTTGACGGAATGGAGGGGGTCCCATGAAGAACACGATGAACACAGGGAAGAACGGAGACAAAGCACAAGGGAAAACACTCAAGAACAAGTCCAATCACACATCCACTAGACTAACAACACATAGATCCACAAGACACATGAATAGCAAAGGGAATGATACAAGGTGGAGTTCATCCCAAATCCAAAGGAGATGGGGTCCTGATGATATCCCGTAGGATCTTCCCGTCAGGGGGCTTGAACCCCGTAGGATCTTCTCACATGCTCACATGGAGGTCTTGAACTCCATGGGAGTGGTAGTCTCTCTCTCTCTCTCTCTCTCTCTCTCTCTCTCTCTCAAGAGTAGAGTACTACAAGGAGCAAAGTCCTCTACCAAATGAGCTATCACTTTGTAAACCCTAGAAATGAGGTGGAGGTGGTCAATTTATAGTCTTTGCCACAAAGGGGTAAGTGCTAAAGGCATACAAGGCCAAAGGCCCGCGGCTGCGCATATGCACGTACTCGACGTCCGGTCAGTGTCGGACCTACGACAACTCGTGGGGGTCCGGACGTCCGATGCCCGTCGGAAGTCCGACGTTTTGTCTCTGGAAAGGTGGCACCGGTCGTCCGGTCAGCGTTGGTCATCCGGTCACTGGTACTTGTCGGACGTCCGGTGGTCGTCGGTCGTCCGGTCGCTGTAGGGTCCTTCGGTTGCATGTGTTCTGGTGGGCTGAACTTCCAGGCGTCGAACGTCAGGTCACGACCGGTCGTCCGGTGGCCATCGGATGTCCGAGAGCTATAGCTTTCAGGCAGCTCTGTCTTCTTCCGTCTTCGTTTCCACGCTTCCCTCGTGGATGGTGTAGGCGTTCCTTGGTGCTTGCACTCCTCGTCGTCGTCCGTGAAGCTCCGACAATACCTACGCATGCACACGAGAGGAATGTCAAGTAGTATACCATCCTCAAAGGGGTCAAGTGAACACGTGTAAAGGATATGATTCACCTTTATGCATGAGAAGTTGTAACACCCCAAAATTTTGAGTTGGTTTTCTACCAAAATTTTGGCCTTTTGGAAGAGGGTTATTTTATCTTTTCTTGAACCTCTTCTAAAATCTTTCTGGCCAAGGTTTTTGGAGTTTTCTCAAGCTTGGTTTTTGATCTTGAAGATCTTCTCTTGGGTCGGCTCAAGCCCAAGTTGAGTTTCAAAGAGGTTGTTTGTTTTCTCCCCTACTTGAGTTTTGTCTTTCAAATTTGGTCTTGGACTTATCTTTCCCCCCAACCTTCATCTTGCCATGACCCCAACATAAATATTTATCTCCAAAACCCTCTTCACACCTTAGGACAAGTCTCTCATGAATTCCAGTAAGTTTTGACTTTATTTGGATTTTTCTTCTATTTATTTCACTCCAAAACTATTTCTGTCTTTTATAGTGGACCTTGGTGATTTACAAAGGAGCCACCCTTTCCATCCAGATATTTGATTCCAAACCAACTCTCCTAGATGGTCCTTAGTACCGACAACCTAGATCCATCTTGTTTCACTGGTCCATAGTTCAAAATTTTCAAATTTCACCTGCTGCAAGTTTGGACCAGATTTGCAAAATTTGCTGAAATTCATATTTATCTTCTTCCAAAAATCCCGTGAAAAATCAGGCAGCCTCTAGATGCATCAAGAGGCCACTCCACCAAATATAAGCACCAAAAATATTTCACACATGCCAGAAACATTTCATCAAACACTTAGCATACACTGTACTGTCAAGTTCAGAAGCTGTTAACTGAAACTGTCGACAAACAGTTCGACAGTTCGTCAGTTTCGTCAGTTTCATCACGCGCAGCGACAAATCTCGCCAGTACCTCCTTGGCCCGACGCTGCACTGCACCTTCTTCTTATCCAGTGTGCCGCACGCTCACTTGGCCGCTTCTGGGTGTCGGTGGCGCTTTGGCCCGACCACGCCGGCGACATCCGCGGCAACAGCACCGCCCGTGGCGGCTGACAGAAGTCACCCTGCGGCTCAACGCTGTTTAGCGCCACCCAAATCACTCCAGCGCTCCGCGTGTCCACCTCCAGTGCCAGCGCACTCCTGCCGCACCGTCGCCGTGGCCTGGCGCGCTTAGAGCGCGATTTCTGCCGCCGACATGCCGCGCGGCCGTTCCGTCGAGGACAGCCTGTAACTCCCTCTCCCCTGCTAAGTTAGGTGCGGGAATGGAACCACTACACCCCCTAGATGATGCTCAAGCCCCTAACTCCGCCGTCCAACCACTGCAGCACCGTAATCGACTCGCCGGACTTATCCATTCACGGCAACCACCTCGGGCCGGCTATATAAGGCACCCCCGAGCTCGTTCTCGAGCGCGCACACCTTCACTACCTCCCTAGACCACGCCCAGCCTCTGGAAGAGCCTCGAGGGGCCCTTCTTCCCCAACTCCGGCCACCCCCCTCCGCCTCGGCCTCCAGCATCGTTCACTCCGGAACCCTCTCCGACAAGGCCCACGACCACCCGAGCCGCTGTCTGCCGGAGACAGGGTCGCCGTCGACGTGGGGCTCGCCGACACTCAACTCCACCACCGTTCGACGCGGAAGATCACCGAGAAGCCATACCGGAGGCCGTGACGGAGACGCGAACCACACCGAGTTAGGCTCCGACTTCTCAGAACCAGGCAAGCATGTTTGAACTTTTGATATGATGAGTGTGTTGCATGTTTGCTCGAGTAGTTCGTTTCATAAGCATGACCATATGGGCATAAGTGTATGGTTATATTTCATGCTAGTAAGCTTCAGGTGAGCCCCGAAGGATAAAGTTTGAACCACCTCGATCATATGGTGATATGATGGGTGGTATACTGGTATTGTTGGAGCATGCCAGTAGTTGGTTAACTCAGTATCAACGGAGATCATGTCATGATTCCGTTCGTCTCCTTTCTCGGTACTATCATAAGCCGTCCGTTGGGATTACGTTCTAGTCAGTTGTAAACCACTTCCCGAGTACACACCAAGTAGAGGGGCCGGGATGAGGGTTCCATGGCCCTGGATTAAAGCCCGTCATCTAGTCAGGGGGCATGGGTGTTTCCGGTTGGGACCGAGAGGGGGGCACCCCTTAGAGTGCGCATATATAAATTTGAACCCATGCCATTAGAGGTTGTAGCCTCCCCGTCTTAAAGTTTTTCGTGAATGTCGCCGCGGGTGATTCCGGACGATAGGATGTTAAATGGGTGTGTACTGGTTAGCTGGGTTTCTATTAAAACACCGTAGACGGAACTAGTCCCCGTGGCTAGTAGAGTCCGTTGGCTATGAGTTAATAGTACAAGCTCTGCAGAGTTAAATTCCTTCAGTAGCCATGTTTATGGCCTAGGGTCAATCTTCATGTCAACCCGGTGACCGTCTCTAGTATATTCTTGTTGGTAACCAGAGTAGTGTTTTTGTCAAGTTCATTTGGTAGATGAACTCACCAACTATCTCTGTATTGATTTACTTCCAGAAGTATATCATCATTATACCATTGTTATTTATAAGCCCTTTATGTGATGTCGCTCAGACGTCCGACTGTGGCATTCTTTTTATAAGCCCTTTATGTGATGTCGCTCAGACATCTGACTGTGGCATTCTTTTTATTTATAAGCCCTTTATGTGATGTCGCTCAGACGTCCGACTGTGGCATTCTTTTTATTTATAAGCCCTTTATGTGATGTTGCTCAGACGTCTG
>LR738714.1:329429411-329482377 GCA_902687465.1 Secale cereale | reverse complement strand
CCCCCCTAGGAGCATGCGTAGTAATACTTTGCTTTGAGGTATAATAAACCTTTGCAATAAGTATGTGAATTCTTTATGACTAATGTGAGTCCATGGAATATACACACTCTTACCTTTTCGCAATCTGCTAGCTTCTTCGGTATCGTGCATTGCCCTTTCTCACCTCGAGACGTGGTGCAAACTTCGCCAGTGCATCCAAATCCCATGATATGATACACTCTATCACACATAAGCCTTATTAGATTTTCCTCAAAACAACCACCATACCTACCTATTATGATATTTCCATAGCCATTCCAAGATATATTGCCATGCAACTTCAACCACTTCTATTTTGATGACTTGAGCATTCATTTTTATATTGCTTTGCATGATCGTAAGATAGCAAGCATGATTTTTCCATGGCTTATCCGTTTTTTATATCTCTTCTACGCTAGATCATTGCACATCCTGGTACACTGCCAGAGGCATTCATATAGAATCATACTTTATTCTAGGCACCGAGTTGTAAAATTGAGTTGTAAGTAAATATAAGTGTGATGATCATCATTTTTCATTATTAGAGCATGTCCCAGTGAGTAAAGGATGATGGAGACCATGATTCCCCCACAAGTTGGGATGAGACTCCGAACAAAAGAAGAAGAAAAGGAAAAAAAGGAAGAAGAAAGAGATGTGGCAGGCTAATTCCGCACTTGTGCTTCAAAGTAGCACCATGGTTTTCATATAGAGAGTCTCATGTGTTGTCGCTTTCATATACCAGTGGGAATTTTTCATAGTAGAGTTTGATGCATACCCACTTAGTTTCATACTGAGCTTTCATACACTTATAGCTCTTGGTGCATCCGTTGCATGGAAATCCCTACTTCTTGCATTGATATCAATGGATGGGCATCTCCATAGCCCGTTGATTAGTTGCTTTGATGTGAGACTTTCTTACCTTTTGTCTTCTCCAAATTAATCTCTATCACTGTATTCCATTCCACCCATAGTGTTATATCCATGGCTTGCGCTCATGTATTGCGTGAGAGTGAAAATGCTGAAGCGTGTTAAAAATTATGAACCAATTGTTTGGCTGACACCGGGGTAGATCATGATTTATACTTTGTGTTAAGAAGACTGAGCATGCCAAGGCTATTAATTTTGTAGGGATAGCATTCTTTGGCCTTGATATTTTGAAAGACGCGATCATTTGGTGGGATGCCTGAGTATTAATGTCTTTATGTCAAATTATAGACAATTGCTTTGAATTTCTTGTGTCTTAATATTCACGCCATTATTAGACATATGATCAAGATTATGCTAGGTAGCATTCCCCATCAAAAATTATCCTTTTTATCATTTACCTACTCAAGGACGAGTGGGAATTAAGCTTGGGGATGCTGATATGTCTCCGTTGTATCTATACTTTTTGATTGTTTCATGCCAATATTATACAACTTTTACATATTTTTGGCAACATTTTATATGATTTATTAGACTAACATATTAATCCAGTGTGCCGTGCCAGTTCCTGTTTTTTGCATGTTTTTTGTTTCGCAGAATATCCATATCAAACGAAGTCCAAACGCGATAAAAAATTACGGAGAATTATTTTGGAATATATGTGATTTTTGGGAATTGAATCAACGCAAAAGGAGGCCGACAGCACCCACAAGACACCAGGGCGCATCGAGGTCCCCTGGCGCGTGGTGGTGTGTTGTGGTCACCTTGTAAGTCAGTTGGAGCTCTAATTCGGGCGCAAGGAAGCTTATACCTAGAAAAAATCGTGTTAAATTCTCAGCGCAATTGGAGTTACGGATCTCCGGATATTTAAGAAACGGTTTTCGACCAGATCTGGGGGACGTGAAACAGAAGAGAAGAGAGGGGGAGATCCAATCTCGGAGGGGCTCCCTCCCCTCCGCCGCCATGGAGCTCAAGGGCCAGAGGGGGAAACCCACCTCCCATCTAGGGGGGAGGTCAAGGAAGAAGAATAAGAAGGAGGGGGCTCTCTTACTCTCTCTCCAAGTGGCACCAGAACGTCGTCGCGGCAATATTATGTGATGGCGATCTACTTCAACAACTCTGTCATCTTCACCAACAACTCCATCACCTTCCCCCATCCATATTCAGTGGTCCACTCTCCCGCAACCCGTTGTACCCTCTACTTGAACACAATGCTTTATGCTTCATATTATTATCCAATTACTATGTTGCCATCCTATGATGCTTGAGTAGATTTTTGTCATCCTATCGGTAATTGGTGAATTGCTATGGTTGGTTTAATTTGCTTGTGGTTATGTTGATGTCCTTTGGTGCCATCATACGAGCTCGCGTGTGGATCACACCATAGGATTAGTTGTATGTTGATAGGAGTATGCATTGTAGGGAAAGGGTGAGAGAAGCTTCTTCCTAAACATAGAAATTGATGCATACGGGATCGAAGGGGACCAATATATATCTTAATGCTGTGGTTGGGTTTTACCTTAATGAACGTTAGTAGTTGCGGATGGTTGCTAATTGTTCCAATCATAAGTGCATACAATTCCGAGTAAGGGATGACATGCTAGCAGGGGCCTCTCCCACATAAAAACTTGTTATCGGTCTAGTGACGTAGTCAATTGCTTAGGGATAACTCCGCAAACCCTACCACCAGTTTTTGATAATCGCTTTACTAGCTAAATTGCACTTTTATTAAAACATCACCTAACTTTTATTTTCACGTTCTTTATTATCTTGCAAACCTATCCTACAAAGTACTATAGTTTTATTCTTGATCTAGGTAAAGCAAACATTAAGTGTGTGTAGAGTTGTATCCGTGGTTGATAGAACATGAGGGAATATTTGCTCTACCTTTAGCTCCTCGTTGGGTTCGACCCTCTTACTTATCGAAAAAGGCTACAAACGATCCCCTACACTTGTCGGTTATCACATAACTAATGGAATACTTGTCATCGTTGTGCTGCATCATCCCCTCCTCTTCGGGGAATTTACTCACGCGGTTCACAAGTAGCAAGAAGAATTTCTAGCGCCGTTGCCGGAGAGGATCATGTTAAGATCTATTAGGTTCCCGCACATAAACTCTCATCTCCTGGCAATTTACTTTCTTTTCCTTTTTCCTATCGTTTTCATCTCCCCCATTTCCAAAACATTTTTACAAAAAACAAAAAAAAACTATTTGCCTTCTTCCCGTTAGACTTTTTCGTTTGCCCTTATGTCTTACTTTGTTGTTTTGCTTGTTTGCTTGGCATAATTGTGTGTTTGTAGGAAATCAGAAGGAAAGGGTTTATGGATCCTCATCCACTTGCTAATATTTTTAAAAGATCCAATTATGATGAATAATTGCTACTGAGTTGAGTGCACTAGATTATCGTTATGATGTTTTAAATGAAATTAGTGAATCTGGAAATTGTGATGAAGTGTTAAAAGAAGAAATTTATGAAGTGACTCACGATAGCTCCTTGAATTTAAAGCATGATTGCAATGGTGTTATAATAGCTTATAGTTATGTCAATTATGCTAACAATATGCAAAACCCCAAGCTTGGGGATGCTAATTTTTATATGTCCTCTACTTATTGCAATGATCATGATTGGGGTGATTCTTCTTATGATCTTGAAAGTTTATTTAAGCCTCATGATAAATATGTTTGCGATAATATTGAAGGTGGGTTTGGAAGAGTTCCAAATTTAGGTAGTAATGATCCCACTACTTTGGAGAATGATCAATCTTATGAATTTTTTGATAAAAGTGGGCTTGGAGAGGTAATGGCTTTATTCGATGATAGTCTTACTATTTTGGAAGCGTGTCAACTTTGCATGCATGTGGATCATGCAGAAAATATGTTACACGATAGCTATATTGTTGAATTTGATTACGATCCTACATGCAATTATTTTGAGAGAGGAAAATATGGTTGTAGAAATATTCATGTTACAAAATTACCTCTCTTGATGCTTAAACTGTCAAAATATTATTCTTCTTCCTTGCATATGCTAGTTTTTGCTTGCCCTGATAAATTTTTTGCTTATAAAATGGATATGTATAAGAAGTATGTTAGACTTAGATGTGCTTGTCACATGTTTTATAATGCTCTCTTTGCGCTTCAACTATTATCTCTCATGTGAGCATCATTGAAATCTCAAGCCTATCTTAATGGCTATAATGAAAGAGCTTCTTGGGAGGCAACCCAACGAATGAACTAATTTTTTGCTATTTTTTTGTTCTAGTGTGTATACACATTATTACTTCTGTAATGATTGTGTTTGTGGTGTTTTAATTAGTGTTTGTGCCAAGCAAAGCCTTTTGGGATTTATTTGGGTGAGAGTTGATTTGATTCGGTGCATCAACAAAAACTCTTGCGTCTAGTAGCAAAATTGTTTTCAATTGTTGGAACATGAACAATTGCTAATTTTTTTACACAGAATTGATATACAAATTTGTCATGTTTTCCTAATTTTTCAGAATTTTTAGAGTTACGGAAGTATGTCTAAAATATACGTCTTTACAGACTGATCTATTTTTGACAGATTCTGTTTTCGTTCATTGTGTGCTTATTTTGATGAATCTATGGTTGTATCGGGGGGTATGAGCCATGGTAAAGTTAGAATACATTAGGTATAATGTAATAACAAGATATGAATGGGTTTGCTATAGTACTTATAGTAAAGATGATTTTTGTTACACTAACGGATCTCACGAGGTTTTGTTAAGTTTTGTGTGATTGAAGTTTTCAAGTTTCGGGTAAGATCACGATGGATGAAGGAATAAGGAGTGAAAAGAGCTTGAGCTTGGGGATGCCCCATGGAACACCAAAGTAATATTCAAAGAGTACCAAGAAACTAAGCTTGGGGATGCCTAGGTAGGCATCCCCTCTTTCTTGTAACGACCATTGGTAATTTTACTTGGAGCTATATTTTTATTTGTCACATATCATGAGTTTTGCTTGAAGCATCTTATACTATATGTGTATTTGCTTGTTTTGCTTTTAAGTTGTCCACAATCATCCTTGCTGGACACACCTATTTAAGGAATCCAAAATTATGCTATGATTTATTAGAATCGCTCTTTATGCTTCACTTCAAATTTTTAGAGGCAGGGAATTTCTCTAGTGCTTCACTTATATCTTTTTGAGCATGGTGGTGCTGTTATTATGAAGAAATATGATCTCATGCTTCAATTAGATTACTTTGAGAGTTAGTAGAAATTTTGAAGAAACCCTCTCATGCTTCACTTATATTATTTTGAGAGACAAAACTTTGAAGAAATTTGTGCTCTCGTTCTTCACTTAAATTTGTTGGAGAGCTTGTTATTGTAATGGCAATATGATTTAAAATAAGTTGGTACCAAAGTGATAGATATCTAGGAAAGATATAAGAAAAACTTCCATGAAGATCATTGGACATTAAACATGATTCTTTGCAATAGTTTTACGATATGATGATAGTGATATGTGAGTTATGTTGGTGAGTAATCATGCTTTAGTAAGAATATTGGTGTTAAGGGTTGTGATTCCCTATGCAAGCACGTTAACTTAATAGTTATGCAATGAAATTACATCCTACTTGTGTTGCATTATTCAGTGTTAGTTATGTTTAATGTTCTTGTATGATGGTTTTTGTTCCTTCGTTGGTCACTTCTCAATCTATTTGATAGCATTCACTTGTACTAAGCTGCAATGATGCTTATGCATGCAAATCCTAAAACCCAAGTAGTGCCAAATGTGTTCACCATACCTACCTATATGCGGTATTTTCACGCCGTCCTAAGCAAATTTGTATGTGCCAACTCTAATTTTCTAAATAATCTTATCTTTTGTGTGCCTGTACCGCTAATGCAGCGTCGAGGGGTGGCTGATATTTTCCATGCAAAGTAGGTTATTATCAAGATGAGTGTTTATTCACTTGTCATTGCACGAGAGTGTGGCGGTAATATGGATGCCCAGTCCCGAAATGCAAAAGATACTATAATAAATTCCTTGGTATGTGTTGGTATGGAAGGTACCCATGGATACCGCTAGCCATGGATTGTGAAAGAATGGTGGAAAGGAAATAAACTTTTTTTTTTGTTTAGGAACCCCCTATGATTTATTTAGCATGGAATATATTAGGAACTCTTTGTCGTTTTCATTGACGAGAAAAGCATGCCACCCAAAATAATTTTACCTCTCTGTTTAAGCTTTGAGCTCTCGCACCTCTACAAATCTCTGCTTCCCTCTGTGAAGGGCCTATCTATTTACTTTTATGCAATTTTAATTTTTTGCGAGTCTCAATATTCTCTTATAAGGCACCAACTACGAAACAATATTATCACACTTGAGCATTGGATGTAGCTAATATTTGGATGTGTTGCATGAATGGATCAATGATTGAGCATAGTGGTTTAGGGATAACTTTCTTTAGCGTTGATATTTTGAAAGACATGGTTGCTTATTGATATCCTTGGGTATTAAAGTCTTCATGTCAAATTATAGACTATTGTTTTGAATCAACTAAAATTACATATGTCCATGCTACAAAGAAAATAAAATATGATGAATATGTTAGGCAACATTCCACATCAAAAAATCTGTTTTTATCATTTACCTACTCGAGGGCGGACAAGAATTAAGCTTGGGGATGTTGATACGTCTCCAACGTATGTGTATTTTTGATTGTTCCGTACTATTATATTATCATTCTTGTAAGTTTTGCAATCATTTTCTAGCAGCTTTATATCATTTTTTGGAACAAACTTATTGACATAGTGCCTAGTGCCAGTTGATGTTTTATGCTTGTTTTTCACTTTGTAGAATATCAATATCAAAAGGAGTCCAAATGCAACAAAACTTTTTCGATACTCAGAAGACATCCAATAGGCCAAAGAAGTCCACGAGGGAAGGCTCATGGGGCCCATGAGACACCAGGGCGCGCCCCAGGCCCCTGGCGCCCTGTTGGGTAGTGGGGCCATGGGAAGCCCCTCCACCACCTCTCAGCTATATAAATAGCCAAATATTCTTGAAACCCTAGAGGAGTCGAAGAAAAATTGTTTCAGCCGCCGCAAGCTCTAGAACCACGAGATCCCATCTAGCGCCTTTTTCCAGCACTCCGCCAGATAGGAACATAGTCATAGAGGGGTTCATCACCCTCATTGGTGCCTCTCCGATGATGCATGAGTAGTTTACCACAGACCTACGGGTCCGTAGGCGGTAGCTAGATGGCTTCTTCTCTCTTTTTGATCTTCAATACAATGTTCTCTTCGGCGATCTATTTCATGTAACTCTTTTGCGGTGTGTTTGTTGGGATCCAATGAATTGTGAGTTTATGATCAAATCTATTTCTATCCATACATGATTATTATAGCCTCGTATTTTTTTTCTATTTTGTTTGGCCAACTTGATTGATTTATCTTGCAATGGGAAGAGGTGCTTTGTAATGGGTTCGATCTTGCGGTGCTCAATCTTAGTGACATAAAGAGACATGACACGCATGTATCGTTTCTATTAAGGATAAAACGATGGGGTCTATTCCTACATGAATATACCTTGTCTACATCATGTCACCGTTCTTAAGGAATTACTCCGTTCGTTCATGAATTAAATACACTAGATGCATGTTGGATAGCGGTCGATGTGTGGAGTAATAGTAGTAGATGCAGGCGGGAGTCGTTCTACTAATCTTGGACGTGATGCCTATATACATGATCAATGTCTTGGATATCATCATAACTATCCGCTTTTCTATCAATTACCCAACAGTAATTTGTTTACCGATCGTCGAGAGAAGCCACTAGTGAAACCTAAGACCCCCGGGTCTATTTCTCATCATATACTTGCAGATCTATATTGCTATTTGTGTTTCCCATTTATTTGCTTCTTTTATTTAAGATCTATATTGTAAAAAAATACATTGTTGCATTTTATTTGCTTTTATTTTATTTGCGTCTATCAATCTATCTTTTAATCATACTACCTTACCCAAGAGGGATTGACAACCCATCTACGTGTAGGGTTGCGAGGATTTGTTGTTTATGTGCAAGTTTTGTTTACATAGCTTGCTTGGTTCTCCTAATGGATTGATAACCTTGGTTTCATAACTGAGGGAAATACGTATCGCCGCTGTGCTGCATCATCCCCTCCCCTTCAGGGGATTTACTCACATGGTTCATGATGAGGACATATTCCTATGGTAGGGTCCTAGACTTGATATATATGCCCTACCAAAGGACACTACACAAAAGGCCAAGACCCATAGAGGTAGAAACAAGATACCGACTGGAATCATTGCAGGGTACAATTCACTCGACAATGGTACACTCGGATACCCTAATTCCACTCGACGGTCACTGCCCACTCGAAGGACAGAAGACCTAGAGCCATCACTGGATAGCAACGGTCAGACATTCACTATGTCACCTTATAGATCATTAAACACGGGTGTTACCAGTAATGTATGTGACTTTATTCTCTCATCGAACCCATGTGTAACTGAAGGCTGCGAGGGGTTAGCGTACTCTATATAAGCTACCCCCCCCTCTTGCACAAGGGTTCTCACCCCCTGTAACTCAACACTCCAATCAAGAAGCCTCCGCGGCATCGAGACGTAGGGTTGTTACCTCCTCTGAGAGGGGCCTGAACTCGTAAATACTGAGTGTACAACCTCGTCGTAGCTAGCATCTGCCCTCTCTTACGTACCCCCTATCTCTACTGTCAGATCTATTCCCATGACAGTTGGCGCCCATTGTGGGGTAGGCGTCTAAGCGACTTCCGGCGAGGTTGCGATCTTCGATCTTCATCAACATGGTTTCCTGTGGTGGATTGTTCCTGGGCCGCGCGATCCGTCTCGGTGCTCTCACCTTCATCGTCGACGAGTCGGCCTAGCTCCAGGAAGCCCTCCCTCGACGTCGAGGCGCTCCCCGTTCGTGGGTCTGCGCATTTCCGCCCGAGCGCCCGTGGCGTCCTTCTACGACAGCCATCGTCGCAATATCGACCGACAACGATGGCGTCTTCCCTCCCCGCTGCTCGCTGTCGCAAGCGATCTGGTCGCTCGCGGCTCCAACGGTGGGTGAAGCACGCGGTGGCTCGTCACTCGGCCACTCTCAGATCGCGTCTATCGAGCCCGCCGAGTTCCTTCATGGCTTGCTCATTCTGTCGACTGGCCACTCAGATTCACTTTCCGAGTGTGAAAGCAATGATCCCGCATCTGAGGTTCTCATGGTTGGCTCTCAGCGCAGTCCACCCGGATTTCCCCGTGGTGGAGATAGCGGTGGTCCGTCACACGGCAATGACAAGTACTACCCGCAAGCCCTCACGGTGGAGCAAAGAGAAGAAATGCGGCGTAGGGACGAGCAGGCTCTCCAGACCCTCATTGTTGGGGAGACTGCCGAGGCTCAGGCTTTGGAGGCTGTGCACATAGCCACTCTGGCTGAACGTGCGTGCCAAGAGAATCTCCAGAAGTCACTCGACGACCATGCTCGTAGACGACTCCCAAACTCTAGTCGACAACAACGACTATTGTTTCCGACTGGATCTCGAGGCGAGTGTCAGGTATACCGCACTCCAGTTCAAAATGTTGTAGCAGTTGCGCGTACAGCAGATTTGATTCAGCCATCCCGTTTTGAGGCTGGGAGAGGCCTAGATCAGATTCAGGTGTTGCTCAGGGCGGCTGGGGAGCAGAATTCTGATGTTTCTCAATCGCGCAATAGGATACACAACAGGTCCATCAGAGCGGACATGGTTCAGTCAGCCCATAGTGCAAGATCGCCTTCGCGGTGTGAAGATCATGGTTACCACCAGGACCAGTACCTGGATCGAGGCAATGGGCAGTTTGACCCTCGATATCACCGTGACGATCGTCGTCGAGTGCCCACGCCCCCTCCGAGGGGTGGTTCGTATGCGCCCCTACGGTATGATGATAGGCGCCCGTACGGTGACAAGCGAAGGATTCCAGACGACCCCTGCGAGCCCAGATTCGATGTGAGGTCAGTCCTTGTACAAGGCCTGGTCGACAGGGGAAGGGCTAACCGAGAAGCTCTGGACAGAGATCGCTTGAGTGGAATTAGAACATTCGCCTCAGGCCCCGAGTGTTTCAGTAGAGCCACTCGAGCTGCAGAGATTACTCCCAACTTCAGGTTGGCCGCAGGGGTGAGCAGGTTTACTTGCGAGTCAAAGCTAGTCATGTGTCTAGAGGATTAATGAGTGGCTGTGCATATTGGTGGAGGCAATGATGAAGTGGCCATGAAACACATGTCCTTGATGCTGGAAGGCTCGGCCAGAGCATGGTTGAACCAGTTGGCTCCCGCTAGTATATATATTGCTAGGAAGATTTAGCCCGAGTGTTTATCAAGACGTTTCAAGGCACTTGTAAGTGACCCGCTGGACTGACTGAGTTGCAACATTGCGTCCAGAAGCCAAGTGAAACTTTGAGGGATTACATCCAACGGACCACTCTTCACCATGTGGTGGAGAACGTTTCAGAACACCAAGCAGTTCATGCCTTCAAGGAGGGTGTCAGATACAGAGAGCTTATTCTGAAGTTTGGCCGCTCTGGCGACATGACTCTGAACCGTATGATGGAGATTGCCACTCGGTATGCAAATGGAGAAGAAGAAGACTAGTTGCAAAGGGAAGGCTGCAGATCATGACGCCAGCGGCGGAAATCCTAGTCGAAGGCAAAAGCGCAAAAACGAGACCGCTGGTCAGATGTAACCCGTAGTTGTGACAACCCAAGGCAAGTTCAAAGGAAAACCCAGGGGGCCATGGATACCCAAAAAGATGAAATATCAGTTGGGGCAGGATGTCCTGGACCTTCCGTGCCCATTCACACGAAGAAGGATGAGGAGGGTAATCTGATTTTACCCAAACGTACCACTCGAGTGTGCAGATTCCTTATTCAATAGTTCCGTGAGGGCCAACAGAGTGAACAAGGTTCTGCCAAAGATGAAGATGAAGAAAAGGCAGATGGTTACCTGAAACTCAATGCTACTTTGGTGATCTTCGCTGATATTGAGAGCAAAAGTCGATTGAAAGTCATCAACCGAGAGGTGAACATGGTGGCTCCGGTGACTACAATGTACCTCAAGTGGTCAAAAACTCCTATCACATTCGACCAGTCGGATCACAGAGCTCACATTGCTACCCCTAGGCGACAAGCTTTGGTGGTCGACCCACTCATCGGAGGTACTCAGTTGTGCAAGGTTCTCATGGATGGCGGCAGTGGTTTAAACATTCTTTACGCCGAAACCCTCCAAGGAATGGGCATTCCGATGTACAGGCTTAGTGAAAGCAGCATGACATTTCACAGAGTCATCCCAGGGAAGAAGGCTAAATCACTCGACCAGATTACTTTGGATGTGGTCTTTGGTGACTCGAAGAATTTTGGAAAGGAAAAGTTGACGTTCGAAGTGGTGGATTTCCACAGTGCCTATCATGTTATTCTGGGCAGGCCGGCATATGCTCGTTTCATGGCCCATCTGTCACGCCCAAGATGCGACTCTATCCCGATCACGTGATGAACTCGTGATTGGGGCACAACCGCATTTTGGGCACTTCGCAAGATGGATATCATTACATCATACCATTACATACATAGATGGGGGATACATACACGTCATACAACATCCACATGAATACAACAACATCATACACAAGACATCTGACTACGGATGCAAACACATGAAAAACACAACGACATCCATCCTGCTATCCCAGGCTGTCGACTCGGAACCTAACCCAAGACTGACGAAGAAGAAGAATGAACTCCAACACAAGTAAACATCGCTCTCGCGTCAAGTCATCGGAAACCTGCACCTGCAACTATTGTTGTAGTATCTGTGAGCCACGAGGACTCAGCAATCCCATAACCATGGGTATCAAAACTAGCAAAGCTTAATGGGTATGGAAAACTTAAGTGGTGAGGTTGCAGCAGCGGCTAAGCATTATATGTTGGCTAACTTACTGTATTGCTTATGTATTGTATTGTGTGAAGTGGCGAGTGTAAGCCAACTATCTCCTTGCATTTTAATCCCTCTTTTACATGAGTTGTGCAAAGATACCAAACTTGAGATCATTCTAGGATGGGCTTATACCTTTAAGTCGTGCCTCGACACGTAGGAGGTATAGTCCCATCCTGGGCATTACACTTACGATTTCCAGAGATAGATGAGAAGCTACGCAAACGGTCGTAAACTAGTAATGATCACTAAGTGATCCTGAACTACCTACGAGTCAAAAATAACCCCACCGTGTTCTCTTCCCGGACTTACACGAAAAGAGACGATCACAGTTACTCACGCGGTTGGTTTATTTTATTTCAGATCCTCTGTCAAGTTCTCTACAACTGGACATTAACAAATTCCAATCTACCACCTAACTGTGGGCACGGCTTTTGAAAGATCATAACCATGCAGGGGTGTCCCAACTTAGCCCATCACAAGCTCTCACGATCAGCAGAGGTAAAACCTCTTATCTTAGGGACAACCCGATCAGACTCAGAATCCCGGTGCACAAGACATTTCGACAATGGTAAAACAAATCCGGCAGGACCTCCCGCATTCCGACACCCTGATAGTAGCCGCATGTATCTCGTATAAGGCCACGTCCGGATAGATCAAGCTATGGGTAAAACCAGATACCTCAAGTTTCCCTGAGGAGGCCCCGCAGGCTGCCCAGTTTGGGATCAACACCAACAACATTGGCCCCCTGCTAAGTGGAATTAAGATTCCTCAGGGATGCGACCCCCCCATGCAAATTAATTAATTAACAGTTTTATTATGTTGCAAATTAAAACCAAAGTTGGGCCTTGCTGGAGGAGTTTTATTCAAAGCGAACTGTCGAAGGGGGGGCATAAACCCCAACCGTGTTAGGAACGCAAAATCAAGGAACATAACACCAGTTTATCGGTTCTTAAGGCGGCATGAGTGTAACAAAACACCGAGAAAAAGTCCAAGCCTTCCATCCATTGCCAAGTATATAGGTGCATTTATTATAGCAAGAGATATTGTGATATTCCAACATCCAAGTTCCGACATGGAGCAAACTTCATATTCCCCTTTAACTAGCAATGCTATAATAGGGGCTGAGCAAGCGGTAACATAGCCAAACAATAGTTTGCTTGGATGGTGAAAACAAAGGTTAGACGTTGTTTTCATGGCATATTGGGAGGCTTGAAGATCAAGTGGTGGGTAATGCGACATATAGCGATAGCATCGAGACAACTAGGATAGCAATGATAGTAGTGAGATCCAAGGTGATGGTCATCTTGAATGAAATCCCGCTAGGAAGAAAAACGAGTCCATGAAGAAGACGAAGCCACGAAGACGAACCAAGCGTAGACAAATGAATCCTCACGATCGCAACGAAACAGAAACTAACGAGAAGAAGCCAACAACATGGTAAACACACAACACATAAACAAGACATGATGCTCAACCAAGTATGATGCATGACAAGGCTACATGATACTACTCATGGCAAGAAATGATGCATACAAGAACATCACAACAAGCAAGTTTAAATGAGGCCGGAAACACCATATAACAATTCCGGTAAGTCCTCATTTGCAAATTTCGAAATTGGTCCAGATATGAACAAACCTTATGTTAGAGTTGTTAAAAAGCAAGTTAAGATGCACCATGATGATCTACACAATTTTCTAGTCAAGTTACATATAAAGTTCATTTAATTCAGGGTTACGGCCTAGAAGATATGAGCAAAACAAGTTAAGCATGGCATTGATGCAAAATGCATTCAAACATCAAGCAAACACCCTCAAAACATGGATGCAACATGACATGATGCATCTACAGGCAAACCAAGCAAGTTTCATATGCCCCAAAACGGAGCAACGGTTCAACACATACACATGAAACAAGTTTGAAACACAATCTGTCCAAAACAGCAACTAGGTATCTTACAAGCATCAAAACAACATGCTACAAGTACAAGATTGACACAAACAAGGCATGAACTCAAATTACAGATTGCATGCTTGAAATATCCACAAGGATCAGGTGCATAGGCATCAAGAGTAAACCAACATGATCAAGGCAACAAGCAAACTTTATATCACAGATTATGACTTAGTGAAAAACTGGCATACATATGAGCAGAATTAATATGATGACATGTTGCAGGCAAGAAATAATTAAGCTACAGTGCAAGATCATGGCAACCAAAAGCATGGCATTAGAGAACATAACATGGAGCTCAAGGAACACCACATGTCATATACATGGGAGCAACAGGTTCATGGCATTCATCAAAACAAGATGGAAACATGATATAGCAGATTCTCAGACAGTGAAAATCTGGGAATGCAATCAACAACATCATGATGCTGAATTTGGAGGCACATAAGAGCAAACATATCAATTCTAATAATCACGCAAAGGTCATGAACATGTAGTAAGCATGGCATACTCAAAATAACTCCAGTGGCACAACTCCATAAGATGCATAGATTAATAGCAATGAGCTTTGCCAAATTGAACATGATGTTAATAGCCCGACAAAAGCATTTTCAAGCAAGTTGAGAGCAAGGAAACAACATGCTACAGTATGCCATAATTGCAAACAAGGGCATGGATGGATAGAGCATAACATGGACTTTAAAACATGCTCACTATACATCTCGAACTGTGCATAGATTTGACAGTAGCATCAAGTAAACATGGCATCACAATATAACAGTTTCAGACTTAGTAGAAATCACTAAGTCTTAGAAAACAGCAAACAATGAGTAGGTCACTTTGCAAGCTTCTTCCACTCACCACCAGGCATATCACGAAAAACTAATTACACCATTGCAAAGATGACATGATTTTGATCCTAAAACATGTTGACATGATGCTCGAAAGAAACTCACATAAAAAGATATGAAAAAGACAAATGAGCAAGTTATAGCAGTTTTCAGCAGTCAACAACACTTATCACTTTTTCAACAGAGATTAACATGTCAATATGCACCCTAAAATGAATGCAAATGCAACCAACATGTAGAGCACAAAGAGATGAACATTTTGACATATTATATGCCCAATTTGGGCACACATGCACAAGGTTACATCACTCCCAAGAATGCATCATGAAACAGTTTTCTGAGGACTTACCCAAAATTTCACCTCAGGGAAAACTGGAGATCCCAGGGACGAGAGGGTGCAACCACCTTGTTTGGTTCGGTGGCTTGGATGGGGCCGGGGCCAGATCGAGACGAAGCGGTCCCGGGCGGATCCTCCCGGATCTCGCCGGACCCAAGGAGGACGACGACGGCGGCGCAGCGGTGATGGACCGACGGGGCGTCGGGCGACGGGATCCGACGGAGTCCCTGCTGCATGGACGACGACGAGCGGAGGCAGGACGACGGCTTCGACGCCATGGTTGTCGGGGCGGGCCGCGGTGGTCCAGGCCGGCCAGCGGCGGGACGGCGAGGAGACCGGCGGGGAGGCGCGAGGCGAGCGTGTGGCGGTGGTGATGTGGAGGCGGCGACGCGGGACGGCACGGTCGGGCACCCGTGGCGGCGACGCATGCCGGCGACGAGGCCAAGCGGCGGGGCCGGGGCTGGAGTGCAGGCGCGGCGGCGGGGTGCGGGAGCGCGGGCGAGGGGAGCGGGAGGCGCCGGCCGATCGGGGCCCGGTGTGGCCCAGGGCGGGGCAGCCTCAAGCCTAGGTGGGCTGGCGGCGGTGGGAGGCTGAGGAGGCCTAGTGGCGGGCTGGGACTGGCCGCGGACGGAAAACGAGGCAGAGGTTGCCGGCTGGAAGTGGCGCCAAGTGGAAGGGAGAGGTGGCGGCACCGTTTCCGAGGGAGAGGGCTAAGGGGCTAGGGTTAGGCTAGGATAGGCCAAAATTGGACTAGGGGCTGCTTAAATAGGAAAGGGGTCTAGGGATGGGGGTTTGAGGTGGTTTTCAGACCCTCGGATCGCGATCTGACGGTCCGGAGCGAAGGAAAAGTTATGGTGGCCTAGTGGGTTGTGTAGAGAGGTGTGGATTGAGAGGAGAGAAGAGGAGTAGAGACCCGGCGGCAGTTTCGGAGACCGAAAATGTCCGACGTTTTGTCTGGCTATAGTGCCGCTGGAGTTTAACGGTTGGTCTATCAAACGGACTCTGAATGAGACAAAATTTGACAGGCGGTCTACCTACACTATAATAAAAACCGTACGCCAACTTTCACCTCATTCCAAGAACATTTTCCGACCTCTTATAAAATAATATTTCGGAGGTGCCGCGGGAGCATGCGAGTGTGTTTGGGCTCAGAACCGTCAACAGAGAAGACTGGGAGACCTGGACGGATGCAAGTTTTGAAACTATGCATATGAAATGCACATGATGACATGGCAAAATGCAACACGCAAGGAAATGACATGGCAACAACAGCGAATAACTGGAAGACATCTGGCGCATCAGTCTCGGGGTGTCACAACACTCCCCTACTAACAATGGATCTCTTCCTGAGATCTTAGGAACGAGACGGAAGTGAAAAGGGAAGAATGTGAAACCAAAGAACCTTGAGAGGTTGAGACACTTATAAGGGAGAATACAATGGGAGATGAACGAGATTGAGGAGCACCATTACAATAGAGGAACAGAGAACCTTACGAGAACCTTGTAGGTTGAAAGGCATGAAACAAGAGCTGAAGGAACAAGAATTAATTTGAAACCACTCCGGCTAAAATGGAAGGATGGAACATGATCTTGCAAGATGGAACGATACTTGATGAGATGAACAACACAATGCCTCCGGAAGAATTGAGAGAGTGGAATGAAAAGAACGGATAAGAGAACAACAACTTCCACCACGAAAGAATTCGACGGAGCATCTTTAGCATAAAGGTTTGAACCGAGTTCTTGAGAAAATCAACAACAAAAGAGTAAGCTTGGTGTGGGCTTATGGAAATCATCCCAAAACTTGATGTGAAATTATTCCACAACCAAAAGATGGATTAGATGAGATGAAGGAAGAAATGCAAAACTCCACTTAAAAATAATATGAAGAATTAATTGCATTTGGAGATGCAAGAACAATACTGCTTGAGTTGATGCACAAGAATTTGCTGAACACTTGAATGAATGATCTAAATCACAAAGAACCACCATGAAGAACTCCGGTAACAAAATGATGATGAGGGATGAAAAGAATAAGAATAATGCCTTGCGATGATTTAGACGGGGGTTTCTCACGAGATAGCCAAGTAAACTTTGAACTCCGGAGAAGAAACATGAAAACACTTGGGATTAGAAGTTATTCATCATGAACAAATTCTGAAGGAACGGATTAATCAACTTGATGAAAGAAGAATAAGAATTATGTTATGCTTATCCTCCACCAATTAAATTGATGTGTAGCAATGGATTTGCATACCACTTATTCACTTTGAAAATGATTAAGGGGAGATATAGCACAAAACTTGAGAAAGTCTTCATGAAACAGAGGTAAGATTGGAAAGAAGAATGGATTGATATGATGGCAATGGAAAATGAATCTTGAACGAACCACCGTAAGAATTGACACCGAGTGAAGAAAGAACAAACCACCGCGAAGAATTTGAAATTGAACGACGAAAATAGAATGAATCACCGGAAGAATTAGAAACCTAGCGAGAAAAAAAGAATGAAGGGATCGCAAGCTGATTAAAGAACACTTGAACGAAGCACCAGAAGAATATGGAGACGAACGAAGAGGCATCAATTAAGAATATTTTTAGAGGGCGAAGTTGAGAACTGAGAACAAAGAAATCTTCTGAAATGATGGCCTTTGGAGGATCGAAATGAAAAACAATTCCTAAAATACTCCGGGTGGGTGAGGAAATGAATTTATGACATTCGAGAGGATAACATGAAGCTAGAACCATGAATCTTCAAGAGAACGGACAAGATTTAGAGGAAAACTCTTCTTCGGTCTTCAAATGACGGCGAGAACACAACCTAAATTATTGAGATACTCCAGAAGAATGAAAAGAGGGAAGGTTCAACCAAATATGAAAGAATTGAAAGCAATTTTGAAGAAGGCATATGACTACATACTTACGTCATAGTTTGAAAAAGAATTTGGGAATAACTCCAGAAAAATTAGAAGAATCGGGTAAGATTGTGGGAATAAACCTGTGGGTTATGAGCCCACCGAAGAGAAATCGCCGTTCGAAAACGATTATTTGAGTAAGAAATGATGCACCGGAACGATTCAAAAACTCGAATGAGGTGACAACCTTGAATTAATTGTAACACAGACGAATCTCCTGAGATTTCTTCAGAACTCCGGAACAATTAAATGGCGAGAGACGAACGAGCAAGGGAAACATCTGAGCCAAGGGGAAAGAATATGAAGAACACCGAATACTTGAATTGA
This sequence comes from Secale cereale, assembly GCA_902687465.1. Taxonomy (NCBI): domain Eukaryota; kingdom Viridiplantae; phylum Streptophyta; class Magnoliopsida; order Poales; family Poaceae; genus Secale; species Secale cereale. The sequence continues at coordinate 329,464,088 of LR738714.1, read as the reverse complement.
ATACACTGGATAAGAAAAGAGATGAAGGACGAACTAGACGAGAATTCACCAGTTGGAATAATTAAGGAAAGAATCAAAGGCTTTGCACGAGTAGGATGGATACTCGATTAAGGATTCCGGCTGCGAGAAGAAAAAGGGTGGGAGGGCGGGAAAAAGAAAGACCACTTCGAATGGGGAAACGACGCCGGTTGGAAAGAACTAAGGACGGACTTGCAAAAGATGAAGAGGAATGAATCAACTCGATGAGAAATGCACCGGATGAAAGGAGCTGACATTGCAACAAACAAAAACTAACTGCGTGATCCTAAAAAAAGTTGAAGGGGAAGAGGAGTAATTCAAAACACCAACGTCAAGATTCCTCACTAGAGCGACGAAGGGGCTGAGGAGTAAAAAGAAATCCTACTCTCCGATATAACTAGACTCCAAAATAGTTTTTGCTAGACTCAACAACGACCAAACTACAATCAATCAAGGGGGCTCCTATGGTCGGTCGAGGATCTGATAGCAACTTGTCACGCCCAAGATGCGATTCTATCCCGAATTCCCGATCATGTGATGAACTCGTGATTGGGGCACAACCGCATTTCGGGCGCTTCGCAAGATGGATATAATTACATCGTACCATTACATACATATATGGGGGATACATACAAGTCATACAACATCCACATGAATACAAAAACATCATACACAGGACATTCGACTACGGATGCAAACACATGAAAAACACAATGACATCCATCTTGCTATCCTACGCTGGCGTCCCGGAACCTAACCCAAGACTGGCGAAGAAAAAGAAAGAACTATAACACAAGTAAAAATCGCTCTCGCATCAAGTCATCAGAAACCTGCACCTGCAACTATTGTTGTAGTATCTGTGAGCCACGACGACTCAGCAATCCCATAACCATGGGTATCAAGACTAGCAAAGCTTAATAGGTATGGAAAGGATAAGTGGTGAGGTTGCATCAGTGGCTAAGCTTTATATGGTGGCTAACTTACGATTTCCAGAGATGGTTGAGAAGCTACCCAAACGGTCGTAAACTAGTAATGATCACTAAGTGATCCTGAACTACCTATGAGTCAAACATAACCCACCGTGTTCTCTTCCCGAACTTACTCAAAAAGAGGCGATCAGGTTACTCGCGCGGTTGGTGTATTTTATTTCATATCCTCTATCAAGTTCTCTACAACCGAACATTAACAAATTCCAATCTACCACATAACTGCGGGCACGGCTTTCGAAAGATCATAACCCTGCAGGGGTGTCCCAACTTAGCCCATTCCAAGCTCTCACGATCAGCAGAGGTAAAACCTCTTATCTTAGGGACAACCTGGTCAGACTCGGACTCCTGGTGCACAAGACATTTCGACAACGGTAAAAAAATCCGGCAAGACCTCCCGGCGTGCCGACACCCTGATAGTAGCTACGTGTATCTCGTCACAGGCCACATCCGGATAGGTCAAGCTACGGGTAAAACCAGATACCTCGAGTTTCCCCGAGGCTGCCCCACGGGCTGTCCATTTTCGGACCAACACCAACAGCACTGGGCCCCCTTGTTATGTGGAATTCAGAATCCTCGGGGACGCGACCCCCTATGCAAATTAATTAATTAATAGTTTTATTATGTTGCAAATTAAAACCAAAGTTGGGCCTTGCTGGAGGAGTTTTATTCAAAGCGAACTGTCGAGGGGGGCCCGTAAACCCCAACCGTGTTAGGAACGCAAACTCAAGGAACATAACACCAGTTTATCGGTTCTTAAGGTGGCATGAGTGGAACAAACACCGAGGAACAGTCCAAGCCTTCCACCCATTGCCAAGTATATAGGTGCAATTTATTATAGCAAGAGATATTGTGATATTCCAACATCCAAGTTCCGACATGGAGCAAACGTCATCTTCACCTGCAACTAACAACGCTATAAGAGGGGTTGAGCAAGCGGTAACATAGCCAAACAATGGTTTGCTAGGATGTTGGAAGCAAAGGTTAGAGGTTGTTTTCATGGCATATTGGGAGGCTTGAAGATCAAGTGGTGGGTAGCGCGACATATAGTGATAGCATCGAGACAACTAGAATAGCAATGATAGTAGTGAGATCCAAGGTGACGGTCATCTTGCCTCAAATCGCGCTAGGAAGATGAACAAGTCCATGAAGAAGACGAAGCCACAAAGACAAACCAAGAGTAGACGAACGAATCCTCACGATCGCAATGAAACAGGAACTAACGAGAAGAAGCAAACAACATGGTAAACACACAACACATAAACATGACATGATGCTCAACCAAGTATGATGCATGACAAGGCTACATGATACTACTCATGGCAAGAAATGATTCATACAATAACATCACAACAAGCAAGTTTAAATGAGCCCGGAAACAACATATAACAATTCCGATAAGTCCTCATATGCAAAATTCATAATTGGTCCAGATCTGAACAAACCTTATGTTAGAGTTGTTAAACAGCAAGTTAAGATGCACCATGATGATCTACACAATTTTTTAGTCAAGTTATATATAAAGTTCATTTAATTCGGAGCTACATGCCTATAAGATATGAGCAAAACAGGTTAAGCATGGCATTGATGCAAATGCATTCAAACATCAAGCAAACACCCTCAAAACATGGATGCAACATGACATGACGCATCTACAGGCAAACCAAGCAAGTTTCATATGCCCCAAAACGGAGCAACGGTTCAACACATACACATGAAACGAGTTTGAAACACAATATGTCCAAAACAGCAACTAGGTATCTTACAAGCATCAAAACAACATGCTACAAGTACAAGATTGACACAAACAAGGCATGAACTCAAATTACAGATAGCATGCTTGAAATATCCACAAGGATCAGTTGCATAGGCATCAAGAGTAAACCAACATGATCAAGGCAACAAGCAAACTTTATATCACAGATTATGACTTAGTGAAAAACTGGGCATACACATGGGCAGAATTAATGTGATCATGTGTTGCAGCAAGAAATAATTAAGCTACAGTGCAAGATCATGGCAACCAAAAGCATGGCATGCTAGAACATAACATGGAGCTTAAGGAACACAACGTGGCATATACATGGGAGCAACAGGTTCACGGCATTCATCAAAACAAGATGCAAACATGATATAGCAGATTCTCAGACTTAGTGAAAATCTGGGAATGCAGTCAACAACATCATGATGCTGACTTTGGAGGCACATAACAACAAACATATCAATTCTAATAAGCACACAATGGTCATGAAAATGTAGTAGGCATGGCATACTCCAAATAACTCCATTGGCACAACTCCATAAGATGCATAGATTAATAGCAATGAGCTTTGCCAAATTGAACATGTTGTTAACAGCCTGAGAGAAACATTTTCAAGCAAGTTGAGAGCAAGGAACCAACATGCTACAGTAGGCCATAATTGCAAACAAGGGCATGGATGAATAGAGCATAACATGGACTTCAAAACATGCATCCTAACATGAATGCAAATGCAACCAACATGTAGAGCACAGAGAGATGAACAATTTGACATATTATATGCCCAATTTGGACACACATGCACAAAGTTACATCACTTACAAGAATGCATCATGAAACTGTTTTTGGAGGACTTAGCCAAAATTTCACCTCGGGGAAAACTGGATCTCGTGATCCCACGGATGAGAGGGTACAACCGCCTTGTTTGGTTCGGTGGCTAAGATGGACTCGGGGCCAAATCGGGATGAAGCGGTCCCGGGCGGATCCTCCTGGATCTCGCCGGACCCGAGGAGGACGACGACAGCGGTGCAGCGGTGATGGACTGGTGGGGCGTCAGGCGACGGGATCCAGTCCCTGGACCCCGCATGGATGGCGATGAGCGGAGCCAGGACGACAGCTTCGGCGCCATGGCCGTCGGGGCGGGCCGCGGTGGTCCAAGCCGGCCGGCGGCGGGTGGACGAGGAGATCGGCGAGGAGGCGTGATAACCCACAAGTGTAGGGGATCAGTTGTAGCCTCTTTCGATAAGTAAGAGTGTCGAACCCAACGAGGAGCTAAAGGTAGAACAAATATTCCCTCAAGTTCTATCGAGCACCGATACAACTCTACGCATGCTTGACGTTCGCTTTACCTAGAACAAGTATAAAACTAGAAGTACTTTGTAGTTTTTGTGGGATAGGTTTGCAAGAATATAAAGAGCACGTAAATATAAACTAGGGGTTGTTTTAGGTAAAGAATCAATTAAGTTAGTATAGCGATTGTGGGAAAGTGGTGGTAGGAGTTGCGAAATTGCCAATAAGCAATTGACTACGTTACTAGACCGATAGCAAGTTTTATGTGGGAGGGGCCACTGCTAGCATGTCATCCCTGACTTAGAATTCTATGCACTTATGATTGGAACTATTAGCAAGCATCTGCAACTACTAACATTCATTAAGGTAAGACCCAACCATAGCATTAAGATATATTGGTCCCCCTTCAATCCTATATGCATCAATTTCTACGCTAGGTTGAAGCTTCTGTCACTCTTGCCCTCCAATACGTAGTCCTATCAACATACAACTAACCCTATGGTGTGATCCACGCGCGTGATCATATGATGGGCACCAAAGGACAGCAAATAACCACAAGCAAATTAAACCAGTCATAGAAATTCACCAATTACAGATAGGACAACGAAAATCTACTCATACATCATAGGATGGCAACACATCATTGGATAATAATATGAAGCATAAAGCACCATGTTCAAGTAGAGGGTACAGCGGGTTGCAGGAGAGTGGACTGTTGACTGTTGTAGATAGATGGGGAAGGTGATGAGGATGTTGGTGAAGATGACGGAGGTGTTGGTGTAGATCACCGTCACACGATGATGGCCCCGGCGGTGTTCTAGCGCCACCGGAAGCGATGGGGAGAGAGCCCCCCTCCTTCTTCTTCTTCCTTGACCTTATCCCTAGATGGGAGAAGGGTTTCCCCTCTGGCCCATGGCCTCCATGGCATGGGAGGGGTGAGAGCCCCTTAGAGATTGGATCTGTCTCTCTGTCTCTCTCTGTTTCTATGTTTCCAGATTCTGCCATTTCACCGTTTCTTATATTCCCGGAGATCCGTAACTCCGGCTGGGCCGAATTTTGGACATGATTTTTATTCGGATATTAGCTTTCTTGCGGCGAAAGAAGGACACCAACCTCCTTACAGGGTGGCCACGAGGGCCCAGGGCGCGCCTGACCCCCTGGGGGGCGCCCCTCACCCTCGTGGGCCACTCGGGCATCGTCTCACGTTGATTCCACTTCCCAAAATTCACATATATTCCAAAAAAATCTCCGTTCGTTTTTATCCCATTTGGACTCCGTTTGATATGGATATTCTGCGGTACAAAAAACATGCAACAAACAGGAACTGGCACTGGGCACTAGATCAATATATTAGTCCCAAAAATAGTATAAAAAGTTGCCAAAAGTATATGAAAGTTGTATAATATTAGCATGGAACAATCAAAAATTATAGATACGACGGAGACGTATCAGCACCCCCAAGCTTAATTCCTGCTCATCCTCGAGTAGGTAAATCATAAAAAAGATAATTTTTGATGTGGAATGCTACCTAGCATAATCTTGATCATGTAATCTAAACATGGCATGAATATTAAGACATGAGTGATTCAAAGCAATAGTCTATCATTTGACATAAAAGAATTTAATACTCGGGCATCCCAACAAACAATCAAGCCTTTCAAAATATCATTGCTAAAGAATGTTATCCCTACAAAATCATATAGTCTTTTATGCTCCCTTTTCTTAACACAAGGTACCCCTCATGCCCATCCCAGTGTCAGCCAAACAATTGTTTTCATACTTTACTTTTTCAAACTTTTTCAACTCTTCACACAATACATGAGCGTGAGCCATGGACATAGCACTATGGGTGGAATAGAAGGTGGTAGTAGACAAAAGTAGGGAGAAAATCTCACATCGACTAGCTGTATCAATGGGCTATGGAGATGCCCATCAATAGATATCAATGTGAGTGAGTAGGGATTTCCATGTAACGGATGCACTAGAGCTATAAGTGTATGAAAGCTCAAAAGAAAACTAGTGGGTGTGCATCAACTTGCTTGCTCATGAAGACCTAAGACATTTTAGAAATCCCATCGTTGGAATATACAAGCCAAGTTCTATAATGAAAATTCCCACTAGTATATGGAAGTGACAACATAGGAGACTCTCTATCATGAAGATCATGGTGCTACTTTGAAGCACAAGTGTGGAAAAAAGATAGTACCATTGTCCCCCTTTTTTTCTTTTTTTGGGCCTCCCTTTTTTGCTTTTCTCTTTTTTTTGGCCTTTCTTTTTTTATCTGGCCTTTCTTTTTTTTCAAGGGACAATGCTCTAATAATGATGATCATCACACTTTTATTTACTTACAATTCGACAATACACCTCGATAATAGAACAAAGTATGACTCTATATGAATGCCTTCGATGGTGTACCGGGATGTGCAATGATCTAGCGTAGCAATCACATCATAAAACGGACAAGCCATGAAAACATCATGCTAGCTATCTTACGATCATGCAAGGCAATATGACAATGGTGGTGCGTGTCATAATAAACGGAACGGTGGAGTCACATGGCAATATATCTCGGAATGGCTATGGAAATGCCATAATAGGTAGGTATGGTGGTTGTTTTGAGGAAGGATATATGGTGGTTTGATGCACCGGCGAAAGTTGTGCGGTACTATAGTGGCTAGCAAGGTGGAAGGGTGAGAGTGCGTATAATACTTGGACTCAACATTAGTCATAAATAACTCACATACTTATTGCCAAAAATCTATTAGCCCTGGAAGCAAAAATACTACGACGCATGCTCCAATGGGGGAGGTTTGTAGGAGTTAACCATCGCGTGCCCCCGACCTTCATGCAAAGATAAACAATCAAAATACAATGCGCGCCAATTTGGTTACATAGTTAGGAGACCATACGTGCATGCTTCGGGAATGACAAACCTTAACACCAATATTTTGTACTAAACCACAATCATTCACTAGTTCCTCCCACATATTAGCATCTCTATATCGCAAAAGTATTGCAAGGAATCAAACATATCATATTCAGCGATCTACAAGTTTATGTAGGATTTTATGACTAACCATGTGAATGACCAATTCCTGTCAACTCTCTAAATAGATATAAGTGAAGCAAGAGAGTTTTAATTATTTCTACAAAAGATATGCCCTCCCTCTAACAAATATAAGTGAGGCAAAAGAGCATTCTACAAATGGTGGTTTTCTATGTGAGGAGAAACAGGCAATCGAAACTTCAAATGATATAAGTGAAGCACATGAAGCATTCTATAAAGCCATACTCAAAAGATATAAGTGAAGTGCAAAGAGCATTCTATAACTCAACCAAGGATTATCTCATACCATCATGGTGCATTTATTAAAAGGAAAATAAAAAAGCACGCGATGCTCCAAGAGTTTACGCATATCATGTGAACGAAACGAATTTGAAAACATACCGATACTTGTTGAAGAAAGATGGGATGCCTTCCGGGGCATCCCCAAGCTTAGACGCTTGAGTCTCCTTGAATATTTACTTGGGGTGCCTTCGGCATCCCCAAGCTTGAGCTCTTGCCTCTCCTCCTTCTTCTCACATCGTGACCTCCTCGATCTTCGAACACTTCATCCACACAAAACTTAACCGAACTTTTAGTGGCAGGAGTGCATATGATCAATGAAATCCCATCGTGTACTGCTTTAACATTATTGTATAATTATAAACAAACATTACCCACTGTATGCTATCACAATTCTATGGCCCCAAGTCAAGGAGGCTTCAACAAGAATTCAAACATATGCAAATAATGAAGCTATAACAACAATCTGTGAAAACATGACAGTCTATAGTAATCTGAACATTAACCATACTTCTGTAACTCTAAAAATTCTGGAAAAATTGGGAAACATCAACAATTTTTATAGCAAGACATTGAAAACAAATTAGATCCTTTCGACGTTCCAGTAAAAAATGTAAAATCGTGCACTACAGCCAAAGCTTCTGTTTTTGTACCGCACAAACCAACAAGCAGTTTAATCATCCTAAAGGAAACTCTTGGCACATTATTTTTATAATACAATGGAATTGTACAAGGTGATAATTATTTTTGTTTAAAAGTTTCTGTAATTTAAATTTGCAAAGTTTCCATGGGCATGAACAAAGTTCAAGGAGCTCCCCCATTTCAACGGTGCTCGTCCTTCTTACTTTCACTTTTCTTTTTGAAAAAGTTTTAGGTTCCCCTCTTTATTTTTCTTGTTTTTAAACTTTATAAAAGCACACAAAAAAAATAAATGACTCTCTAAAACTTCCGGGTTGTCTTCCTGTCAGCGCTTTGTTTAAAGCCACTAAGCTAGGCATATGGTGCTCAAGTAATGGATCCACCCGGATCCCAAGGTATATCAAAGCCAATTTTAATTAACAATGATTTGGCATTTAGTAGTGAGCACAAAGTGATATGTGTCATGAAAAAACGAAGTCTAACTCTCTTCCTATGCATAGGCATGTCATACAAGAACAATTCATGCACATCAAGTAAAGGCCAATGCATAGTATAAGCAGTTTCTTGCAATTTTACTGTGTTGGAAACATAGAGAGGCGGGGATATAGTTCCTCTCTCATAATAATTGCAAGTAGGAGCAGCAAACACATGCATATTATACTCATCAAAATCATCTTGTGTAATGGAAAAAGGAAACCCATCAATATAATCCTTAATAAGTGCAAACTTCTTCGAAATAGTGTAGTCGGGAGAATTCAAAAAGATAATAGGACTATCATGTGTGGGTGCATTAGCAACAATTTCATTCATAACATAATGAACTATAGCAAATTCATCTCCATAAGCATAATTCATATTAGCATCTTGGCCACAAGCATAGCAAGCATCAAGTTCATCAAAAAGGGATATTTTAAACGAATCCACGGGATCATAACAATCATCATAGCATTCTTCCTTCGGTAAGAACGAAGGGAAATTAAACAATGTATGGGATAAAGAGTTACTCTCATTAGAAGGAGGGCACGGGTGATCAATCCGCTCTTCCTCCTTTTGTTCTTCGCTCTCCTCCTCATCTTTTTCATCCAATGAGCTCACAATGTCATTAATTTCTTCTTCCATAGACTCCTGCAAAATATTAGTCTCTTCTTGGACAGGGGAGTAGTCCTCAATTTATTGTTTAACATAGGCATAGAAGCATAATTATCATAACAACATTTAAATATGGCAAAATTTTCAGATTTGTAAAGAGTAGCATCATACTTTTCAATCAACGAAGTAATTTCATAAGCACCCTTAAAAGCAAAAAATTCTTCAATTTGTTGAACATCATAGTAACTATAAACACCCTTAACATACGAAACACGATTCCGTTATCCCTAAACTCACATTGGTAGGGAAGGTGTTTCTTAGGGTCTTCAGAACAACAAGTAAAATCATATATTTCACATAAATTCCAAGCATAGCACTGCAAACGATGAATTTGATCCAGCAAAATTTTCCCTTCTTGAGATAAGCGGTGTCGCACATAACAAGCATGCTCATCTAAATATTTGCCCTCAACTAAGCTAGTTGGGGTTTCAGCACGAGCACATAGGGAACGAAGATAATCCAAGTAAAAAGCTTCAGGAGTGTGATAGATTTTGAGTGGTTCTTCAACCATTGGTTCAGTAGGTACCACTATTTTTTTTGGTATTTTGTGTTTCCTACCCATAACTAAAGATAAAACAAGAGCACAAAATAAAAACTACTTAGTGATAAAGCGAACAAGCACAAACGAGAATATTCACCACCACGCTATTGCTCCCCGGCAACGGCACCAGAAAAAGGTCTTGATAACCCACAAGTGTAGGGGAACTGTTATAGCCTCTTTCGATAAGTAAGAGTGCCGAACCAAATGAGGATCTAAAGCTAGAACAAATATTCCCTCAAGTTCTATCGACCACCGATACAACTCTACGCACGCTTGACATCCGCTTTACCTAGAACAAGTATAAAACAAGAAGTACTTTGTAGTTTTTGTGGGATAGGTTTGCAAGAATATAAAGAGCACGTAAATATAAACTAGGGGCTGTTTTAGGTAAAGAAGCAATAAAGTTAGTATAGCGAGTGTGGAAAAGTGGTGGTAGGAGTTGCGAAATTGCCCCTAAGCAATTGACTACGTTACTAGGCCGATAGCAAGTTTTATGTGGGAGGGGCCACTGCTAGCATGTCATCCCTGACTTGGAATTCCATGCACTTATGATTGGAACTATTAGCAAGCATCCGCAACTACTAACGTTCATTAAGGTAAAACCCAACCATAGCATTAAGATATATTGGTCCCCCTTCAATCCTGTATGCATCAATTTCTACGCTAGGTTGAAGCTTCTGTCACTCTTGCCCTCCAATATGTAGTCCTATCAACATACAACTAACCCTATGGTGTGATCCACACGCGCGCTCATATGATGGGCACCAAAGGACATCAACATAACCACAAGAAAATTAAACCAATCATAGAAATTCACCAATTACCGTTAGGACAACGAAAATCTACTAAGACATCATAGGATGGCCACACATCATTGGATAATAATATGAAGCATAAAGCACCATGTTCAAGTAGAGGGTACAGCGGGTTGCGGGAGAGTGGACCGATGTAGATAGATGGGGGAAGGTGATGAGGATGTTGGTGAAGATGACGGAGGTGTTGGTGTAGATCGCCGTCACACGATGATGGCCCCGGCGGCGTTCCGGCGCCACCGGAAGCGAGGGGGAGAGAGCCCCCCTCCTTCTTCTTCTTCCTTGACCTTATCCCAAGATGGGAGAAGGGTTTCCCCTCTGGTCCATGGCCTCCATGGCATGGGAGAGGCGAGAGCCCCTCTGATATTGGATCTGTCTCTGTGTCTCTCTTTGTTTCTGCGTTCCCAGATTCTCCCCTTTCACTGTTTCTTATATTCCCGGAGATCCATAACTCCGATTGGGCTGAATTTTGGACACGACTTTTATTCGGATATTAGCTTTCTTGTGGCGAAAGAAGGGACCAATCGCCTTACGGGGTGGCCACGAGGGACCAGGGAGCGCCTGACCCCCTGGGGAGCGCCCCTCACCCTCATGGGCCACTCGGGCATCGTCTCACGTTGATTCCACTTCCCAAAATTCACATATATTCCAAAAAAGTCTCCGTCTGTTTTTATCCCGTTTGGACTCCGTTTGATATGGATATTCTGCGGAACAAAAAACATGCAACAAATAGGAACTGGCACTCGGCACTGGATCAATATGTTAGTCCCAAAAATAGTATAAAAAGTTGCCAAAAGATTATGAGAGTTGTATAATATTAGCATGGAACAATCAAAAATTATAGATACGACGGAGACCTATCAAGGCGCAAGGCGAGCACGGGGCGGCGGTGACGTGGAGGCGGCGACGCGGGGCGGCGCGGTCGGGCGCCCACGGCTGCAACGCGTGCTGGCGACGAGGCCAGGCGGCAGGGCCGGGGCTGGAGCGCAGGCGCGACGGCGGGGTGCGGGAGCATGGGCGAGGGGAGCGGGAGCGGGAGGCGCAGGCTAGTTGGGCCCAGTGCGGCCCGGGGCGGGCCAGCCTTGGTCCCAGGCGGGCTAGCGGTGGTGGGAGGCTGAGGAGGCCAGGTGGCGCGCTGGGATTGGCCGCGGGCAAAAATGAGGCAGAGGTCGCCGGATGGCAGTGGCTCCAAGTGGAGGGGAGAATCTGGCCGCGTTGGATAAGAGGGAGAGGGCTAGGGGCTAGGGTTAGGCTAGGATAGGCCAAAATTGGACTAGGGGCTGCTTAAACAGGAAAGGGGTCTAGGGTTGGGGGTTTGAGGTGGTTTTCGGAACCTCGGATCGCGATCAGACGGTCCGGAGCGAAGGTGAAGTTATTTAGGCCTAGTGGGCTGTGTAGAGAGGTGTGGGCTGAGAGGAGAGAAGAGGAGTAGAGGCCCGGCGGCAGTTTCGGATACCAAAAACGGCCGATGTTTTGTCCGGCTATAGTGCCGCTATAGTTTAACGGTTGGGCTATCAAACGGACTCCGAATGCGACGAAGTTTGACAGGCGGTCTACCTACACTAAAATAAGACCGCACGCCAACTTTCACCTCATTTCGAGAACATTTTTCGACCACTTATAAAATAATATTTCAGAGGTGCCGCGGGCGCGTGCGAGTGTGTTTGGGCTCAGAACGGACAACGGAGAGGACTGGGAGACCTAGACAGATGCAAGTTTTGAAAACTATGCAGATGCAATGCACATGATGACATGACAAGATGCAACACGCAAGCAAATGACATGGCAACAATAGCGAATAACTGGAAGACATCTGGCGCATCGGTCTCGGGGTGTCACAACATCCCTGTTATGTGTACCTCAAGTTGAAGATGCCCAAACCTAAAGGAGTGACTACAGTCACTAGGAACAGACTGTGAGCGGAGGAATGCCCCAGAAAGGGTCCAAGATCACTGATGAGCAAATGGCAATGGTAGAGCTGGAAGAGTACAAGAAGAATGTTGATCCGAGTGACATACTCCGTTCCAAGAAGCCTGCTTCAGAATCTGCATTTCAGTCGGCCAGCGAGAGGAAACCAGTTCACATCCACCCGGAGAATCCCACAGCTGCTCCGACCCACATCTCAACGACACTCAACAGCAAATAGGAAGTCGCGCTCATCCAGTTCCTCCGTGAGAACTGGGACATCTTCATATGGAAACCATCAGACATGCCAGGTGTACTCAGGGGGCTGGTTGTGCACCGTTTGCATGTCGAATCAAACGCCAAACCTGTCAAACAGCATCTCTGTCGTTCCGCTGCAGAGAAGAGGAGGGTGATTGGCGAAGAAGTAGCTCGGATCCTTTCAGCTGAGTTCATACGCGAGATATACCACTCTGAGTGGCTCACCAATGTCATCATGGTCCCCAATAAGGATAATTCACTCCGCATGTGCATTGACTTCAAACATATCAATTGAGCCTGCCCAAAAGATCATTTTTCGCTCCCTCGCATCGATCAGATTGTTAACTCAACTTCGGGATGTGAGCATTTGTCTTTTCTCAATGCGTATTCCCGATACCATCAGATCCGACTGTACGGGCCAGATGAAATAAAAATATCCTTCATCACCCCTTTCGGGTGTTTTATCTATATCACCATGCCATCCGGTCTCAAAAATGTTGGCGCCACATTCATGCGCATGATCCGGAAGTGCCTGCTCACTCAGATCAGTCAAAATGTGGAGGCCTATATGGATGATATTATGGTCAAGTCACATAAAGGTTCCAACCTGCTGACTGATCTTGTTGAAACCTTTGCTAATTTGTGAAGTTATGACATTAAGTTGAATCTGTCCAAGTATACATTCAGAGTGCCCAGAGGCAAGTTACTCGGTTTCCTCGTTTCCAAACGAGGGATAGATGCCAATCCCGAGAAGATCGGTGCAATTCTCCGAATGAAATACCATGTGCGTGTGCATGATGTTCAGAAGCTCATAGGTTGTCTCGCTGCACTAAGTCGGTTCATTACTCATCTTGGTGAAAAGGCGCCGCCTCTTTACCAACTGATGAAGAACTCCAATAAATTTGAGCGGACTACCGAAGCTGAAGCAACCTTTGTAGAGCTCAAAGCCCTACTCTCCACCCAGCCGGCGCTTGCTGCTCCGAAGAGCAAAGAGCCTTTACTCTTATACATTGCAACTACTGGTCAGGTTGTCAGCACAGTGCTCACAGTTGAGCAAGAAGAAGAAGGCAAGACCTACAAAGTTAAAGGGCCAGTGTACTATATCTCTGAAGTCTTGACTCCATCCAAACAGAGGTATCCATATTACCAGAAGCTTGTTTATGCAATTTACCAGACTACGAAGAAAGTTGCACATTATTTCCAAGACCACTAGGTTTCAGTCATCAGTGATGCTCCATTATCTGAAATCATGAACAATCGAGATGCAAACTGGTCGAGTGGCCAAGTGGCCAATTGAACTTCTCCATTTTTATATCAAATTTGAATCGAAGAAAGCAACCAAATCTCAAGCGCTAGCAGATTTCTTGGCCGAGTGGATCGAACAGCAACAACCGACTCAAGTCCACTCGGAACATTGCACCATGTTCTTTGATGGATCTAAAATGTTAAATGGTTCTGGTGCCAGAGTAGTCCCGGTGTCCCCAAGGGGTGATAAACTTAGTTATGTCCTCAAGATTCACTTTGAGTCCTCCAATAACGAAGCCGAGTATGAAGGACTCCTCTATGGTTTGCGTATGGCCATCTCACTCGGTGTCCATCACCTCATGATTTACGGTGACTCAGATTTGGTGGTCAATCAGGTGATGAAGGAGTGGGATGTTAGAAACCCTACCATGACTAGATACTGCAATGCAGTAAGGAAGTTAGAGAAGAAGTTTGAGGGATTGGAGCTTCACCACATTCCTTGCATCAAGAATCAAGCATCCGACGATCTAGCTAAAATAGGCTCCACTCGGAAGCCTATCCCCGGCAATGTATTTCTTGAGCATCTTCATTCCCCGCCGGTGCAATGACACCCTTTCACTGCAGAACCTCCCTAAGCGAAGAGTCCTACTGATCCGACTGTCGGTGTCAAAACCGGCAGATCTCGGGTAGGGGGTCCCAAGCTGTGTATCTAAGGATCAATTGTAACAAGGGGAAAACAAGGACACGATGTTTACCCAGGTTTGGGCCCTCTTAATGGAGGTAATACCCTACTTCCTGCTTGATTCAATATGATGGATATAGTGGTTACAGGAGTTGATCTACCTCAAGATCGTATTGGCTAAACCCTAGATGTCTAGCCTGAGATTTTATGATTGCCTCTACAGACTAAACCCTCCGGTTTATATACATATCGGAGGGACCTAGGGTTGAACAAAGTCATCTTGTAGAGGAAGTAAACATTACACCCGGACACAAAACTTGCCAGTATACGCATGTAGGAGTCCTATCCGGACACGGGGGTAATCTTCTGCTTTATCCTCAAGGCCCATCAGTCCGGCCCATATCGAGTAATCCGGACACCCGAGGACCCCCTAGTCCAGGACTAACTCAGTAGCCCCTGAACCAGTCTTCGAGCATGAGGTGTTCGACACGTATATTATCTTCGGCATTCCAAGGCGGGTTCCTCATCCGAACATATGAAGTTTATTTCCTGCATGAAGGAACTATGTTCAGCACTGCATGATTAATACAACCCTTAGCCACGAAGGCATAAACATCCAAATAGGTACACTGTCTTTACTGACAACTTTTTCCGGCAAAACGTCACATTTGACCCTTTAACATTTCGAACCGTTTTCTTGGCTCTTGTTTCGCGTTTCGAGGCCTAGCCTCCATTGGCACGTCTTGTCAAAGCAGAGATCATAGTCTCCCATTACGGGATCCTCATCAATATGGTTTGGGTAACCCAACCGCACCTTACGCACGATTTCGTCGGGAACATGTGAGTTTTATGGCCTGGGTGGGGGACGTTTGGTATTTCTACCGTCTATAAAAGGATAAAGAGCCCTCCTTTTTCCTCACGCTTTCCTCTTTCCTCTAGCCTCAGGGGCTACACAAAGGATTCATTCAATCTCCTGCCAGCACCAACGTAATACTCTAAAGAACTTTGTATTTCATTTGTGTAGGATATAAACCTGTGTACGGATGGTAGCCCCTGATGCTCTGTTCGATTTTGAAAGGAATCGGACAGAGGATCCATGTAGTATTGGGGAATATAATGTATTGTTCAGTTTATTGAAACGGGCTTCCCTGTGGCGGCATCTGCCCAGGCCACCGAGATTTCCGAGCTCAATTATAAGCTTTAAGAAGCCGACGAGGAACTCGGCCGTATTAACAAACGGTTCGATGAAACGCAAGGAATGCGGACTTTAGAAATTTATTATTTTGATAGCAAAGATTATATGTGTATTGAGAGTGTAACTCATCAGATGATGTGATTATGATCAGAGCTAGCGCAGCCGAGGTCGAGACCCTCAAGGGCTCCCTTACTCAGGCCAAGAAGGACGCTGGCGCGAGTAAGGCAGCTGCTGACAAAGCGGCTGCCGAACTAGATGCCGAACAAGCTACCCACTGCCAACATGAAGCTTGGGTGGCCGAAGTCTAGCAAGATCTCAAGGACGCCATTCGTAAATGCAGGTGTTGAAGCAAAAGACTTTGGACCAATCATCCGAGCTTACCAAGGCTCTCAATGACGCCAAAGAGGCGTGGAGCAAGTAGCGGAGTGCTCGTGAAGATATCCACTAGGCGTGGCAGATAGCGGCTGGTAAGGCCTTTCTTTTGTAGAGTATCTTTGGAGGTCAGAGGTATGCGTTGCTCACCCGAGTGTGGAGTTCTCTAGGCACATTTGCGACCGAAGAATGCCACCGACGCCGCATAGTTCTTCAGAGCCCAGGAGGTGAACTCGACGGAGAAGATGTTCTGGTCGCAACTTCTTGCACCGGAACACCCGACGTCTCTCAACGACCAGCTGAAACACCTGGTGGAGTTGCATGGGATGGCAGGTTCGGCTATGAAGGACTTAATAGTCCATCTCTGGCCAACCGAGCCGATCCCCAGTAGTTACTTCGGCTTGGTGAAGTGGCTCGTCGATGCGTGGCCACAGATTGATGCTGTGAAGCGCTCGCCCTACATAGAGGGTGCCCGGATGGCCTTCGCCAGCGTCAAGATGCAATGGGCGAAGATGAAGGCCGCGGAAGTGGCAATCGCAAGCCCGCCCGAAGGCAAAGATCATCGGAAGCTAGAGAGGTACTTTGATGACGTCCTGGAGGGAGCCCGTATTATAGAGCTCCAATGCTCGAAGGACGTAAATTTTAGTTAAGTGTGTTCGGGTTGTAAAAACTATGTTAACCCATGCTATTATATATGACTATGTTTTTGCGCCTTATATTATCGCGACTTCTCCTCCTTTGCGGCCGTTTATTGTTATACTTATGAAAGTTACCATTTGTCAGCTTCAGCCCCCATGTAGATGCTACAGGGGTGTTCGGCATAACGCGTGACCACACTTTATCCAACGTCTTGGTCTGTGAAGGAGGTGTCCGTGGGGTGAACCAGGCAATCAGAATATGCGGCTTTATTACTTTCACTTAGCCATGGGAGTTTGACTGTGGGGCTAGGTACTAGGCCCTTGTGCGTGTTCGGTTATCTGGATTACGATGCGTCTTCCACGTGGTTGGGTGAAGACCGGCCCCTCGTGTAACACGAGGTAGACGCTAATGATCTGTAGTATAATACTAAGTCGCTGAATCGCCAACCAGTTCTCGCTTATCATGATAGTCAGTTTTCGGCTTTCTCTACTAAGGTACTTGACTGGACGAACCAAAAATACAATCGTAGTAGTTCTCCCTTTACTACCTTAGCCGAACAATGTGGAACGTAAGGTGGTAAGCACACGAGCCGGGCAACCCAACTATAGACCCAAGACATGATTCGGAGCTGATGCATATAGTGCAATATCCGGGATGCTAAATAGTTCCATATGGTGTTCGGACTTTGAAATGTGATGGGACGCATACAAACCCCGGTGTTAAAGCCGGTTTGGAGCACGTGTGGCAATCTTATGTAGGGAGGGAACATAGATAATAATGTAAGATAAAGTAAACTCCAAACAAAGTGGGAATCAAATGTTTTCTTTATACCCTGATTAATACGGCGAGCCGTGTAGTTACAGATAATGCCAAAAACATCACGGACATTTTACATGCCAAAAATTTAAACAAGGGAAAGGTTTACACTGAGCCTAATACGAAATGATTTAAAAATCCCAATGATGCCCAGCTGCACGTCTGCGTCGTTTCTCCTTGGTGACACGTCCTTGAAGGAGAGGAGTATGATGGTCGTCTGAAAAGAGGACTCTGGAAAGAAATCCTCGCACAACCGTAGATGAAGTGGTTTTTTAACGAACCTACAGTGAAAACATGTGTAAGGTCTGAATAGGGTCAAACCGTACTATGGACCGCTTTCCGCAGTGTGCCTCCAGCACTGCCCAAGGTATTTCAAGTGCATAATTGTGTGCGCGAGGCACGTATACCGTGACCTTATGGGGCAGTTAGTGGAGGCTAAACTGCTATTCAAGCTCAGGTTCCATCGAGCTACCGTGCTGCAATGCGGGTCGGACACGTTCAACAGTATTTTGGGTCTTGATGACCGGTGAGTTGTTTGGCTTGATAAGGCTGCCTTGATCTTCGGCTGCCAGGGTCGCGGTATGCTCCTCGGTACGGAGGGAGAGCTTCATATTCCCATTTATTGTGATAGCACCATGAGGTCCAGGAATTTTGAGCTTGAGATAAGCATAATGCAGGACCGCGTTGAAGCGGGCGAAAGTGGTTCATCCGAGCAATGCATGATAACCACTGCGAAAGGGGACGATGTCGAAGATCACTTCTTTGCTTTGAAAGTTGTTTGGAGAGCCGAATACTACCTCCAGTGTTAATGAGCCCGTGCAGCGGGCCTCCACGCCAGGTATCACTCCTTTAAAGGTAGTGTTGCTGGGCTTCATTCTTTACGGGTCGATCCCCATCTTGCGAACAGTATCCTAACATAACAGGTTGAGGCTGTTGCCGCCGCCCATGAGGACTCTGGTGAGATGGTACTCGTCGATGATGGGATTGAGTACCAGATCCGCCGAATCTCCGTGACAGATACCGTTTGGGTGGTCCCTACGATCAAATGTGATCGGAGAAGCCGACCATGGATTGAATTTTGGGGCAACGGGCTCTATGCTGTAGACGTCCCTTAATGCGCGTTTTGTGGAAATTGTTTGTCCCCCAGTGTTTGGTGGGCGAGGCTCGTCATCATCCTTTCTTTGAGATCCTTTCCCCTTGTGTTCGGTATTTAATTTGCTGGCATGTTTGAAAACCCAACAATTTTTTTTGGTGTGGTTGGCAGGCTTGTCAGGGGTACCATGAATCTAGAAAGGCCTCTCTAATATCATGTCCAAGCTGGATGGACCGTCTCGATTGCCTTTAAATTGCTTCTTGCGCTGGCTGGATTTGGTGCCACTCAATTTGCCGTTTACTTTTGTATCTTCTGTTTCTCCGTTGTTGTTCCGGCTCTTGTTTTTGTTATGTCGTGGCCTGCCATTGCCATCCCTGACCTCTGAAATGCCTGGGTCGCTGGTACTGTTGCTTCTATGAGCCAGCCAGCTATCTTCGCCCGCACAAAAGCGGGACATTAGTGCAGTGAGAGCTGCCAAGGTCTCCGGCTTCTCCTGGCCGAGGTATTGGGTGAGCCATTCGTCACGGACACTGTGTTTGAATGCCGCTAAGGCTTCGACGTCTGGACAGTCAACGATTCGGTTCTTTTTAGTCAAGAACCAATTCCAGAGTTTGCGGGCTGACTCCCCGGGTTGCTGGACTATGTGGCTCGGGTCATCGGCATCCGGTGGCCGGACATAAGTGCCCTGAAAGTTGGCCCGAAAAGCATCCTCTAATTCTTCCCAGCTTCCAATGGAGTTCTCTGGGAGGTTGTTCAACTATAGAGGGAGATATTTGATTGCATAGAGGTCATCTCTGCGAGCCATGTGGATATGGAAAATAAAGTCCTCAATCCATACTGTAGGATTCGTCGTTCCATCGTACTACTCGATGTTCACGGGTTTAAACCCTTCCAAAAATTGGTGCTGCATTACCTCATCAGTAAAGCACATAGCGTG
Organism: Secale cereale; assembly: GCA_902687465.1. NCBI lineage: Eukaryota > Viridiplantae > Streptophyta > Magnoliopsida > Poales > Poaceae > Secale > Secale cereale. The sequence continues at coordinate 329,444,406 of LR738714.1, read as the reverse complement.
TGCGGCACCTCTATATAAGGCAACATCATGACGGAGTTTGGATGACATATGTGTTCGGTGCTTACTTCGAACTGGACTATTTTTGTCATGCCATGCTTGATAGCCGTCATCCTGCGTGGGAGCACGTCCTTTTGACACATAGATTGATCTGGTCTGGCTGGCTCTATTGCCCAGGTCCTGACATAGGTCGTACTTGTAGCCCAGAGCCGCTATCTCCTTTCCTTTACGCTGGGGAGGCGCGGGCTGGTGTTTGGTTTTGTTAGCCGCTTTGTCCCGTCCACGAGGTGGGTGGTCAGGTTGATTGTCTCGATTGTATCTTGATGGTATTGGCGCAGGGGCCTCGTCATCGAATTGTGGCCATAGCTTGCGCTTGCGATAGCTCTTTGTTTGGCGCTCACGGCCGTATCTTTCCTTAGTGTCTAGGTCTTGATTCCATCTGTCATTGTGCGTATCCTATTCGAATTTAAGCCGTTGATGCTGCTTTTTCAGGCTTCGTGCTATGGTGATAAGCTGTCACTGAAAGCGTTCTTGTTCAAGGGGTTCCTCTTGGATGATGAATTCTTCGTCACCAAGGCTGACATCCTCTTCGGAGATGGGTAAATAGTTACTGTCTTTCGAATCATTGTGATCGGCGAGCTCTTCGGGATTGAATTGACCTTCCTCCCTTTGCCCCTGCTCTAACGCTAGTTCCGTGGGTTTTTCGAGGTCTTCGGCATTATCCGGAGTGTCATTATCTCTGGTGCCGGTGTTGCTTTCCCTTCCTTGACACGACTGAGAGCGGCGTCGTTGACACCGGCGTGTTGGTGGTTCCTCGACAGGCTTGTCCTCGCCTGGATCTTTAGTGCCGTCGTCGTCCTTCTTTTCAGGTGTGTCCTACATGTATACATCATATGTAGAAGTAACCGTCCAGCACCTGGTGATGGGCGGGTTTTAACTTGGTTCGGCTTCAACATCATCGTCCATACCGTCAATGTCTTCGAAAGCATAGTCTAGCATGTCAGTTAAGTCCTCGACAGTGGCTACCAAGTGGGTGGTGGGTGGGACGCAAAATTCCCTAATCTCAGCCCCCAATTCTAACTGGGCATAGTTCGGCCGTGAAACCTCTGTGATGGCGAGAGATTGTAGCAGGTCCAGCTCCTCGTTTAAGAGCGAGAGCTAGACAGGAGCCTAGGGATCTGCGGACCCCAGGAGTTCGGAGCTCGTGATCGGAAACGAGTCCGGCTTTCCAACGACGGGGAGAGTCCCATTTGATTCTGGGTCTGTGAGTGGCACAACCGCCTTTGAGCCTCCGGCTAGGAGCTCCATGGAGGGGGAGAATCCGGCGGGATTTCTCCTCGCGTCTTCAGACGAAACGATCTACTCTGGATCTAAGGCCAGAGCGGACATGAGTGTCGACCCCTGTATGGGATCTGGTAATAGATCTGAAGGGTCTTATTCGTGCAGGCAGGGAGCGGCAGCCGAGGCCGTGAATCACTCGAAGATCAGATCTCCTCGGATATCGGCGATGTAATTCAGACTTCCAAACCTGATCTGATGACCAGGGGCATAGGTTGTCAAAATGCTCGAGTTAGCCATCTGAGTTGGCACGCAGTACGAAGCCGCCAAACACGAAAAGCTAACCGGGGAAGAAGATCTCCCCGGGGGTAGCATCGTCGCTGATGACGAGGCCAGCCATCAATCCTTTCATCGACAACACAACACAACACTCAATGAAAGCACCAATGTCGATGTCGGTCCCAAGCTGTGTATCTGAGGATCAATGGTAACAGGGGGAAACAAGGACACAGTGTTTACCCAGGTTCGGACCCTCTTAATGGAGGTAATACCCTACTTCCTGCTTGATTGAATATGATGGATATAGGGGTTACAAGAGTTGATCTACCTTGACATCGTATTGGCTAAACCCTATGTCTAGCTTGAGATTTTCTGATTGCCTCTACGGACTAAATCCTCCGGTTTATATACACACCAGAGGGACCTAGGGTTGTACAAAGTCATCTTGCAGAGGAAGGAAACATTACACCCGGACATAAAACTTGCCATTCTACGCATGTAGGAGTCCTATCCGGACACGGTGGATAATCTTCTGCTTTATCCTCATAGCCCATCAGTCCGGCCCATATCGAGTAATCCGAACACCCGAAGACCCCCTAGTCTAGGACTCCCTCATCGACTGAGATCGAAGTCCCAGCAATCATTGACATAGTTATGGAGGCCTAGTAATCACCCTCGATTGGACAGTGCCGTACGTTGCATATCTGCTCAGGCATATGCTTCCAGAAGATGAAGTTGAGGCAAGACAGATTGTATGCAGATCCAAAGCATTCACGGTGATAAATGGACAACTTTACAAGGAGAGTGTCACTGGAGTGGCCCAACGATGTATTTCCCCGGAAGAGGGTCGACTAATTCTGGATGAGATTCACTCGGGAACTTGTGACCATCACGCGTCCTCCTGGACCATTGTTACCAAAGCTTTTTGAGCTGGTTTCTACTGGTCATGAGCCAATGAAGCCGCCAAAGAGATCGTCAAGCACTGCAATCACTACTGCAGGATACTGCTAACGTGACACTACGATCAGAGACCCTTCGACGAAACTGTGTGCGATGTAATAATCACAAACGATGGTGTAAAAACCCGTCAAAAGTGTGAAAAACGGCCGCGCTAACAGATGCATCAAACACGGTTTAGATTTTGGTTGCGTGTGCAATGATGGGAATATGGTTCAGTTCAATTGACTGTTTGCGGTGAGGAGGAACAAAAGAAACGGGCTGCCAGATGAAGGCGTGTGCGATGTACAGCATACGGTTCAGTCGGATGAACTGTTTGTGGTTAGGTAACACAAAAGAAACGGACAGCCAGATCAAGGTGTGTGCGATATACTGCATGCGGTTCACTCGGATGAACTGTTTGTGTTGAGACAAGAGAACAGAAATGGTTCAATATAAGAAGATGTGTGTGATACGCGGCAAACAGGTATGTAGTCAAAATGTGTGCTAAGACCGATAATAACACTAACAATTGCCTCTAATAAGACGTGTGTGTGGTGCGATGGGAATGCGTACAGAACTCTCTCTCTCTCTCTCTCTCTCTCTGTATATATATATATATATATATATATATATATATATATATATATATATATATATATATACATCCGGTCTATTCTCATAACATTATGAGAATAATATTCTCATAATAGTTCCGAACTGCATTGTAAAATTGCATTCGAAAGCTATGCGCACTGCTTCCTTCTTCTGCTGTGCACCACATAGAGGTGCAGCAGGAAACATTCATTTAGCATCGTTTCTGGCTAGTTTGTCTGATTTCTACTGGTTTATTCATGCGTGCGCTGATTTAATATGTGGTTAAGCACTGAATTCTGCGAGAAAATGACGGAAATCCTTGGATTTGGCGGATCTGCGTCCGTTCGTCCGCTTTTCTCTGTTCTCTGTTCTTTGTTCTTCCCTGTGCGGATCGAAATTGCTGCGTTTTGTATGTAATATTCTGTTGTTTTCAGCAATTACGGGCTGCTTTTGATCTATCCGTATGAATTGTAGCGGTTTAAGTTGTTAATTTGGAAGAATTTTAAGTTTTTTGTCCATGTTTTTTCGCGGCGCGACTGGCTCTGGTCGTTTCTCAAAGATGTTCTTTGAGTTTTTTTGCATTATATAGTTGTTAGAACTGCATTGCAGGCTGTGTTTTTCGTCTGTGAATCGTGGTCAAGAGCGGTGGACTGCAGTAATATGCAAATGCGCGTTGAATTTTTTGTAGTGCGGCGAACTGCATTAATATGCAATGCGAGCGTGTATGAACTGCATTACAGCCACGGGGGTGTCGGGGGACTAGTTTGATTAGTTTTTTGCTTTGGTCAAGCGCGGTGGACTGCAGTAATATGCAATGCGGAATGCATTTTGTTATGTAACCGCACTGCTTTATTTGTCGTTTTTTTTATGTTGTTTGTTTTACATATATATATATACTGGTGGGTCAATTGGCTCCCCTCCCACCTTATCCCTGGCGGCTCCCATCTCATCTTATCCGTGGCGGCGCCACTCCTGCTCGATCTGTTTTTTCTCCCAACCAGATCTGTTTTTCGCCTGGCAATGGATTGCGCGTGCGGCTGCCTGGCAAGGGTGGAGCCGATGCTGGAGACATGCGTTTTTTCTGAAGGTTTGGTTCTGAACCAGAGGCAACGGCACAGCGCTCTCTGTTCTATTCTATATTATTCGGGTATTGGATTTCGGGCTCCATTCGTCCATCAGTTGACTGACGATGATGTCAGTGTTTCATGGGTATGTATTTCTCGGATATTCTTTTTTCATGTGTTGTCTGTAGTTAACGCTACCTGAATTTTTGTAGGAGTATTAGTTTTCTGAAGAAATTTTTTTGCTACCAAGTATAAGCGAACTGTTTTTCCCATAGTAGTTTTTTTATGAACATTGTAGGAGCAGCAACAATGTTGTCTAGTCAATATTATTACGTGTTGACATCAATATTTTTTTATGAAAGATTGTAATCTTTTTCTTAGTTGTTCTTATTTTATTTTTCTGTTCTTGTTGTTTTTCTTTGCAGAAATTCCCTTCTGGTCTAGTCAGGGTAACAGAAAGCTGTGTTAATTTGGTGTTGGTGAGCAAGAATGGATATCATGATGTTGATGTTATGTATTCTGTTGGCTCTGATGATTGTTTGGTTCTCAAAGATGGCTGGAAGGAATTTGTGGAGGAAGCTGGTCTTCAGGCAGGGGATGTTGTGATGGCTATGTTTTTTAGGCATGCAAAGTGTTTGGAAATCAAGTTAAATTTGCTTTAGATCAGTCTCTCTTGAGCAGCAGCAGCATGAGACATTTTTGTTGTAATAATCTGACATTTTTTGCGTGGCTTCTAGTGTATTTTCTTATGAGAATTCTGAGTATAAGTGAACTGCTTTTTTACATATAGTCTTTCATGTGCATCCTATCAGCAGCAGCAGTTGAAGAACATGCATTCTGGAAACCCCCACCGAGCTTTTTCTTTCTTTTTAACCCACACACGGAACTAGAGTTTTTTTAATAAAAGAGCATTGCATCAACCTTCTTTAACAGGAGCAGTTTTGTGAAAGAATTCTCTATGTGAACTGCTCTGATAGTTTTGTTTTTTATGTGTATCCTAGCTACATCAGCAGTTTTGAAGCAATATACATACTGAAAACAGACTACGGAGAGCTGCATATATTTGATAGATAGAAACCACGGTTCTGCGGTTATAATTAACATAGTACATCATCAAGCAAACTAATGCAACATAAGCAAACATTGTCCCAAAGCAAACTAGAACGAAAGCAAACTAATCTACATACGCAGAGGGAAACTAAATCGAGCAATTGCGACAGGAATCCTTGGGTTTCAGCATCTGTCCTGCTTCACCAGTTCCACCCGTTGGAGTTGGAGGTGGAAGTTGATGCCCCCTTGCCCCACCCCCTCCTGGATGACCTCGGGCGCTTCCTTGTCTTCTCTGTTTCAGCGCGCGCGAGGCCTTTCTTCATGGTGCTGATTCGGTTCCATATCTCGAACGCAGTGTAGGCGTCCTTGGCAGCATACTCGACGTGCTTGGTGCTGAGAATGGAAGTCCACAGGTTGTGGTCGTGGTCTGTCATCTTCATTTTCATGTCTGCGTACTCGTCGTCGATGATGGCAGCAACTACATCGCCCAGCGAGTCTAGTGGCTTCGTTCCATCAGGCACCCTCCAGTTCGTCTGGATGTCGACGAAGTTGGGGACGTGGAGGTTGCACGCTACGAGCTTCTGCTTGTCCTGCTCGATGGCGAAGCCAGCGAACTCGAACCTAAGGAAAGTGAACCACAAGTTATACCTTTTGGAACTGCATACACGGGCATATAGAACTGCAACGCGTACTCGGTAGAGAGAATTGCTTACCTTGGGTCGCCGAGGAACCTGTCGAAGGTGTTGCATCTCTTGCCCAATGTACCACATACCTGGAAAAGAAGCACTGGGTGATACTTGCCGATGGATAGTTAAACCAGGGCCGCCCTGTCGTGGTCGGGTGTGTACTCCACGTCGATGCCGACGATCTTCTGGCGGCGCCGCTGGAGAACTGTCTTGAACTCTTCGACGTACGTCGCCATGACGGCGACGTCGGTGGTGTAGATCACCTTCAGCTTCGAGTTCCCGTGCGCATGCACGGCGTCGTAGGTTCTGCTGAACCCCATTGCTGCAAAGAGGAGGTAGAGGAGGAGAAAGGCGCAGCGTCGTGTGTTTTGTGCGGACGGCCTGTTCGATGGAGCGCGGGATTTAAATGGGAGCGGCAGCAACTTCTGCCGAGGACACGATCTCTTCTCCCAACCGTGTAGGCGATCGTGGGTTCGTGATGCTCGTGGCGTTCGTGCGGCGTGCAACCGTCGGGATAGAGGAGGGGCGGGGCGCGGGCGCTTCGGGCGATAGTAGGCGCATTTATTTTAGGGCAGGCGAACCGAATCGTCCGCCGTAAGCGAACTACATCGCTTCAGAAGCGGAATCGTTTCCCGTGAGCGAACTGCATCGCTTCAGAAGCGGAATCGTTTTTGTTTACATTTTTTTGCACTAAGCGCACTGCACTGTGTACTCGAAGGTTACTGCACTACAAGCTTTTAAACGCACCACGCATATGTGAATCCTAGTCTGACACTACATTTTTTTCTTTTCTATCTGCTTTTCTGTATTGATTCACGTTCATGTCAGATTCTATACGAGCAAGAGAACTGCATTCTCAAAATGACATTCCGATGTCAGGTTTTTCATACAGAAGAGAACCGCATTCTGAGAGTGGAATTCTCATCTTATTTTCTTTTTTCATATAGAAGAGAACTGCATATTATTATACGATACGATATATATAAATGATGAAGTTAATATGTTTTTTTTAAATGCAAAACTGCATATGTGTTTGATCTACGTCCTTTTCCTGGTGCTTCTTCGTAGATTGTGCACTGCATTTGTTTCAACGGTTGTTGTTGCTTCTGTCTTGATCTTGTTGTTCGCATTACCCCTCGTAACGGGACCGTGCGACCGCGATGCTTGCCTACGCGCTGGATTCTGCGTTATGTCTCTCCCCCTCGTTTTTGATGATGGTTCTTCGATTTCTTCATCTGCTTCTTCTTCTTCCTCGTCTTCTTCTTCTTCTTCTTCCTCATCTTCCTCCTCGGTTTCATCAGCTTCGATCGCTTCCTCACTCTCTTCTCTGTCAGCATCTTGTTCGTCATCTTCTTTGTCATCTTCTTCATCTTTTTCCTCTGTTCTATTTGGACAAGTTCTCGCGTTATGCTTCTCTCTCTTGTTGCAGACGCTACATACTCTTCTCTTTGGCGTATCATCTTGTTGGTCAGCTTGGTGATTTGTGGTGGCATTTTCAGCCTGGATTTGTTTCAGCCTCTCCTCACATGTTCTTGAGTTGTGTCCCGCTATCTTATTGCATGATTTACACATCCTTACCCCCAGTGGTCTTCCTTCGCTGTCCAGTTCTGGCTCAGGCCTGCTATTTTTTCTAGGGCTTTTTTCATTTGCTGCAGCTTTTTTATTGGCTGACTTGCTCTCTTTCTTTCTCCCTTTTGTGTTTGAAACAGGCGGGGGAAGAATTGTGTCATCCATATTATGAACTGCACCATCAGCAGCATGTTCGTGCTCCTTTCCTTGTTCTTCACCCCGCGCATCCATTATCTTCTCTGCCTCTTCTTCTTCTTCATTTATTACGTTCACTTCTTGTATGAGTTTTCTCATCCCAGCTAAAGCTCTGTTGTAACCTCTATCCGATTTGACACCTCTGTTCGCCAGGTCCATTGCAGTTTCTGCAAGTAGTCTCCTACGACAGAACATCGAACTCCCATCCGGAGCAGTTTGCTCATAGTCTCTGCGGTCAAAAGTTGGATTTTGGCGTGCGTTCCGTGTGTATCTCTTCAATATGTATTGTTCAGGTATCTTGTCCACCCGTAGCTGATCCAACATGCAAATGATGTGCACGCAGAACAGGCCTGCAGCAAAAGAAAATTTTTGGGTTACTCGTGCCAGCAAACTTCACATAAATAGGCAACATTTTTTAATTTTTTTGGTTTTGTGAACTGCATTATAAATAGGTCATGTGTCTGCTGCTATAGTGAACCTCATTATATATTTTTTTTGTTTTTAATCTCTTTTTTTTTGCTACGAGCAATAAGTGAACTTCATTTTGTTTTACGTGTGCTTATTTTTTTTTGTTTTCCTGTATCACTTACCTGTGTGTGTCCACAGCTTGCATTCGCATTCGTAGATACCGTTCATCACATCAGCAACCACCTGGAACTCGTGTCTTGCCCAATCAAAATCATCAGACCGGTTGTAGTGGCGCACCAAATATTTCGTTGGGTTGTCAGTGGACTGCTCTGATCTGAAGGTTGTGCTGCGGTAGTGCGTTTGCTTGAAGTCGGCAAAGACCGCCCTGGTGTAAATCTTGGAGAGCTGAACCTCGAATCCAAACTGAGTAGTAGTCTTTATCTCCGTCTGTGAAACAAAGAAAACCAGTTAAGTAGTTGTCTTTTTTGCAGCAAAAATCAAGATAGCGAGTATTGTTTTTATTAATTGCTCATCCATCTCTAAAAAATTTGCTCTGTTTTATATACCTCGTTAGCTATGGTCTCCGCGTGCTCGACGCCCTTCCTTGTCTGGATGCACCTGTCCACCTGGGACGCAAAGATGTGCAGGTCGTGTCTTTCCTTGACAAAGTTCCTCTTCAAGATCCGGTTCATGCTTTCACTTCTCTGTGTCGACGTCATCCATGCACAGAACACCTCCTTGTAGTAAGCCGATATCCATTCTTTTCTGTCTGCCCACAGCGCCTTCATAATCTCATCATTTTGTAGGTTATACTTTTCCATAAGCTCACGCCAAGCGCGTTCAAACTCTGATGGCATCAGTGGGTGGTTGAGAACGGAGGTCAGCTCATCCTTGAATTTCTCATAGGCTTTGTACAGCAAGGACAGGTGATCCTTGTATTTTTTCAGTATATGCCAACGGCATAACTTGTGCAGCGTGCCTACGAGCGTACTTTTTATCGCGGCATCCATGGAGGGGCATTGATCTGCATGTTTTTGAAAAAAAAAACAAGCATCGAGTTATTGAGAGAACTGCATATCCTTTTTCTGCTTTTTTTCTTTTTTTCATTGGATGTAAGAAATGTACTACAAAACTTGGCAGTGAACTGCATTGTTATTTAAGTTCACTCTTTTTTTCAGCATACCTGTGAGTATGCAGATTGGCCGCTTGTTGTTCATGCAACACAAGAACGTCCGGAACACCCACTCGAAAGTCGGTATTGTTTCGTCTCTGATGAGAGCCACAGCGAATATTGTACTTTGGAGGTGGTGGTTGACTCCAACGAAGACGCCTAGAGGCATGTGGAACTTGTTGGTCTTGTAGGTCGTGTCAAATGTGACACAATCTCCAAAATCTTCGTACGATCCCCTGCAGCTGGCGTTCGCCCAGAATATGTTGCGCACACGGTTATCGACATCTTTGTCGTAATCATAGAAGAACTCCGGGTTTATTTGCTGCATCTTCTCAAAGAAAGCCAGGAGTTTCTTCACATCGTCCTCTGTTTCCTCCCTCGCGAATTGATGCTTCCTGCAGTTCGAATTAACAATATACTTTCAGCATTATGGACTTACAGAAAATGCACAAAGCGGACTGCATGAAATAGACGATATATCGTTTTTTTTTGTTTTTAGTAAACGTACATGTTCACCCAGTCACGGCTGGTGCGCCCCATAAAGTGCAGTCCTCCTGACATCCTAGACAGGGTTGACATCATTTGTGTGTGCGTGAGGTTGTCGCTCTGCATGTCCTTCACTAGTTTATCGAGCAATGGGTCATCCGTCTTATGCGAGTGCATGTGCAGAAGCATAGTCGGGCTGTCAATCATCCTGTGGTTGTGATTGAGCTCAATCTCTGCTATCACAAACACATCCTTTATTTTTTCAATCTCATCCCCGCCTTGCAGCCAGTCCTCTTTGATGTTTTTTCTCGCTTTCTGTCATAATCAGTGACAGTTTGTTTGCTTCTGCCTTCCTTTGAGCACACGATGTATCTGTTTGTTCTGTATCCGCCGTTTTTGCGTGTGCCGAAGCCTGCATGCCTCGCATACGTGTTGTAGAATTCTCGCGCCGCATCTTCTGATGTGAACTGCATACCTTTCACAGGCACAAGCTCTTGGAGCATGTTCTCATCCTGCACACACACAACATGGAATGTTTCTTTTTTTTGTTAATGAGAATGCACAAGCTGAAACTATGCGTAATAACTGAACTGCAGTAGTCAGGCAAGGATGCTTACGTGCGTGTACTATTTTTCTTCTAACGGTGTTTGCAGCTCACCGATGTTTATTGGGCATGGAGGGGTGACAACAGACCTGTGTAATTGAGGATCGCGAGGAGGCAGGAGTGTGGAGAACTTTACTTTTTTCGTTGCTTGCGGCCCTCCTTGATTCTGTTTCCGATTCTTTTGTTGGGCAGTAGGCGGCCTTGGTGGAATTCCACTGTCCCTTTGTCGACGAATCGTTTGCACATGGACCTGCCGAACTTGCTGGGTTTCAACATCGGCTTCTGGAGGTGCTATATCATCCGTTCTGATCTGCTGACCAAATGTTTCAAAGACACGCGTGTACCTTGGCTGCATAACTGTTATGATTTGCTCTTCGTCATCATCCTCCTCCTCATCATTTTTCTGCGCGTGTTCCCCCATGAAGACCAGATCGTCGTCCTCCTCCTCGTCATCCTGCGGGTTTTTTGTTTCACTGCCTTCTCCATCTCGAATGATGTTTGGTTCATTGTATACATCTTTATCCTCTACATCTTCCTCCATGGAGTAGGCAGTTCTGTTTGTTGTGTTAAAGAAACCCCTAGGTAATTCAGGTGTTATCCATCCAGGCATCTCCCACTCTTCTCTTCCAATGCAGTTCAGGGGCTCAGGGTCGTAAATGATTCGAGGCATCTTCTGTTTTTGAGGCATAGTGAATTCCTGCAGGTTATTAAGCCAAAGCTTTTTTTTTATGCACGTCAACAATGAAATGAACTGCATCTTTCGTTCTATATATCATTATATTTTTGCAAACGGTAAGAATTTGCACTTTCAATTTGTCATTCTACAGCAGGGGCACTGTTAGTTAACGTGAAGAAACAATGCACTTCAGCTCTAGGAACAGCGCTCTACTTTTTTAGTCAATGTGGACTGCAATTTTGATCCATACAGCGTTTTTTATTTTTCGAACTATCCTTTTCTGATTTTCTACTTTGGAGACACATGTGACTGCAGTCGACGCAAGATGGGGGACTGCATGTGTATAAAAACGGCACTGCAAACTGGATGTGGGGGTTGGTATGTTGATTTTCTTACCTTATATGCAGTTCCCTCCTTCTGCAGATGCAGCTCTTGCTGCTGTTGTCGTGCAGTCCACCTCCGCTCCAGGAACTCATGCGCTTTTTCCACCTTCGCCATTGTTGCGGGAGAAGGCTGGACGTGCACCATTGCAGTTCGCATCCACGACGAATGCGATGTAGTAGTCAACCTTGCAGTTCGCTTCCCCCTGTCATGCATGGCTGAGGCTGGATGCTTCAGGGGCGGATCCTCCAGGTGTTGTTGGGGCGAAGGTGAGGTGTGGCGTCGCTTCCTAAACGCCGCCGCGGAAATTTCGTCCCCGACGGACTGCATCGCCGGTCGCTTTGGCGCGCATTCCGCTCCCGCTACGAGGCGGGGGGAGGGGTGGAGGTGGGGTGCAGGACGCCGGCCGCCGGCCGCCGTGCGCTCCCGCGCTAGGAGGCGGGGGGAGGGTGGGGGAGGACGCTGGCCGCCGGCCGCCGTGCGCCCCCGTGCTAGGAGGCGGGGGAGGGGTGGGGGAGGACGCTGCCCGCCGGCCGCCGTGCGCTCCCGCGCTAGAAGGCGGGGGAGGGGTTGGGGAGGACGCTGGCCGCTGGCCGCCTGGGCGCTCCCGCGCTAGGAGGCGGGGAGGGGTTGGGGAGGATGCCGGCGTCGGGCGCTAGGAGGCGGGGAGTGGACGAGTTGGTTGTTAGGAGAATAAGCTTTTTGTTAGGAGAATAAGGTCTTAAGGGGTGTTATGAGAATAGACCCATCGTTGTTCTTATATATATATATATATATATATATATATATATATATATATATATATATATATATATATATATATATATATAGAGAGAGAGAGAGAGAGAGAGAGAGAAATGGGTTAGTACACCCAGGTGTACATACTCCCACCTTTAAAATGCTCAGACAGACCCACTAGCCGCTTGCCCGCTTCGCATGCACACCTACTTAATTAGTATTTATTTAGTTAAATAATTAGTTGTTGAGGATATCTCTGCATGGATCTAATTTGTTGGAAAATTAGTTCTGTGATATTAGGGATTTGGCATGCGCGACATTAGCCTATATTAAATCGATCCAGCGACGGCTCTTCCGATGGTGCATCCAACAAGATCTCCGACGTCATTGCTCAGACTCATCAGCGTTAATACATCTTCCAGCGACCTTCAGTTCATCAAGAAGTACAACCCAATAGGTAACCAACTGATTGTTTCTTCCACGCCACAATATGTCCGTGATGGTGTCGATCGGTGTTGTGTTTTGATGGGAATTTGGTTCACAATTAAATCTATAGGCCGAAGATAAAAGAAACATTGAGGTATTCTTGTTAATTCCCTGGATCCATCCATTAATCAACTGATAATTATTCTCGCTTCTTCCATGGTCGCAGAAGTGAATATGGCAGCTGGGCGACTCGACGACGAAGACGGGACGCGACCTATGGCTGCTCGACGACAACGGCGACATGTGGCATACTGTCGCTCAATGACGACCAAGATGCCGCCAAAAATGACAAACGATGATGGATGATGTGCTCTCATCTCAATTAAATTAGTGTAGTGGACTGGTGGCCATGGGTGCAACGCCAAGTCCACGGGCAACCCATGTGTGTTGTTATACATGATCGATTGATGTTTTGCTTCAGAACCCCAAATCATTAGGATTTTTTTATTGGACGTAAAGATTAGTTGGAATAATAGCAAGGGATGTAGCCTTTCTACCATCGTGCATGCTTGAATCTGGTATTCCAACATTTTCTTGGTTCGGCCAAAATACTAAACCCACGCGGAGCAAATGGCACTATATACCTCTGAAATGTGAATACTTACTTCCTCACGAAAATGACCAGAATTACTTTAGTTGAATATACTACTTTTTTAATATTGTAGTATAGACATTTCTAAAAAGTGTTGTACTTACATTTCCATAAAGAAAATGAAGTACATACTTCCTCGCAAAAATGTAGTATATACTCAGCACTTGTGAGTATAATCTATTATCCGATGCTTGTAAATACTTCTACATAACAAAATCTAGTATGCACTTCTCCATATGAAAAAAATTAGTATGTACTCTCCTAAAATAATGCAATATATACATCTTCAAAAAGATATAGTATATACTTTTCCACGCGAGAAAATTTGTAGTTTGTACACTCCTGGTATATATGTACTAGTTTGTCATGAATATTATCCATTGTAAAGTATACTCAATTTTTTTGTGAATCATGCAATATATACTCTTACAAAAAAATAGAGTATATACTTCACAAAAGATATGGTATATACTGTTGTCTAAGAAACGAGTCAATGCTTTCTCAAAAGATACATGTATGATAGGAGTGAAGTATGCCCAATCCAACTGCTAACAGCCTCGTCAGCATAATAGCCGGAGATTAGTATTTCTGTTCCTTTCTTCTAGGAAGCACCCACGCAATAGGATATTTTTCACTAGTTAACGTGGGGTTTGTTAGCAACAACTAATCTGGTATAGTAGCTTCACCCGTTAAACCCAACCAATTCACGGTGGGAGTGGTTGCTCAAAAGAAAAATCATGGTGGGACTCCTCTTTTGTATTCCTGTGAGTATGTACTCTCATCCTCAATATACCTCATATACGCATTAATTATACCTCTTTATCATTTTCAATATACTTCATTAAATATTCTAAGATACCCCAATACGAGTTTTGTTGAAAAAATATCATCTGCGACGTATTTTTTGTAATATACCTTTTTCACGTACAAACACATCAGTATATACGTAAACATTTAAAATATGTAGACCCGCATGAATTTTTTCATGAAAATCATTTAAAATATGTAGGACTAATTTTCTGTACTCCTGGGAGTATGTACTCCTATTGTCAATATACCTCTTGTACGCATGGATTATACCCATCTATTATTCTCAATATACTTCATTAAGTATTCTTAGATACCCCAATACGAGTTTGGTTGAAAAAATATTATTTGTGACGTACTTTTTGTAATATACATTTTTCACGTACGAACAAATCAGTATATACCTAAACCTTCAAAAATATGTAGACTCACATAATTTTTTTCATTAAACTCATTTTGGGGTATCTAGTAATTATTAATAGAGTATATTAAAAATAATAAAGAGGTATGAAAGATTTATCTATGTGGTATATGAGGAGCAGGAGTACGTACTCCCAGGAGTACACAACCATTTTCCAATATATATATATATATATATATATATATATATATATATATATATATATATATATATATATATATGGTGGGTCTATTCAAATAACACCCCTTAAGACCTTATTCTACTAACACCTTAGCTTATTCTGCTAACATGTACAACCCGCACCGGTAACTACAAACTAACCACACACAAGAACCGACAGAACTGCATAGCACAAAAACAAAAGACCACCCGACCTTATCCTATCGTCCTCCTCCCACCTCCCCTCTTCCCTGTCTCTCTCCCGTGCTCCTCAAACCACGCCGCAACACCTCCTCCCACCCACTGCGTCGCCGCGCCACCTCCTCCCACCCACTACGCCGCCGCACCACCCCCTCCGCCTCGCGCCGCCGCACCACCTCCTCCCCCGCACCGCCACACAACCTCCTCCCCCTGC
>LR738714.1:329401432-329421408 GCA_902687465.1 Secale cereale | reverse complement strand
CACCCCACCCCCGGTTCCCTCTTCCTCCCTGCCCAGCCACCTACCTCGGGCCACGTCCGGCCCAGCCAAACACCAGATCAAGGGGGATCCTCCTTCACCTCCCTCTTCCACGCATGCCCGGTCTCCAACCGTCGCCCTCACCTCTCTTCCAGTGGTCGTGGAGGTCGGCGACCATCGGATCCGGCCTCCATCGCGCCTATAGCCATTGGATCCATGGATCCCCACCCGTGTGTTTCCCCGTCAGCCCCACCTTGCCGACCCTACTTCCTTTGGCGCCAGCGTCCTGGCCCTGCCCGAGTGCACTTCTTTCTCCCCTCTACCCCGTGGTTTGGATCCCGTGTTGCACCCCCTACACCGACACCATATCCTCCAGCCACAGGTCCTCCCCGTGCAAGATCAGGTCGTTGACGCCACCCTCCCACCCCACAACCTTCTCTCTCTTGCCTACCTCCCAGTGCCGCCCCACCCCGGAGCCCCACGCCGCGGGCTACCCACAGCCGTCGTGCCTCTCTCTCACTCCCCTCGCTAGATCCAGGCGGCCCGGTGCCCGCGGGAGGAGGCAAGAAGGGATCCCTTTGCTGGCCGCCTGGCTCGTCGGAGGAGGAGGTCGCGAATGGGTGGCTGAGGTAGTGCAGCTCATGTCCGTGTTGCCCATCCCTCGGTGTCTACCACGTTGGTGGATGCATCATGCAGCGACGTCGGGCTCTATCTTCGCCGCCGTCGTGCAGTCCGCGCGATATGATTGTGCAGCTCGCTTCTCTCATCAATTTCTTGTGATTCCCGCCCCCCCCTCCTCTCTTCCGGTCGCCGGGTCCAAAGCTGCAACAAGCGTCGTGTGCATTTTTTCTCATCGGTTCGTTTCATTGTATCTTCTTTGGACATGCAGCGCTCTGGGGGTTGCAGTTTTTGAATATTTTAGATTTTGGTTGCGGTACCATGGGCACACATGTGCAGTGCTGTGGGGGTTGGACATGCAGTGCGCCGACCACCGACTTGCATTTCACCGAAAAATGTAGGATTTATTTTTAAAGTCCCACATCATTGTAATTTGTATGTGTTTGTGTTGTGGATTATAAATTTAAAACAGAGCATTGCAGTTCGTTCGCCCTGTCTCCTAGTCGAGAAACGTATCGAAAAAACAACACTTTATTTTAAGCGCATATCACTTGTTTGATTGTCGCAATGATCTTCTCTCTCCCAGCAGTCCACTATGTTGCCAATTGCAGAGAATTGAACACTTTTTAAAAGGTTGATTTTTGTATGCAGCTCGACCTGTTGTTGGGTATAGTAGAAAACATAAATGAAAATAAAAAAGGATGCAGTCCACTCACCTCATCTATGCTGTACATTCTCGTTGATAAAAAATTTGCCTTGCAATATAGTTTGGTTAGTGCTCGTGCTCGTGCTCGTGCTTCAGTTTCCCATGGTGCTGTTCCCTTTGTCGGTATATTGCTTAGTAGTTTGCTTTGATACATGATGCGGGAGAAGACGAACACATAAAAAAATGATGCAACTCACTAAACATTAACCATGTAGCTCAGTAATGTTGGACATGTAGTCCAGATGAATTAACAAAAAGAAAGTAAAAAGACAAAACACTTATGTAGTTCACTTCGATAGAGGGTTGTAATTCACTTGTCCTCGTCCGAGATCCTCTCTTATTCATAAAGTTAGAAAAAGATACAATAAATCATGTGGTTTCTTGCATGTATGATGTAGTGCAGTTTTCAGTTCGAAGCAGTGCGGTTTTCAGTCTGATGCGGTTCACTCGTCGATTTTGGTGTTGCGAAAAACAGAGTGCCGTATTTCGGTAAATTCGAAATTGCTCTTAAACCCTAAGGAATTAGAGAGTGTATTCTACATGAAAAAGTTGTGCATCATTGATATCTTTCCAATGGCATATAATTTGAATCATTTCGACCAATGATTTCTAAAAATTTCGCGAAAACGGCTGCTGCCTCTTGTCGTCAGCCGAACGATTTTCAAAATTAACTAAAAACCATAAAGAATCTCAAAAAACATTTCAACGTATGAAAGTTGCGCTCGTCGGCAGCTGTTGCCGGCCGTCGTTGCCGCCATACCACCGTCGAAAGCCAGGGCCATCGCCCGCTCTGCCGCCGCGGCCCGAAGGCGGGAGGTGGCCGTCGTGGCCGCCACCCCACTGCCGGCCATCACCCGCTCCACCATCGTGGCCCAAAGGCGGGAGGTGGTCGTCGTGGCCGCCACCCCATCGTCAGCCACCGTGGCCGCCAGCCCACCGTCGACCACCGGGATCATTACCTACTCCGCCACTGCCGCCCGAAAGAGGGAGGCGGAGGTGGAGGATCGCACATGCGTTAGTGACCATGCACGCTACATCGAGTTCCTGCGGAAGGAGGAGGAGCACCTCATCAAGCACGCAAAGAGCCTTACCGCAGCCGTGGCCGCAACACACGCCGACGTAGAGGCGAGGAATCAGGAGATCTAAGAGCAGTCATGCCGCTTCAAGAGGGGTCGTTTGGAGCGGCAGTGGGCGTTTGAGCTGGCGAGCATCACTGAACATGCAGCGGCACCAGGCACCGTATTGCAGTTGTCAAGCTTGTCGATAGGCTCCTCCTCCTCCTTTGCCTCTTACTGAGCGCGCTTGGTTGAGGAGATCGGCTGTCGGAAGTAGCACGAAGCCCCTCTGTGTAGTAGTAGTATTTGGGGGTAATTTTGTTCACTTCATCTGACTATATATGTGGTGGAACTACACACCATACTTAAAATTAGTTAGTATATATAATTGAACTAGCTATTTCAGTACGTGGTTGGCAACAATTGGGGAAAAGTTAGGTCGGTTTAGCTGTCGAGTTGAACTGTTTGTATAAATTAAGAACGAATGCAAAATCTATGAATGAAATATGTGCTTAATTACTGAATTTTAGTTGCAAAAATTAGATAGTGCTAGTGATTTTTAGTTGCACATTTTGACAAATCGCAGTGTTACAAGGATTGGAAAATTGTTTGTACGTGGTTGCACATGGCTCATCCAAAACAACCGTTTGCGTTGAAGGGATGCAAAAATCCTGCGCTGTGAATTTTCCCTCGACTTAAGAGGGAAGACCTTAGCTCTCACTTTGCATACGGGTGTTCTACCTAAAATGTTTGCGATCAAGAGCTGCAGAAATCTTGCTCTGCACATTTTCTCTTGGCTTCCTGGGGAATTTGTCGGTTTGCATACGGGTGTTCTAACTAAAATGTTTGCAATCAAGAGCTGCACAAATCCTTAATTGGAGACGAGTTTTGGATTACTAGAATTTAAAAAATAAAGTATCTCAAAGTTTTGCGGGCAATCAACAGTGCCCTGGTGTTTGAAATTCATTCCCATTTCTGCCATGGGACCTAGGCATGCACCGAAGGACACATATTTGATTTTTTTCAACCCGTTTATATGCACTCGAGCATGTGAATGTTGTTCAAATTTGAATTATGCACATACAATGCCTAGAAAACCCAATTAATGTATAAAAATGTCCAAACGAACCCCGAAAAAATTCCGAAATTAGACACAACACTCGTGTTATTCTATGTTGACACTAGAAATTTTTTTGAAAGCAATAAGAGGCAATGGATATCGTTTCATCCTCAAAGGTGTCACGTTCCCTACCGAAATCATCACGCTTGTTGTGAGAAGCGCTGGTTTGTGAGAAGCTTATACTCAAACCTGCCCCAAATGGGACAACAAATTTACCACGCATGTTAATGTCGCTCCATGATAGCATGCCATGATTTAGGAATTTCAGACAAGTCTAGATTTACTAGAATTTGAAAACCAAGTATCTCAATGTTTCCGGCCGAGTGACGGTGGCAGGGTGTTTGAAATTCATTTCTATTTCTTGCATGGGACCTAAGCATACACCAAAGGACACATATTTGATTTTTTTTCAACCCGTTTATATGCACTGGAGCACGTGCATGTAGTTCAATTTGAATTATGCACATAAAATGCCTAGAAAACCCAATTAATGTATAAAAATGTCCAAACGAACCCCGAAAAATTCCAAAATTAGACACAACACTCCTGTTGTTTTATGTTGACACTAGAAAATTTTTGAAAGCAATAAGAGGCAACGGATATCGTTTCATCCCCAAAGGTGGCACGCGTTCCCTACCGAAACCATCACTCTTGTTGTGAGAAGCTCTAATTTGTGAGAAGTTTATACCCAAACCTGCCCCAAATGGGACAAGAATTTTACCACGACATGTTGATGCTGCTCCATGATAGCATGCCAAGTTCCATGAATTTCAGACGAGTTTTGGATTAACTAGAATTTAAAAACCAGGTATCTCAATGTTTCTGGCCGAGTGACGGTGGCAGTGAGTTTGAAATTCATTCCCATTTCTTGCATGGGACCTAAGCATGCACCGAAGGACACGGATTTGATTTTTCAACCCGTTTATATGCACCGGAGCACATGCCTGTAGTTCAAATTTGAATTATGCACACATAATGCATGGAAAACCCAGTTAATGTATAAAAATGTCCAAACGAACCCCGAAAAACTCCAAAATTAGACACAATACTCTTGTTGTTCTATGTTGACATTAGAAAATATTTGAAAGCAATAAGAGGCAACGGATATCCTTTCATCCCCAAAGGTGGCACGCGTTCCCTATCAAAACCATCACGCATGTTGTGAGAAGCTCTAGTTTGTGAGAATCGTATACCCAAACTGGCTCCAAATGGGACAAGGATTTTACCATGGCATGTTGATGTCGCTCCATCATGCCAAGTTCCATGAATTTTAGATGAGTTTTGGATTAACTAGAATTTAAAAACCAGGTATCTCAATGTTTCCGGCCGAGTGACGGTGGCAGGGAGATTGAAATTCATTCCCATTTCTTGCATTGGGACCTAAGCATGCACCGAAGGATACAGATTTGATTTTTCAACCCGTTTATATGCACTGGAGCATGTGCATGTAGTTCAAATTTGAATTATGCACATAAAATGCCTAGAAAACCCAGTTAATGTATAAAAATGTCCGAACGAACCCCGAAAAATTCCAAAATTAGACACAACACTCCTGTTGTTCTATGTTGACACTAGAAAATTTTTGAAAGCAATAAGAGGCAACGAATATCGTTTCATCCCCGTAGGTGGCACGTTCCCTACCGAAACCATCGTGCTTGTTGTGAGAAGCTCTGGTTTGTGAGAAGCTTATACCCAAACCTGCCCCAAATGGGACAAAAAATTTACCACGGCATGTTGATGCCGCTCCATGATAGCATACCAAGTTCCATGAATTTCAGACAAGTTTTGGATTTGCAAGAACTTAAAAATCAGGTATCTCAATGTTTGCGGTCGAGTGACGGTGGCAGGGAGTTTGGCATTCATTCCCATTTCTTGCATGGGACCTAAGCATGCAACCAAGGACACAACTTTGATTTTTCAACCCGTTTATATGCACTAGAGCACGTGCATGTACATCGGATTTGAATTATGCAACTGAAATGCCTAGAAAACCAAGTTAATGTATAAAAATGTCCAAACGAACCCTGAATAATTCCAAAATTAAACACAACACTCCTGTAGTTCTATGTTGACACTAGAAATTGTTTGAAAGCAATAAAAGGCAACGGATATCGTTTTGTCCCCAAAGGTGGGACGTTCCCTACCGAAACAATCACGCTTGTTGTGAGAAGCTCTGGTTTGTGAGAAACTTATACCCAAACCTGCCCCAAATGGGAAAAAAATACCACGGCATGTTGATGCCGCTCCATGATAGCATACCAAGTTCCATGAATTTCAGACGAGTTTTGGATTTACTAGATTTGTTTTTCAAGAGTATGCAAATTGCATACCTTAGCTTTATAGAAGGAGAGAAGAACAAACATACAACGAAAACTACCAGTCACTACGAACAGCGAGCGTAGCAACACCATAGACAACACACACACGCGTGCAACCACACACAACTACGACACCAAAGAGCCTACCAAAAACCGCAAACCTTGCCGTGTCTCGACCAACACCGGTCATCTCCGAAGAACGGCAACTCCAGCTTCCTTGGATAAACCAGCGACGACAGTACATAGCGCCTAAGAGGAGCGATCCGGGCAGTCGTGAACACCGGAGGAGTGCATCAAAGGGCCTCTCGTCTCCCAGCACAATGCTCTCAACAGAGGAACGGCGTCAAAGACACCGCCATCTTGTCGATCCTGCGAATCAAGGCTTTCGCCCCGGAGATAATTGCCGCCGCCGGGAAATGTGGCAAATGGAAACACACACGGCGACGCCTCCAAGAAGGGAAATGACATCCACGGATGCCATCGTCGCCGGTCCGACAAAAGACGAACAAGATTTTCATCCGTAGCCCTGCACATCTCCACGCCGCCAAGATCATGGCCAGCCCTGACCGATGCCTCGCACCGCCGACGCTGCAACAACATGCCATCGAAGCCACACCAACGAGAACCACTCCAACCTCACTGCCGAGTGAGGACGCCTCAAGCCACCGCCTGCAGCACAAACAAAGAATCGCAGCATCCACCGAGCGGTGCAAGGACCAGAACCACCACGATAGCCTTTGCCTGCACCACGGGACTGCCACCAGATCCGGTCTGATCCACACCTCGAACCACTCTCCGGCACCAACTCCGTCGAGGCATCACCGCGCGCCTCACACGGCTGCAGCCGAGCGCCCACTGCCCGCCAGGACCCTTCCTAGCAGGGCCTCATAGTGTCGCCGCCTCCATGGGTGCGCCCACGCCGCTGCCACAGACGGTGCCGATGCACCACCAACTCCCACAAACTGATGCGCCCTATGCCAGGCTCCAGATGACCGTCGCCAGCACACACCCCGCTGCGAGCCTCACGCACCAACCACCAAGAGGAGCCGGCAACCTCCCAACCCGCGCCAGATCCTTATCGTGGGATCCCGAAATCGCGCACAGAATGTCGAAGCCGACCGCCGCCCGAGCACATGCGCCACCGTGGAGCCATCAGATCGGGGAGGAAGAAGACGTCACGTGCCGCCGACCCACGCGGAACTCGTCACACGCCCGACCTCCGGCGCCACCACGGCGCCATCAGATTGGGAGGAGGAGGAGCCCGCGCCTCGCCGCCCCGCGCAGACCACACCGCCGCTAGCATCGTAGCACCACCAAGCAGGGGAGCCACACCGCCCAGATCCGATGCCCCGACGCACGCTGCCGCCGAGCCACACGCCGCCGTGAGGGCCGGCCATCCCGCACCGCCCAGGAGCCTCGCGAGAGGGGAGGAGCCCCGCCGCCGCCGAAGCATGTGTGGGCTTTGCCCGGCGCCGTCCCCTGGCGGCGGTGAGGGGGGGAGGAGGCGAGAAAGAGGAGCGGCGGCGGTGAACTAGGGTTCCGCCCGGGCCGCTCGTGGGAGCGGCACGGAGGACGGGGGAAAGCTTGGATTTACTAGAATTTAAAAACCATCTATCTCAATGTTTGCGGTCGAGTGACGGTGGCACGGAGTTTGACATTCATTCCCGTTTCTTGCATGGGACCTAAGCATGAAACCAAGGACACATCTTTGATATTTCAACCTGTTTATATGCACTGGAGCATGTGCATGTAGTTTAAATTTGAATTATGCACCTGAAATGCCTACAAAACCAAGTTAATGTATAAAAACGTCCAAACGAACCCTGAATAATTCTAATTTTTTGGCGACGCACCTATAGTTGCATGTTCACTGGAGATAAAAGTTCTAGCAATTCAAACACCGTCCTTTGCAGCTGTGACCTCATGATGTGTAATTCAAATCAAGAAGAAAAATCAAGTAGATCGCACACAGTTTATTATCACCAACCGTGTGAGATGCAGCACAAGATATCTTGGAGCACCGTCGGAGTGTCAGGCACACTAGCCCGCTCCTCAAATATCATTTCACTGTTCAATCATCGCCGATGAAAGATGGGGACATGGACCAAAAAAATTGACGTTCAAACTCATCACACAGGGTTAAGCTATCTGAATCGTTTGTGATGTTCACATATCGTACACAGTTAAGAATAAGGGACCGTGTCTGATGACACTTTGCGCACCAGTTTTTTCGCTGAAGTGATTCCAAATTTTCGGCTTCCGCGGAAATATCTACCTTCCCGCCCCCTCCCCCTTACGAAAAGCCACATTTCCCCTGTTTTCGCCTTCCTTTCCAAGATGAAACCTTCACTCCTTGCTTGCAGCGCCGCCTCCTCGCCAGCGACCCTCCTTCACGCTGCTCAGCCTTGTCTATCCAGGCAGATAATCCACACCCTTCCCCCATCCTCCTCCTCCTTCCACATCACACATGCCCCGACCGTCGGCACGAGCACGACACCTTCCACCCAAATCACCAACCCCTCCACCAAATAAGCTCCGCCCTAAGCCATCATGCACGCAGTATATCCAAGATTTCAAGGAGCATTTGGCAGTGGAGAAGCAAATCATGGCCGCACGCGCGAATGAGGTCGCGATGGCTGCCATTCGTGCCGACCCCTAGATCTTGGAGGAGCACCTTGCCATTTGCTAGCTACGCCGGTTAAGCATGCTTGGTTTACCCGTTGCGTGTGCTGCTCCTGCCTTTCCTTAAAAAATTCTAGTGAATTATGCTATCTAATTTACCATGCAATATGTTGCTCCAGTGTATATGTTTTATATGCCGTGCAGTGTGGTGCTCACTTATTAACTATTTGGTTAATTAGTTGTCGTCTTCAGTTAACTGTTTGGTTCAATTATGGAAATGTGATGTTCAATTCTTCATGCTGCAATTTTGTATTGTCTTTCATGTGAGAAATAAATCGAATTTATCTTTACAAAATACACGAGAAACGAATACAATTGTTATATTACCATGTTATCAAGCATGCTTGGTTTGGTTATACATTATGCAATGTGGTGCTCAGTTAACGTTTGGTTCATTTGTGTTGTGGTGTTTACTTAACTGTTTGGTTCAATTCTGTAAAATGATGTTCAATAGTTGTGGGTGCATTCTGTTATTATATACCAGGTGAGAAGTAAATCGAATTTGGTTGTACTAAATACATGAGAAACAAATACAATTGCTATATTTCCAAGTTGTTAAGCATGCTTAGTTTGGTTAACTGTGTGATCTTCTATTAGGAGTATGTTATATTATGCAATGTGGTGCTCAATTAACGTTTGGTTCATTTGTTGTGGTGTTTAGTTAACTGTTTGGTTCAATTATGCAATGCGATGTTCAATAGTTGTGGGTGCATTACGTTATTGTATATTATGTAAGGAATAAATTGAATTTGGCTGTAGTAAATACATGAGAAACAAATGCAATTGCTATATTTCCAAGTTGTTAAGCATGCTTGGTTTGGTTAACTGTCTGATCTTCTATTAGGAGTATGTTATATTCTGCAATGTGGTGCTCAGTTAATGTTTGGTTCATTTGTTGTTGTGTTTAGTTAACTGCTTGGTTCAATTCTGCAATGCGATGTCCAATTTTTGTGGGTAGAATTTTGTATTGTTGTGCATGTGAGGAATAAATCGAATTTCGCTGCACTTAATACATGAGAAACATATACAAGTGCTATATTTCTTAGTTCTAAATCATGATGGGTTTGGATAAATGGGTTTTCCATGTGGCTTGAATTAATCTGACGAAACTGCAATGTGCTTATTTTTCATCAACATATTGTACTGATAGCATGCGAACCCTTACTTAACCTGATGAATCACTACCTTATATGTGTTGCAGGGAAACAATGGGAAGCACTGAGGTTTACAACCGAGGCTAGCACGTGAATGGTCCTTTGTCTAGTAGCACATTATTGTGCAATTGCAAGAACCATTCTAATATTTAGGTTTTTAAAAATTTGGTCTTGCACGTGTAGGTCCTGCTGTCAGAGGTTTGACCCACTGTTCGACCCTTTTTGCATATGGGGAAATGAGTTGTCCATGAATATCAGTCAAGTCAAGAAACTCAAAAAGATTGTTAGGATAAAGAAATTAGCGACAAAAAACAACAAGATCTTTGTCTGCACAATGAAGAAGACATTAGTTCACTACAGGATGGTACTAACTATTATACCTTGCCTTTTTTATTCCTTTGCCCCATTTCCAATATAGAGAAGATATTTATGCACATCCTTGTTTTCAGGCCTTTCCAAAGCAGTTCACTGATGATTACCTCTCAAACCACCTGTATGGTCAACATTGAACTGTTCCTGAAGAGGACAAAGGATGGACGGTCAATCATCCACAAGCATTGGCCTAAAGTAGCAAAGACCTTCAACATCAGTGAAGGCTCAATATTTGCCTTCTCCTTCAGCAGCTTTCCAGATGAGATACATATGTCTATGTACCGTCTATGTTGCTAATTTCGAAAGGTTATAGATGTTGCATGTGAAAGTTGGTGCTGGTGCAGTTGTGTAATGGGGTAGCTGAGTGATGAAGCTATATGATGTTGTACTCTGATGTATTTCAATTATGAAAATGAAATATATTGTGTGCTTAATATGAAATGTCAATTAGAATAATAAATGGATTATTAATAATAGGATAATTAGCCTGCTAATTGGGTTTTCTATTGCAAACGGTTATTGAGAAAACACCGTGTGTGATGCATTCAATAACGCACACAGTTTCTTGAAATAAATTGTTTTGTTAGGCCACCTCACGCAAACGTTTACCACATAAAAATTGTGTGTGATGGATTCAATAACGCAAACGATAAAATTATTAATACCGTGTGCAACGGAAATGCTATCACAAAAGATTTAGCAGGGAAAATTGTTTGTGATGTACTTGCGAACGTAAACGTTTTCCTTGGAGCGACTATGTGGGATGTATATACGGATGGAAATGTTTACCGGGAACTGACTGTGTGGGATGTACTGCCGACCGAAGATGATTTTGCCTGTATAAATTTATTTTATTTTAGCACTACTGTACGTATAACCATATTTGGTCGCTCGTCGGTCGCACACGACCTCATTTTGCCGAGTGTGTCTGCCAGGAGGGCATATCCCCGACAGTTTCTGGGTCGTGTGGGAAGGACCCCCCTATCGCCCACACTCACTGGGCGACGGTTCTAAATGTCGTAGCGGAAATGGGTTAAAAACCATTTGTATAGCACCTTGTTGTACTAGTGAATGGCTATCAGTTCTATAGCAACCTATCTCACAAGTCTGCATCCGCCTTAACGACCATTCCACTCGTCTGGCCTTTCACTGTGTGGGGGTTAGACATGGTTGGACCTCTGCGAACGGGCAGAAGCGGTTTCACTCACTTGCAGATATGTCTCCAATGTATCTATATTTTTTATTGTTCCATGTTGTTATATTATCATTCTTAGATATTTTATAATCATTTTATAGTCATTTTATATCATTTTTTGGTACTAACCTACTGACATAGTGCCAAGTGCCAGTTGCTATTTTCTGCATGTTTTTTACATCGCGGGAAATCAATATCAAACGGAGTCCAAAAACCGCGAAACTTTTTGGAGATTTTTTATGGGCCAGAAGACACCCAATGGGCCAGATCTGCACCTGGAGGTGCCCCGAGGGGGGCACAACCCACCAGGCCGCCCTGGCGCGCCAGGTGGGTTGTGCTCACCTCGGTGGCACTTCCTCTTTACCCTATAAATTCACAAATATTCTGAAACCCTTTGGGGTAGACCTAGATCGGAAGTTCCGCCGTCGCAAGTCTCTATAGTTCACGAGATCCAATCTAGAGCCCTTTCCGGCAATCCACCGAAGGGGGAAACCATCACCGATGGCCATCTTCATCATCCTGGCGGCCACCATGATGAGGAGGGACTAGTCCACCCTCGGGGCTGACGGTATGTACCAGTAGCTATGTGTTGTATCTCTCTCTCTCTCTCTCTCTCTCTCTCTCTCTCTCTCTCTCTCTCTCTCTCTCGTGTTCTTGATGGCACGATCTTGATGTATCGGGGGCTTAGTTAATATAGTTGGATCATATGGTGTTTTCCCCTCTCTATCTTCTTGTGATGAATTGAGTTTTCCCTTTAAGATTTCTTTGGATTGAATACTTTTATGGATTTGAGAACACTTGATATATGTTTTGCAATTGAATACTCGTGGTGACAATGGGGTATCATATTGGTCCACTTGATATATGTTTTGGCACTCAACTTGCGGATTCCCGCGGTGATATTGGGGTACTCTATGCATAGGGGTTGATGCACGTTCTTGTCTTTGTTTTTCCGGTAGAAATCTTGGGGCACACTTTGATGTTCTTTGTGTTGGATTGAGTATTACAAATCGGAATATGTTTTGGTGTTATCTTAGTACGAACTCTTCATAGATCGATTGGGAAGGATAACTTTGTGTTATCTTAGTACGAACTCTTGATATATCGATCGGAAAGGATAACCTTGTGTTACTTTAGTACGAACTCTTGGATAGATCAATCGGAAAGCATAACTTTGTGTTATTTTAGTACGAACTCTGGGAAAGATTGATCGAAAATAATAACTCTGAGGCGGTTTCGTACCCCACCAACAATTTCTTCTTATGTTCTCCGCTAGCTAGGAACTTTGGAGTGATTCTTCATCGCACTTTGAGGGTGGTTATGTGATCCAATTGTATTAGCATTGTTGAGAGATTGCACTAGCGAAAGTACGGACCCTAGGCCTTGTTTTCCATAATTCCAATATCGTTTGTGCTCACTTTTATTACTTGCTACCTTGCTATTTTTTATTGTTCGCACTACAAAAACTCATATCTACTATCCATATTACACTTGTATCACCATCACTTCGCCGAACTAGTGCACCTATACAATTTCCCATTGTATTTGGTGTGTTGTGGACACAAGAGACTTTTTATTGTATGGTTGCAGGGTTGTTTGAGAGAGACCGTCTTCATCCTACACCTCCTACGGATTGATAAACCTTAGGTCATCCACTTGAGGGAAATTTGATATTGTCCTACAAAAATCTGCGCTTGGAGGCCCAACATGGGTCTACAAGAATTAAGTTGTGTAGTAGACATCAAGCTCTTTTCTGGCGCCATTGCCGGGGAGGTGAGTGCTTGAAGGTATATCTTTAGATCCTGCAATCGAATATTTTAGTTTCTTGTTTTATCACTAGTTTGGTTTTGTAAAAGAAAACAATAAAAAATGGAATTGAGGTTGCATCATATTATTGATCATCTTTATGATATCCTTCTCGAAAATGATGGATCAGAAAATTGTGCTCAATTGTTAGAAGAAGAAGTCAATAAAATATTTGGCACAAAATATTTGAATGATGAGCATGATTGCAATGTTATTAGTATGAATACTTTGAATGTCCGTGATGCTAATGATATGCAAAGCTACAAGCTTGGGGATGCTATGTTTGATGAAGATGAAATTTTTAGTCCCACAAGCTTTGATGAGAAAATTTATTATGATGATAGCATGCCTCCTATTTATTATGATTATATTGATAAAAGTGGATTTGGAGAGGTCATGACTCTATTTAGTGATGAATCCACTACTTTGGAGGATGTTTCAATTGACTATGGTAACAAAGTTGCTATCTATGATGATTATGGTGATGACATGTATGCTATGTTGAATAATGATAACCATGAAACTTGTCATTATGATTTTAATTTTTAATACCATGATGGTTATTTTGTTGAGTTTGCTCCCACCACTATTCATGAGAATAAATTTGCTTATGTGGAGAGTAGCAAAATTTCTATGCTTATGCATCATGAAAAGAATGATTTATGTGATGGCTATATTGTTGGATTAATTTATGATGCTTCTGAAAATTACTATGAGAGAGGAACATATGCTTGTAGGTCTTGCAATAATATCAAGTATCCTCTCTATGTGTTCAAAAATTTGAAGTCATGTTTGTTTTGCCTTCCTATGCTAGTTGATTCTTGCTCCCATAAATTATTTGCTCACAAAATCCCTATGCACAGGAAGTGGGTTAGACTTAAATGTGCTAGTTATATTCTTCATGATGCTCTCTTTGTGTTTCAATCTTTATCTTTTATGTGAGCATCATTGAATTCATCATGCCTAGCTAAAAAGCATTAAAGAAAAACGCTTGTTGGGAGACAACCCAACACTTATACATATTGTTTTTGTGTGTTCACATTATTATGCTACTGTAGTAACCATGTTTTATATCTTTTGTTTCAATAAAGTGCCAAGAAAAGCCTTAGGACCATGTTGGGTGATAGTAGATTTGATCTTTCTGAAAAACAGAAACTTATGCACTCATGAAAAAATTCTCTTTGTTTTACAGAAGAGAGCTTTTAAGTTGATTCTTTTTTCAGAAGATTAATATACGAATTTCCCACGTGGACCTATTTTTTCAAGATTTTTAGAGTTGCAGAAGTATGGTGAATGTTCAGATCATTATAGACTGTTCTGTTTTTGAAAGATTCTGTTTTCAATGCATAGTTTGCTTGTTTTCTAGTTTCTATGGCTTATATTGATCAATATAAATTGTAGAAATGATTTGGTACAATAGGCATTGTGTGATAACAATTATGAATCTTGTCTTTGACAATACCCAAAGTGAATGATTTGTTTTATCATACTAACCCATCTCACGAAGTTTTGTTAAGTTTTGTGTAATTGAAGTTTCCAAGTTTTGGGTGAGATACAGATATGAGGAGAATAAGGAGTGGCAAGACCCTAAGCTTGGGGATGCCCAAGGCACCCCAAGGTAATATTCAAGGAAGATCCAAGCAACTAAGCTTCGGTATGCCCCGGAGGGCATCCCCTCTTTCGTCTCCAACATTATTGGTAACCTCACTTGAAGCTATATTTTTATTCATCACATGATATGAGTTTTGCTTGGAGCATCATTTTATTTTGTTAGGAATTTCTTTCTGGTATTTAGAATAATGTTTTCTATCTTTTATTTCAATAAAAGTGTCAAGGATAGCCTTTATCGTGCTTACTTTGCAAGACTATATGTTGTTGTTTGAAAACAGAAAGTTTTCTATCATTGTCTGAATTCTTCTGGATAGTCAGACGTGATAAAATCTTGAAAGCTTTACAAAGTTAGGACTAATAAGTTCTCCGTAAGGTGGTAAATCTTCAGATTTTTTTGAGCTAGGGAAGTATGAGGAAAATTCCACTCTTTACAAACTGTCCTGTTTAGACAGATTGTTGTTATGTTGCATTATTTGCATATGTTTGCTTGTTTAATGATTTTATTTGAGGATAGGAGTATTAAATATGAAGAGGCATTTAGTATGCAATGTTAAATAATAATTTTAGTGATTTTCTACAGTATGGTATGATACGGTTTTGCATTGATTTATACTAACTTATCTCACGAGTTCTTGTTGAGTTTTGTGTGGATAAAGTTTTTGAGATTTAGGAAACCGTGATATGAGAGGAATTGAGGAGACACAAAAGCTCAAGCTTGGGGATCCCCAAGGCATCCCGAGATAACATTTCAATAAGCCTCAAGCATCTAAGCTTGGGGATGCCCCGGTAGGTATCCCACCTTTCTTCATCAACAATTATCGGTTAGTATCGGTTGATCCTAAGTTTTTGCTTCTTTACATGAGATGTGATAGTCTTGAAATGTAATTTTATTTTGTTTGCTTGCTGTTTTAATAAAATACTTAGATCTGATTTTTTTTAAATAAAATAGAGCCCCCAAATAGTTGCCGGAAAAGCTAGATAAGCGGCATTCACATCCCGTCAAAGAAGCTCTTTTCTAGCATCGTTGCTCTAGTGCTTCACTTATACCTTTTTTAGCACGGTGTGCTTTAGTATTTTTGAAGAAATTCTCTCTTGCTTCACTTAAATTAATTTGAGATAATGAAATATTATGCTCATGATTTTCACTTATATTTGTTTGAGCTTATCAAAAGCAACACATGAAAATTAGTCCCAAAGTGATAGATGTCCAAGAAGGATATAGTAAAACCTTTCATGAAGATCATTGGACAAAATAAACTTGATTCCTTGTAGTAGTTTTGAGACATGATGATGTGATATGTGAGTCATGTTGATGAGAAATTGTGCTTTAGTAAGAATATTGGTGTTAAGGTTTGTGATTCACGAAGCATGCACGTATAGTCTCTTGTTATGCCAGGAAGTTGGAGCACAATTTATCCTTGATTGTCCTATCTTTGTGTGAAGGTCCAGGGCGCGGGATGGTTAACTCCTACAAACCTCCCCCTAGGAGCATGCGCAGTATTACTTTGCTTCGAGGGCTAATAAACTTTTGCAATAAGTATATGAGTTCAATATGACTAATGTGAGTCCATGGATTATACGCACTCTCACCCTTTCATAATTGCTAGCCTCTCTTGTACCGCGTAATTTTTGCCGGTGCATAAACTTTATTATACCTTCCTCAAAACAGCCACCATACCTACCTCGCGGTATTCCCTTGCTGCTCTAAGCAAATTTGTATGTGCCATCTCTAATTTTCAAAATAAATTTCCCTTTTGTGTGCCTGTACTGCTCGCGAGGCGGTGAGGGGTGGCCAATATTTTCCATGCTAGATGTGTTATTCTCACGATGAGTGTTTATTCACTTGTCATTGCACGAGAGTAAGGCAAAGTTATTAGGGATGCCCAGTCCTGAAATGAAAAACAAATTTACTTTATGTTATCAAATAATAAATTCCTTGGAAAGTGTTGGTATGGAAGGCAACCGTGGATTCGGCTAGCCATGGCTTGTGAAAGTTTGGTGGAAAAGGAATAAATTTTATTTTATATTTGGGAACCGCCTATGACATATCTAGAATGGAAAGTGTTGGGAACCTTGAGTTGTTTTCGTTGGTGGGAAAAGTTTACCTCCCAAAGTAATTTTATCTCTCAATTTAAGCTTTGAGCTCTGGCACCTCTACAAATCCCTACTCCTCACATTGATATCGATTGATGGGCATCTCCATAGTCCATTAGTTTGCCTAGTTGATGTGAGACTTTCTTCCCTTCTTTTGTCTACTACCATTGCATTCTATTCCACCTATATTGCTATATCCATGGCTTGCGCTCATGTATTGCGTGAGATTTGTAAAAGCAGCGCGTTAAAAAGTATGAACCAATTGCTTGGCTGACACCAGGGTAGTACATGATTTATACATTGAGCTGGGAAGACACATCATGACAAGACTATATGATTTTGTAGGGATAACGCTCTTTAGCATTTGATATTATGAAAGACATGGTTGCTTGTTGATATGTTTGAGTATTTAAATCTCATGTCAAAACTAGACTATTGCTTTGAACCATATAAAAGTCCAAATGTCCCTGCTATAAATAAAAGAATATGATATGACATGATCAAGGTTTTTGAGTCGCGACTTGGCGAGTCGCCGCGAGCCCTGCGGCTCAGCGTATAGTCGACGAAAGTCGTTGTATAGTCGCCATAAGTCGCTGTATAGTCGCGAGTCGCCCTGATTTTTGGAAAACGACTTGGCGATTAGTCGGCGACTATACAGCGACTAGTCGGCGACTCAAAAACCATGGACATGATAGGCAGCATTCCACATCAAAAATTCTGTTTTTATCATTTACCTACTCGAGGACGAGCAGGAATTAAGCTTGGGGATGCTGATACGTCTCCAACGTATCTATAATTTTTTATTGTTCCATGATTTTATATTATCATTCTTGGATGTTTTATAATCATTTTATAGTAATTTTATATCATTTTTGGTAGTAACCTATTGACATAGTGCCAAGTGCCAGTTGCTGTTTTCTGCATGTTTTTTACATCACAGGAAATCAATATCAAATGGAGTCCAAACACCGCGAAACTTTTTGGAGATTTTTTATGGGCTAGAAGACACCCAATGGGCCAGAGCTGCACCTGGGGGGTGCCCCGAGGGGGGCACAACCCACCAGGGCGCGCCAGGCCCCCCTGGCGCGCCCAGGTGAGTTGTGCCCACCACAGTGGCCTCCCGCACCGCCTCTTTACCCTATAAATTCACAAATATTCTGAAACCCTCCGGGGTAGACCTAGATCAGAAGTTCCGTCGCCGCACCGCACTATAGTCCATTATATCCAATCTAGAGCCCTTTATGGCACTCCGCCGGAGGGGGAAACCATCACCGGTGGCCATCTTCATCATCCCGGTGGCCACCATGATGAGGAGGGAGTAGTCCACCCTCGGGGCTGAGGGTATGTACCAGTAGCTATGTGTTGTATCTCTCTCTCTCTCTCTCTCTCTCTCTCTCTCTCTCTCTCTCTCTCGTGTTCTTGATGGCACGACTTTGATGTATCGGGGTCTTTGTTAATATAGTTGGATCACATGGTGTTTTCCCCTCTCTATCTTCTTGTGATGAATTGAGTTTTACCTTGGAGATTTCTTTGTATTGAATACTTTTATGGATTTGAGAACACTTGATATATGTCTTGCAATTGAATACTCGTGGTGACAATGGGGAAAATGTTGATCCACATGATATATGTTTTGGCACTCAACTTGCGGATTCCCGCGGTGATATTGGGGTAATCTATGCATAGGGGTTGATGCATGTTCTTGTCTTGGTTTCTCTGGTAGAAATCTTGGGGCACTCTTTGAGGTTCTTTGCATTGGATTGAGTATTAAAAATCTGAATATGTTTTGGTGTTATCTTAGTATGAACTCTTGATAGATCGATCGGGAAGGATAACTTTGTGTTATCTTAGTACGAACTCTTGATAGATCGATCGGAAAGGATAACCTTGTGTTATTTTAGTACGAACTCTTGGATAGATCGATCGGAAAGGATAACTTTGTGTTATTTTAGTACGAACTCTTGGAAAGATTGATCGGAAATAATAACTTTGAGGTGGTTTCGTACCCCACCAACAATGTCTTCTTATGTTCTCCGCTAGCTAGGAACTTTGGAGTGATTCTTCATCGCACTTTGAGGGGTGGTTTTGCGATCCAATTATATTAGCATTGTTGAGAGATTGCACTAGAGAAAGTACGGACCCTAGGCCTTGTTTTCCATCATTGCAATATCGTTTGTGCTCACTTTTGTTACTTGCTACCTTGCTGTTTTTTATTGTTCGCACTACAAAAACTTATATCTACTATCCATATTACACTTGTATCACCATCTCTTCGCCAAACTAGTGCACCTATACAATTTCTCATTGTATTTGGTGTGTTTGGGACACAAGAGATTTTTTATTATTTGGTTGCAAGGTTGTTTGAGAGAGACCATCTTCATCCTACACCTCCTACGGATTAATAAACCTTAGGTCATCCACTTGATAGAAAATTGCTACTGTCCTACAAAACTCTGCGCTTGGAGGCCCAACACGAGTCTACAAGAATAAAGTTGCGTAGTAGACACCATTTGCTCGTGGTAGTTGACAAGTTTTCGAAGTGGATTGAAGCATAACAGGCGCGACAGGACGCCGTTGATCTCTTAGAAGAAGAGCGTGAGATGGCTCTGACTCGGTCGACTGTTTATCAGCAAGATCTCCGTCAATTCCACAACAGGAACGTCAGAGGTCGAGCATTTCAAGAGGGGGATCTTGTGCTCCGAGTGGACTAGCAGCGGCCTCACAAAATGCCCCCCGCATGGGAAGGCCCTTTCATCATTACCAAGGTGCTACACAACGGGGCCTACCACCTCTACAACCTTGAGAAAAAGATTGACAAGCTGCGTTCCTAGAATGTCGATGTCCTTCGTTGTTTTTATACTTGACAATCGGACTATTAGGATGTAATAAGAGTATCTTTAGATTGTTTATCAAGACATGACTCCCGCAGTCCCATAATGATTGTTCTTGCATAAGCATGTGTTCAAATCCCCCAGTGGGTGACTTAGCCGCGGAATCTGTTTTCACGTAAGTTAAAAAAATACTCCGAGTGAGAGTATCCCTCCTACTCGGGGGCTTAGTCGCGAGCCCGTTATTGCCTAAGTTTAAAAACTACTCCGAGTGAGAGCATCCCTCCCACTTGGGAGCTTAGTCGCGAGCCCATTCTCGCATAAGTTTAAAAAACTACTTCGAGTGAGAGCATCCCTCCCACTCGGGGGCTTAACCGCGAGCCCGTTCTCGCCTAAGTTAAAAAACTACTCCGAGTGAGA
>LR738714.1:329349859-329401299 GCA_902687465.1 Secale cereale | reverse complement strand
CGCGAGCCCGTTCTCGCCTAAGTTAAAAAAAATCTCGGAGTGAGAGCATCCCTCCCACTCGGCGGCTTAGCCATGAGCATGTTCTCGCCTAAGTTAAAGATCTTCTCCGAATGAGAGCATTCCTCCCATTCGGGGGCTTGGCCGCGAGCCCTTTCTCGCCTAAGTTAAAAAAATACTCTAAGTGAGAGCATCCCTCCCACTCGGGGGCTTAGCCGCGAGCCCATTCTCGCCTAAGTTAAAAAACTACTCCAAGTGAAAGCATCCCTCCCACTCGGGGGGCTTAGCCATGGGCCCGTTCTCGCCTAAGTTAAAAATCTACTTCGCCTAAAACGCAACAAGAGTCAACCAAGCAAGCAAATGGAAATCAAATATTCAGATAAACCCATCAAAGTTCGGAGACAAAAGCAATAGTACTTGGGAAACAAGCTCGAACGAGTTTAAACGCTTACAAGATCACTCGGCATTCTGAGGCAAATAAGTTTGGATCATAAAGTTTTTCACTCGATGGGAGGACTGGCGGGCTCAACGAAGGTCGCCAGATCAATGTCATCTGCTATCCGAGTGGCTGCCTCAATGAAGGTCTCCATGAAACTTTCAAATTGGAGCTTCTTCGTGTTCGCCACCTGAAGAGCTTCGGTTTGTCTTCCTTAGCCTCCTTGCAGTGGACACGAACAAGCAAAGCGCCACATCGGCTCCGCAATGGGTAGCCAATTTCTTCCATGCTTGCACTCGACTTGGGATGTCATTGAGCCGAGTCATTAGTGACTTGAGGTCATTCTGAAGTATATCCTCTGGCCACAGCTCTTGATCTATCCCTGTCAGTGCAACCTTCAGTCGAGCGATGTATCCCAAGACGCTCTCAAGACGAGCTTCAAGTCACAGCACGTTAATAGCAGCAACATCTCCAACAAGTGACTTGGTAGGATCCAGGCTTATCTAGACCTGATCTGTCTTATTGCTCGAAATTCCGGCATAATTCTGCACAAAGAGAGAAAATATGAGTCAACATCATTGTGTAGAAATTGTCTGTGTATCCACTCGAATGAAGAAGGATACCTTCGAGAATGATGTACATCTTCTTTGCAAGGCCGCCCAAGTATTCCTCCAGATCGTCCCTCTTTTGAGCGAGTTGGTCCACCTTGTCAGTCAAGACAACTTTCTCCTCCCTCAGCTGAGCCGCTTCCTTCTTCACCTCATCAACAATAGTCTTCAGGGTCGCATTCTCCTCTTTGAGCTTACCACCTGAAGCTAGCTTCCTCTCACTGACGATGTCTTCCTTGTCTTCTGTGCATCTGCAAGATCTTTGTCCTTTGCATCCAAGGCCTGCTTCACGGTGTCTAAAGAAACAACTGTCTTGAGTCGATCTTGAAGTCGACGGTTTTCACTACGCACATCTGTTCGAGTGGAACTACTTAATTCAAGGAACAGAAAAGAAAAGCGACGGTGCTCACGGTCAATAGAAATTACCTCCCATGGTCTTCAATTCAGCGTACGCATGCTCCAGTTTCTTTTTGGTGACCTCCAAATCCACTTGGAGTTGTATCTTCTCCTTTTCCAAAGCAGCATACTCGGTCCCAAGTTCACAAGATTTCTGAGATCAACAAAAAGACAACTCAGTCGACGAAGGGAAAGATTCTTCAAAAGAATTTCCTCTACTTCCGAGTGGAGAAGAGCTAACCCAGATTGCTCTTACCAAAAGTGTTCTAAGACCTCCGCCAAATCAAACATTCGACAAAGGTCTCGGGGAGTACACCCAGTGGGTGCACTCAGCGTGCCCCCACTAGATCAATTTCCCACTTGGTACGGCCTGCCCGGCCCGAGTGGAAGAACCAAAAAAAGAGAGACAAGACAACTTGTTCTTAGACCCCCGCCAAACCAAACATTCGACGACGGTCTTGGGGACTACACCCAGTGGGTGCACTCAGCATGCCCCCACTGGATAAGTTCCCACTCGGTACGGCCTGTCCGATGAGAGTGAAGAGCTTCAAAAAAAATCTAAGTCCTCCGCCGAATCAAACATTTGACGGCGACCTCGGGGACTACACCCAATGGGTGCACTCAGCGTGCCCCGACCGGTTCAACTCCCCCACTAGGTGCGGCCTGACCGCTTGATACGTCCAAAACGTATCTATAATTTCTGCTTGCTCCATGCCTCTTTTGTGTGATATTTCTATGTTATTTATACACTTCCATACACTTTTGATCATATTTGGACTAACCTATTAACTCAGTGCACCCCAGTGCCAGTTTCTGTTTTCTACTGTTTTTGTATTTCAGGTTTTCCCATCACGTAAACTGCCAGAAAAATCCCGGAAAAATTATATAAAAAATCAGCGTTCCGGAAGCTTCCACACGGTCGAAGTAGGGCCGGAGGGGGACCACCAGGGCTCCAGGCGCCCTGGTGGCGCGGCCCCCCTCCTGGCCGCGCCGAGGGGGCGCCTGGGCCCCCCAAGCCTCCGCTGATGCCCCCCTTTGGCATATATTTAACACGCGTCCCGAAACCCTCGAGGACGGAACCCTTTTTCGCGATCTCATCTCTTTCCCACCACCGCCGCGCTTCCAAGATCGGGAGCACCAGGAGAACTCTTCCCGGCACCCTGCCGGAGGGGAGGATCACCACCGGGAGCCTCTCCACCACCATGGACGCCTCCCGGATGAGTTGTGAGTAGTCTCCCTTGGACCATGGGTCCATGACCAGTAGCTATGTGATGTTCTCCTCCCCTTCTTGTGCTTCACTAATTAGACCTTGTGAGCTGCCCTACATGATCGAGGCACATATGTAATCCTTATGCTGTTGCTATGTTGAGTTTGCTGGGATCCGATGGATTGTGAGATTATGTTCAGATTGTGTTTGAGTAATATATTTGATTCACCTCTTTTATATTTATGTTCTTAAGTAATTCTTGCATGTTCTCCGTTGCTATTTATTGCTTTGGCCAAGTAGTAGGTAGTGACTCCAAGAGGGAACGTTATGCTCGATTGTGGGTTCATGCCCCTCGATGACTAGTTTGAGTGACAGAAACATGAGTCTAGGGGATGTGTTGTTGCCACAAGGGGGAAAACAACGGTGCTTGTACTCGCGGGTGCAAGGATTGTTTACTTTACGCAAAGTTCTTTTAATGCAGTTGTCTGTTGCTTTGAGTTTACACTATGGGTGGGACTCGCAACTTAATACCAGCGAGATGTTCTGGATAGACATCTCAAGGTGGATGATTAGTAGTAGATGCAGATGGATTTCGGTCTACTTGCCTTGGCGTACCGCCCATGCTTTGAACCTCTACCTTTCTTGCAACATAGTTAGCATTGGTTTGCGCACATAATTCTGTCAATTGCCCAACTGTAATTAGTTTACCTCACATAGCTATTTTATCATCTTTGGGAGAGAGACATCACTAGTGAACATCATGGGACCCCGGTCCATATTACCATCACTGATCACATCCGCTATTTACTTTCTGCTTTTACATACTAGTTACAGTTTTACCTATCACCATTATCACTTGCGTTTGACCCTTTGTAAACGACAAGGCCGGAGGGATTGACAACCTCTCTGTACTCGTTGGGAGCAAAGTTATTTGTATCTGTGTGCAGGTCCAAGTTGATTGCTAATATCTAGCGCCGTTAGCAGTTGACACCTTCTTGTTGAAACTAGGAGTCTCAGGGGAAATCGATCCTTGGTATCTTTGCCAAGGGAAAACTACCGCTACACTGCATCTCAAACCTTCCACTTGGGGTAACCAACGAGGGGCGAGAAGCCATCAAGCAAAGTTTTCTGGCGCCGTTGCCGGGGAATCCACTCTTCAAGATAGGGGAGTTGCACGCTATCTTTTGCCTTTGCTTTTAGTCTTGTTAGTTTACCTTTCAGTTTTTGCTTTAGTATCTTTTATCGAAAATCACAAAAATAGTTATCTTGCTTGCTTGCTGCTATGGGTTCCACCGAGAACACCAAGTTGTGTGACTTCACTAGTCACAACAACGATGAATTTATCTGCACGCCTATCACTACACCTTCCACTTCAGCACCTTCGTATGAAATTAAACCTGCTTTACTGAACCTAGTTATGAAAGATCAATTCTCCGGTGCTGGAGATGATGCTGCTTTACACTTAAACAATTTTGTTGAACTCTGTGATATGCAAAAGTACCAAGAAATAGATGGTAATATTGTTAAGCTTAAGCTTTTTCCTTTCTCCTTGAGAGGAGGAGCTAAAATTTGGTTTCAATCTTTGCCTAGAAATAGCATAGATTCATGGGACAAGTGCAAAGATGCTTTTATTGGAAAATACTATCCACCTGCTAAAATTATCCAACTAAGAAGTAACATAATGAATTTTAAACAATCGGATAATGAACACGTTGCCCAAGCTTGGGAACGTATGAAATCTCTTGTCAAGAACTGCCCTACTCATGGTTTGACTACTTGGATCGTTATCCAAACTTTTTATGCAGGCTTAAACTTTACCTCGCGGAACTTGTTAGATTCGGCCGCGGGAGGAACCTTTATGTCAACTACACTTGGTGCTGCCACAAAGCTTCTCGATGAGATGATGACCAATTATTCCCAATGGCACACCGAACGCGCTCCAACAGGTAGGAAGGTAAACTCTGTCGAGGAGATTTCCTCCCTAAATAAAAAAGTTGACTTGATCATGTCTCTACTTTCGAAGCAATCTTCTGTTGATCCTCGTGATGTTCCTTTAAATTCTTTGATTGCTCAAGAACAAGTATATGTGAACTTTATCTCTAGAAACAATTTTAACAACAATGCTTATAGGAGTAATTTTGGTAGCAATCCTAGACCGTTCCCCTCTAATTCCTATGGGAACAACAATGCTTATCCTAGCACCAAGAATTCCACCCAAGGAGATAGAGACATGCCTGGTTATGAGAAACTTCTAGAAATAGAGAAGGCCACTAAGAACTACATGCACACCCAATATGAACAAAACAAAACCTTCTCGAGGCAATTAAATGAGCATACTGCTATCTTACGAGACATTGGTAGACAACTAGAGAGCCTAAATGTTGAGATTTCTAACCTCCAGACTAGGCTCACTATCACTGAGACCTAAGTTTCCAATATGTCCCACACACAAGCCACTTTGATAAACCAAATGGCAGCTAAACCCGAAGTGGTTGCACCCTTAGAGGAGGAAGAAGATAGAATTAAGAACCTTCCTACCCACCACACTGTTGCTACTATCCAAGTTGTAGAGGATATCCAAACTCTTAGCACCCAATGCACTCCTGGTCCCAATGGACTTATTAATGGTGATGCTATGACCATAGAAACTACCAAACAAGTGAACCTAAAGGACACCACTACCACTTTACTTGATAGTAGTGACCTTGATTTTGATAATTGCACTCTTACCGAAGTTATTGATTTCCTTCACAAGATGTCTAGAGATCCCCGCACTAGCATGCTTAACCTTGCCTTCACAGAGCATATCACTAATGCTCTCATCAAAGCTAGGGAGGAGAAACTTAGAGTAGAAGCCTCCATACCTAGAAAGCTAGAAGATGGTTGGGATCCTATGATTAAAATTAAGTTGAATAACTTCTCTTGCTATGCTTTATGTGATGTTGTAGCTAATACCTCTGTTATGCCCAAAATAATATATGATATGCTTAAACTGAAACCTTTTGATTCTTGTTCTTTTGGTGTTCGTCTCGTTGATTCTTCCATAAAGAAACCATTGGGGAGGATCGACGATGTTCTTATCATTGTCAATGACAATTACGTTCCCGTTGATTTTACTATTATGGATATTGAATGTGAACCTTCGTGTCCAATTATTTTGGGACGTCCTTTTCTACGCACCGTTGGTGCCATCATTGACATGAAAGAGGGGAATATAAAATTCCAATTTCCTCTCAAGAAAGGGATGGAACACTTCCCTAGAAAGAAGATTAAGTTACCTTTTGAGTCTGTTATACGGGCTAGCTATTCTTTTACTCTTGATAAAACTTGATCTTTTTGCATTATGCCTAGCTTAAAGGCATAAAAGAAAGCGCTTTTGGGAGGCAGCCCACAATGAATAAATTTTTATTTTGCTTTTGTTGTGTCTTGATGTTGTTACTACAGTAGCATCATCATTGTATTTTTGCTTTTCAACTTTGTGCCAAGTGTAGCCTCTGATTGCAAGAAAGATCAAAAGTTGTGACGTGCTGTCCAGGAAACAGATTCTGTCCTTGGACAGAAAAAATCATATAAAATCACCAGATCATCTTTTTGGTCTGAATTTTTTCGACAGCGTGCTCTATACAATTGTCTTTCGGGCGTCTGTTCTGAGTTTTTTGATTAGAGTTGCATAAGTGCCCCGAAAAATCATTTACTACCTGTTGTTCTGTTTTTCACAGATGCTGTCCTGTTTTGCCTTTCCTTCATTTTGCAAACCTTGAGCTTGCTTTTTCTTTGCAAAAACCTTTTGGCAATCTTGAGAAACAGTAGACCTTCAAGAATATCCTTATTTCCAGCAAGGAACAATTATATTATTATGGGTACTAACCTCGCTAATCAGATTATGATGAGTTATGTATGAAGGGAGTTTTCAAGTGTGCGAGGGAAGATGATAAAAAGATTCAGGAGTGTCAAGCGCTCAAGCTTGGGGATGCCCCCATGCAGCCCCAAGAAATATTCAAGGAGACTCAAGCATCTAAGCTTGGGGATGCCCCCGTGCATCCCCTTCTCCATCAACATTATTAGTTCGTCTTTCGTTCCACTATATTTTTATCACTTCATGTGTTATGTGCTATGCTTGGAGCGTCTTGCTTTTAGTTTTCCTTTTTAGTTTTCGTTAGCTTTGCTTACTTTTCATAACGAGTCGGAACTCAGCTTTCCTTGTGTGGGAGAGAAACACGCTCCACTTCAACCTAGAACATAACATAGAATTTTCATGTCTATCTTTGCTGTGTATGTTCTTGGTCTTTCAATAGCTACTGTCATGCTTAGCTCTTAGTTTTCATACTTATATTTTTAAAGAGCTTTTGTTTAGTTGGTTGCTGGAACTCTCTTTATTTATAATGCTTATCTTATTAAGAGAGTTTGCTTCTGTTGCATTGGTCGATATGTCTATGATAAAAACGCTACGTGCATAATGGCGCTTAGTAGTTCATGTTTTCTTATGGTTAGTCTCAAATAGCTGGGGGGGTTCCCAATGTGTTATTGGAGTACCAACGTGATTTGTTTGCCTATGATGTGGTATGGTTTAGTAATATCTTCCTTCAAGAATTTATTTTGATTGACTTGGCGTATGCTCGCGCATATTTAAGACTGTAAAGAAAGTCTGTCAAGCCTTGATGATCTTTTATTTCTGAGTAGCGATATAACTTCCATGCCTGATTCGATGTTGCTTTGTTGCTCTGCATGATTATGACCGTCATTGCTCTCTTAGTTGGTCGCTCCCAGTC
Source organism: Secale cereale (assembly GCA_902687465.1). Lineage (NCBI taxonomy): Eukaryota > Viridiplantae > Streptophyta > Magnoliopsida > Poales > Poaceae > Secale > Secale cereale. The sequence continues at coordinate 329,393,886 of LR738714.1, read as the reverse complement.
TTTTGCTAACCTCCACCTGTACTAAGCGGACTGACTGCTTGTGCATGCAAAATTCATTAAACCAGTTATGCCATATGAGTCCACCATACATTCCTACATGGTATTTACCTGCCATTCCTAACGAAGACTTTCTTGTACCATCTCGAAATTATTCAAAAAAATGCATTTCTGTTTTGTGCCTCTGTTTTAGTTCATGAGGAAGTAGTAGTTAATTCATGATCTTTTTAAGTTGGACAAGCTTCACCCTGGGATTGCATGTCTAATGTGCAAACCCATAATACGAGAAGGAACTGGCATTGAGTGCGCCCGGCTCATTAAAAAATAATATAAACAAACAAACCCTCCTTCACGCTTTGTTCATGAGAAATCAGAAAACTTTGGCAGTGATAAACAAAGGAGATTAAGAGGATGTGATCGTCCTCATTCGGGAGCCGTTCCTCGAAACTTGTCCAGCTCGAGAAGTAATTGAGTTATCTGCTAGCATTCGTTGACAAAACATGCATATCCAAAAAAATAATTTTTATTTCTGTTTTTAAAACCAAGAGCTCTGGTACATGCTTTGTCTTTGTTTCCGACCACGGGTTTTCAACCTTGCCAACAAAAGCCACGGTTTGAGAGTCTCCGCCTTCTTTAAGCACCAACTACTGAGAGCATGATTGTCATTCTGAGTGTAATGTGCATTGTCCCAAAGTACCATTGTCTTTTGCATGATTGTGATATTGTTTATTCTGAAATCATTGTATCTAGTCATCACTTAAACCTTGGAGGTGCCCCTGCATTTATGTTTTGCTTCACTAAAGGGGGCAAGCGAGATATCACTTTATCATATTTGCACACCATGCTCATTACAAATCTATTTGATGTTTCAGTATCGTGTTGTAAAACTTTCAGTTCTTTGTGATTTTCTCATAAGGCAACCTAATTACTACAGATTCATTGTCTCAGTAAGCTTTTGTCATGTGACTATGAAAAATCCTTATATGGTTAATAGCATGTCACCACAGAAATTATACTTGTTATCATTTACCTACTCGAGGACGAGCAGGAATTAAGCTTGGGGATGTTGATACGTCCAAAACGTATCTATAATTTCTGCTTGCTCCATGCCTCTTTTGTGTGATATTGCTATGTTATTTATACACTTCCATACACTTTTGATCATATTTGGACTAACCTATTAACTCAGTGCACCCCGGTGCCAGTTTCTGTTTTCTGCTGTTTTTGTATTTCAGGTTTTCCCATCACGTAAACTGCCAGAAAAATCCCGAAAAAATTATATAAAAAATCAGCGTTTCGGAAGCTTCCACACGGTCGAAGTAGGGCCGGAGGGGGGCCACCAGGGCTCCAGGCGCCCTGGTGGCGCGGCCCCCCTCCTGACCGCGCCGGGGGGGGCGCCTGGGCCCCCCAAGCCTCCGCTGATGCCCCCCTTTGGCATATATTTAACACGCGTCCAGAAACCCTCGAGGACGGAACCCTTTTTCACGATCTCATCTCTGTTCCGCCGCCGCCGCGCTTCCAAGATCGGGAGCACCAGGAGAACTCTTCCCGGCACCCTGCCGGAGGGGAGGATCACCACCGGGAGCCTCTCCACCACCATGGACGCCTCCCGGATGAGTTGTGAGTAGTCTCCCTTGGACCATGGGTCCATGACCAGTAGCTATGTGATGTTCTCCTCCCCTTCTTGTGCTTCACTAATTAGGCCTCGTGAGCTGCCCTACATGATCGAGGCACATATGTAATCCTTATGCTGTTGCTATGTTGAGTTTGCTGGGATCCGATGGATTGTGAGATTATGTTCAGATTGTGTTTGAGTAATATATTTGATTCACCTCTTTTATATTTATATTCTTAAGTAATTCTTGCATGTTCTCCGTTGCTATTTATTGCTTTGGCCAAGTAGTAGGTAGTGACTCCAAGAGGGAACGTTATGCTCGATTGTGGGTTCATGCCCCTCGATGACTAGTTTGAGTGACAGAAACATGAGTCTAGGGGATGTGCTGTTGCCACAAGGGGGAAAACAACGGTGCTTGTACTCGCGGGTGCAAGGATTGTTTACTTTACGCAAAGTTCTTTTAATGCAGTTGTCTGTTGCTTTGAGTTTACACTATGGGTGGGACTCGCAACTTCATACCAGCGAGATGTTCTGGATAGATATCTCAAGGTGGATGATTAGTAGTAGATGCAGATGGATTTCGGTCTACTTGCCTTGGCGTACCGCCCATGCTTTGAACCTCTACCTTTCTTGCAACATAGTTAGCATTGGTTTGCGTACATAATTCTGTCGATTGGCCAGCTGTAATTCGTTTACCTCACATAGCTGTTTTATCGCCTTTTGGGAGAGAGACATCACTAGTGAACATCATGGGACCCCGGTCCATATTACCATCACTGATCACATCCGCTATTTACTTTCTGCTTTTACATACTAGTTACAGTTTTACCTATCACCATTATCACTTGCGTTTGACCCTTTGTAAATGACAAGGCCAGAGGGATTGACAACCTCTCTGTACTCGTTGGGAGCAAAGTTATTTGTATCTGTGTGCAGGTCCAAGTTGATTGCTAATATCTGGCGCCGTTAGCAGTTGACACCTTCTTGTTGAAACTAGGAGTCTCAGGGGAAATCGATCATTGGTATCTTTGCCAAGGGAAAACTACCGCTACACTGCATCTCAAACCTTCCACTTGGGGTAACCAACGAGGGGCGAGAAGCCATCACCGCTTCAAGTGGATGCAATACAGAAAAAAAATAAAACACCCAATGGTTGTGCAAATTCAGCAGAATCAAGACGAAGAAAATCCAATCAGAAATCAACTTACTATCACACTTACTCGGACATTTGCTTGAAGGGCTGCGCTAGCATCGCAAGCTAACTTTCTGCTTTCATACACCTCCTTTAGGCACTGCATCATCAAACCGGCTTGGATCATAGCCTCCTTGCTGGCCTCGGTCTGGTCCTCTGGGACATGGTGCAGAGTGAACACAGTCGACGGGTGAGCTCATGATACAGTCGGAAGGATTGGCACTTGAGTCTGGCTAGCACGTCCAGAGATTGGAAGAGCTGACACTAATGATAGTGCAGTAGGCGGCGGAGCAGTAGAGATAGTGCCGGCCTGAGACAACCACCAGGCTCTTGGAGGACTAGTTCAGGCGGCGTGCGAGATGTTTGACCTGAAGGCGTTTGCCTAGCATGGCTTCGTGAAGAAGTCGACCTACCTCTTCCTCATGTGCCTCTTGGAGGCTCTTCCTCGTCAGTATCTGCGAGAGTAATAACGTTGGTTGGCGCTGCGTTCACTAGACAATCAGATCTCAGTCGACCGCCAGAGCGAATGGCGAGACAGAACAAGGCGTAAGCTGATCATACCTGCCCGGGAAGTGGCCGCGTCCGCTGTCTCCGCGTCAACACGCTCGTCATCGATCTCCATCTGGGACGTCACAGAGGTAGCCACCCTGGAGTTCAGAATTCCACTCGGTCAGTGAAAAACATGTAAGTTTGCGAGAATAAGACAGAAAGTGAAACAGTCTGCAACAAAAGCGCTTACATCGAAGCGATGGACACAGCAACTTTGATCCTGGGAAAAGCCTTCCGAGGTTTAGGCAGAATGACCTTAACTTGCTTAGCCGTCTTCTTAGCTGGGTCAGGGGTTGGAGTCCGAACACGCTTCTGAGTCTTGGCACTCAACACGGTAGCCTTGCCTTGGCTAGCCGCAGGATTGTGTCTCTACTTGGAACGACGCTTGGTGCATCTCGACCTCTTCACTGTCATCAGAGTCGTCGATGTTGTCTTCACTATCGTCGGCATATTCAATATCGACGCTCCCGCCCTCGCTCTCAGCTCCTTCAAAGAGTTGCTCCCTGTTTGGAACGGGTGAGTAAATCCTCGTGAAAACCAGCAAGACACAGATTCAAAGATCAGTCGGATTCCAATACAGTCGCACATTGAAGAACGCAAATGATTCACTCGACAAGCTATGTCTCACCTCTCCTAGAGGGTGCTCAGCGTTGAACGGAAAGTTCCGTTTCGCTTCGCAAGGATTGTCCTTGTTTCTTGTAATGCTCCGAAGCCACTGTGCCACCATCTCCTCTTGGACCTCCTCCGGGTGAGTCCGAGTGGTGTCGTCTGCACCGGAGTACAGCCACATCTGGTGGTCGCGAGCTTGCAGGGGTTGGATGCGTCGACTAAGAAACTCTTCCAAGAAGTCCATGCCTGTCACTCTGCCTCGAATCAACTCAACGGCTGCATCAACGAAGATGGCCAACTCGCCAACCAGCGAGGGGCGCAGAGTCTCTCCAGGGATAAAGGAGGAAGACCAGTCGGTGCCCCTGGAGTGGGAATATATTTGCAATAGAACCAGGTCGACTACCACCCCCTAACTGACTTGGGAAAAGTCATGGGGGGAGGAGCTTCTACCCCTCATTTGGATACCCAAGCCCCCACACATTTGTATCACTTGGGTTTTCTCATCAGTCAAATTGGCTTTCTTAATCGACTGAGATCGGCAAGTAAAAATGTGTTTGAATAACCCCCAATGTGGGTGGCATCCCAGAAAATTTTCACACAACGAAACAAAGGCGGCAAGGTATGATATGGTGTTTGGGGGAAAGTGATGGACTTGCGCACCAAAAAAGTTCAGGAAATCGCAGAAGAATGGATGCGGGGGCAAAGAGAAACCTCTTTCCACGTGAGCGTGAGGAGAACTCGCTCGTCGTCGCGTGACGCAGACTCGAACTCTTCCTCCGGCAACCTCCAAGATCCAGGCACTATCAGGCCGTCGGCGGCGAGCCCCTCCAGATCTTCCGTCGAAACCGATGAGCGAATCCAGTCCCCTTGGATCCAGCCCGGCGGTAGAGCGGATCGCGAGGTCGACCCCTTGGCTGTCTTCTTGCCCTTAGTCGTGTTCTTGGCACGCTCCAGCGCCTTTGTCTTGTCCTTTGGCATCCTTGCGGTGGTCGACGGGAATGAGAGAGGCGGTGTTGCGCTGGAGTGGGTGGAGCAAGGAGGCGAGGAAGAAAGGGGAAAAGTGATGGGCACTGTTGCACGCCTCGGCCTCGTCGACTTATATGTACACGTGACTGAGTGGCTGAATGGTGGGCCAACACAATCCTCAAGGTATCCTGCAACTGACGCCGGTCTGATACATGGTGAAAAGGGCGGTGCGAGGATCGAGGAGTCCCTCCTGTTTCGGCCCACTTAACGCGCTGCGGGCGGCCCGCGCGCTTCTCCAAACTTCAAATCTCGTAGAATCTGGGTGAGGCAAACCAATCAATCATGTCAAAGATATCCAAATCTGATTTGCTCGGTGCTATGCTACTTATTTCACTTGGACCTTCAAGAGGCTAGAATCGATCAAGGCGACCGACGAAGGATTAAACTACTAACATGCTTTCGAATCCTCAAGAAAGTATCTTCGAGACATTGAGTCAGATCGAAATCAAATTCAACCCTCCTTCACTCAGTCCTCGATCCATTCGGGGGCTAATGACGAGGACATATACCTAGGGTAGGGTCCTAGACCTGATCTATATGGCCTACCCAATGACACTATGCAAAAGGCCAAGACCCAGGTAGAAAGAAGATACCGATTGGAATCATCGCAGGGTACAATTCACTCGACGATGGTCCACTCGGATACCCCAATTCCACTCGACGGTCACTATCCACTTGAAGGACAAAAGACCTAGAGCCATCTCTGGATAGAAACGGTCAGACATTCACTCCGTCACCTTAAATATCTGTAAACGCGAGCGTCACCAGTAACGTACGTGACTTTATTCTCTCATTGAATCCCTGTGTAACTGAAGGCTACGAGGGGTCGGCGTACTCTATATAAGCTACCCCTCCCCTCTTGCACAAGGATTCGCACCCCATGTAACTCAACACTCCTATCAACAAGCCTCCGCGGCACCGAGACGTAGGGCTGTTACCTCCTCCGAGAGGGTTCTGAACTCGTAAATACCGAGTGTACAACCTTGCCATAGCTAGACTCTGCCCTCTCTTACGTACCCCCATCTCTACTGTAAAATCTGTTCCCACGACAATTCACAAGTAGCACCGGGCACGAGCAGTAGCCCTAGAGTGCGCCAGAGGTCGCGGAGGTTAGTCTTTGAAATCTTCGTCGGGCTCTTTTCTCTATAGAGCTCCATCTTAAAAAATGCTTTGATGGAGACCTGACCTCTTACTGTTCCTCTTGCGCAAGGCTTCAGGAGTGCATGTGTTGCGTATGACTCTTCTGAGCGGGCCTGCAGGGAATCGGATGCCGCCCTTCGCGCGGGCCGATAGCTTTGCTGGTGGAGTGGTCCGCTCCGCGATAATTGCTAAGTGCACATCAGATATTCGATTAGTTTAATTTTGACAGTTAGATTTAATTAGATGATACTTTAAGAAATACAACGTTCGCTTTTTTATAAATAATACTCCTTCTGTTCCATAATGTAGTGGATATTCTATAAAGTCAAACTTTGTAAACTTTAACTACACTTATAGAGCAAACTATTTATATCTACAATACCAAATTTATATAATATGAAAATATGGCTTATGATGTATCTAATGATATGTATTTGGTATTCTGGATGTATAAATTTTTCTCTACGAACTTGGTCAAAATTTGTAAAGTTTGACTTTTCAAAAAATCTACGCGCACTACATTATGAAACTGAGGAAGTATAGATATAGATGCGGCACATCATATCATAAATTCATGTATGTTAGTTATAAGTTATTTTTGTATTTTGTGTGTGTTGATAGTATATGCGTTCGGTGATTGTGATATAACTATGCAGTAAACCCCTTTATATTTTTGTTAGAAATGACATTCTTTAGAATGCCACTCAACCTTTTCCATTTTCATATCACCTTTATTTTTACTACTTTTAAGGCCCGTTCGGTATAAAAAAATTCACAAAAACGTTTGGAGAATTTGTTTCCGGAAATTTTACTTACAGTGCGTTCGTTTCTAGGAATCTTGGTGGCTCATTCCATTAGAAAGTCATGCCAATTTGTATTTTTCATAGGAAATCCAAAATACACCGAAACCTCATGTTCTAGCGGAGGCTCGATGCTAATCTCTAGCTCTAGGACAGTTTAGCCGAATAAACAATGGCTGCATGGGAGATGATCACTCCTCAAAACAATAAAAAAGCTAATCATACGCCCATCCCTCAATCGTACTATTTCTGAAAACCGAACTTAGCCACAGGTTTGCTCTTCACACACGACTCTATTCCTGTACAGTTAATTATTCCTTCGTTTTTTCTACCTCCAAATCGAACGGAGCCTTAAGCTTATATTTGCTTCTGCTAGTTTTAGATAGATATTTATGTCATAAGGTCCCCGCAGCAGCAATGTACGGGGGCTCATCACACGTACAGTAATATATTTCCTTTGTTTCTAGATATAAATCTAAAAGGATTCGAATATAGATTACACTAAATGATTCCCCGCGCATTGCAATGGGAATTAGTAGCGCAAAGTTTCTTGAAATACGATTAAGAACATATGGAGCAATTAACAAATCAATGATTGCTATGAATAATAATGACTCCTTATTGTTTTTATTTCATAGAAAGGAAAAGGCATGTTGATGTGAAAGCGAGCATGTGGTTTTAGAATAGAATCCACATCATAAAAACGATTAAAACTATTGGTGGTATATCTTTTGTCATATTTTTTTGAGAATAAGACATCTAGACTATCTTGTAGAATAGAACTTGCCGAACATTAACCAAAATAATCATCAGCAAGAAAATAGTATTGGGCAGACACCTTCATTCAATCTACAATGTTATAGTAGGCTAGAACTAATCTTCAACAGTGTGTTGAAGATTGGTTCTTGTAGAATAGAACTTGCGAAACATTAACCAAAATAATAATCAACAAAAAAATAGTATTGGGCAGACACCTTCATTCAATCTATAATGTTATAGTAGGCTAGAACCAATCTTCAACAGTGTGTGTTGTTCAGAAAGGAAGCGAGCCTGTTATTTCAGAAAGCAGTATGCTGGCATGCCAGAGAGCAATTAAAATATCGTAATCACACTACAGAGTTACAACTTGCAGAACATTAACCAAAAGAACCATCAGCATGTAAAGAGTATTGCGTAGATAATCAAAGCTATCGATTCCCTTACAGACACCTTCGTTCAGTCTACAATGTTAAAAAAACTACACCCGACATTCTTAGAGAAAAAATTACAATCTTCAGCTATGTGATATATGAGCCATTCTTGGGAAGAGAAGCTAGCCTGCCATTAAGGAAGGCAGTATGTTGGCATGCCATAGAGAAATTAGAACACTGTAATCACACTACAAAGTTCTATATATGAAATCATCAAATGAGGGAGAAAGGCTCTTTGTTCAACACTTGAACCAACATGAGATGAAGCAAGGTATCATGAAGCAAAATATAGTTTTTTTCAATTGAATTGCAATTTCTTTGGTTATGGAATACCAAAATCACAACCCTACAAAAGACAAATAATCAGAACGCTACTGAGTACATACCTCCCAAGTAGCAATAATTAGTGTGGAACAGTGTAACAGCCAGCAGCACGATGACCGCTGCGGCTGGTGAGGAGAGACTGTACAGGAGGCGCGTCGAGTCAACGATCAATTCGGCCGCAACACGATAGATCGACCGACATGCTCAGGAGCTCACCACAGGCACCGCACGACAGCCTTACCCTGTGCGCGTCCATGGCGGGGCATAGGAGAGTGCGACCGTAGTCAGACTCAGACCAAATAAACTCTGTAAGACCTTGCTATGCCTCCAACATCGGTCTGCACCCCATGCAGCGTACCTCTAAGACCTCCGCAGAGGGTAGATATGCTATTACCTTTAGTTAAGCATGATTTGCAACATCCTCAATCTATATCTTTTATCCATAATAACTGATTGACAGACTAATTTTTAGTGCAATCAAAGAGGACGAAGTAGGCAAATGGAAAGTTCAGGAAGACATAGGGAGTTAGGGAGCTCGTCTCTCTCACCTGATTAATCCGCAACACTACACAAATTCATGGAATACTATTGACTTTGATTTCTTTACCTTCCTCCTCCTGCCACCAATGGCGTTTTGGATCTGTTTTCATTGCCTGGATAATGGGGTGTCCACCTGGCTTAGTGTTTGCGGTGCCGGTCTTTATCGGTCTTTCAAATTTCCCATGGCAGCGATGGTGGAGCATGAGTATGGCCACGATCCTCGTAGCGGATTTGGATGGAGAGGGGCTTTGTTTCGACCATTTAGGAGAGCTGCATGTGATCATTATATAAGAAAGAAAGAGTACAAAGTCTATGATTACAAAGCTCAAAAGAGAAAGAAAATGACCTCACAACGACCTTTAATGGAAGCAAAGAAACTGTCGAAACACAAACTACAAACCTAGTCAAACAATTGAACAAATATACAATTGGTCTTATTCCATGTTGTACAAAACCATCCAAATGACCACTCAAGGTAACAAATCCTCAAACACACTATTGTTACATTCTTTCTGAATGAAGCATAAGACCAAAATAACAGCGATTGTTAACTTCTCTTGTCTGAAGCACCCCAAACCTGGCCAAATGTGCGCCATGCGGCGACGAAACTGTTGACTTTGCAATAAAAGTTAGATACACCCAGAACATGTTCCTGAAACATGGTATAAGCTAACAAAAACACAAAAACAGAGCAGTTCATCGTAAACAAATAGCTGCACAAGGCATTTGGCCCCTGCCTTATACCAGTTGTGTGCATCACACTTAATTTGTTCAAGCAAGTGATCCAAACGGGGGGATTTTTCCTTCAAGAAACTCCGATGTTCCGTTCCTCCAAATCGACCAAACGACCAAGACAACGACGGTGTTTAACATCTTCATCTGCTCACTCAAGGGGGCTCCATTTTTAGCGCTCGACCACCAATCAGAGAAGGAGCTGCAGCGCAGGGGAAACCATTGGCAGAATCCAAGATAGAATAGGGCTCCAAAGGATGGTGATCACCGAGCAGTCCACAAAGCGGCGATCAACATCTTCATACTCGATGTAGCAGAGCACACATTTATCATTGTGGGGTAGATTCCGCCTGGCAAGACGACCTGATGTCCATATTTTCTTTTGATTGAAGAGCCACGTGAATTGAATTTGCATTAAAGGGGAGCTCCGCCTTTCCATAAAGTATAACCAGACGCACATATTGGACTACCTTGGAAAAACTGTTGTAGGCCGACTTGGAAGAGAAACAACCAGACTATAAAGAAACCCAAACCCAAGCATCATCACGATCACGACTAATTTGAACTTCGTGAAGCGCCTCCAATAGATTGATCAACCAATTGAATAAAACCTGCAATAGTGAGCTGACCTTTGATATCCGTAGGCCATCGGCCATCAACCGGGGCTTCCACCACTGTGCATTTGGCCTTGATGGAATCAGGTACTGACAGCTATAGTAAGGACGAGGACGAAAGGGAGAGGGGCTCACAGGAGGATCATCATAGCTGAGGAAACCAAAGGGGTGGAAGAGGAAGAGAATGGGCAGAGGAGAAGACAAGCATCAGTGCGTGGCAATAAATGGCCAGGTGGTTCGCTCGTACAACCTAGGCCAAAGAAAAGCCAGCATGAAAATACATGTAGTACATCATACATTCTTTTTAATATAAACGTTAAAAAATGCAGAGAAATGCTGATGTGGTATGGTGGTGAGGTGGATAGGTTGCATGTTAAGAGAAATAGGATATTGAGGATAAACTATTTAGGTATTATAGATACAGAGCAAAACGGAGGGAGTACTAGAAAAAAGAAAGAAAAAACAGGGTCATCAAGCTGTTCATTGCCCCGTCTGTCAGCCACCTGCTTCGTTTACCACATCACACGTATCCCCACTGTTCATTGGCGACTGGCGACTGGCGACTCTCAGGGCGGTCGCCGCGTCCAGAACGCCGGCGTCTGATACGTCTCAAACGTATCTACTTTTCCAAACACTTTTGATATTGTTTTGACCTCATTCTTGCATGATATGAACTAAACTAACCCGGACTGATGCTGTTTTCAGCAGAGCTGCCTGTATGGTTTTATTGTGTCCAGGAAAATGGATTTTTAGGTATCTCAGAAAAATCCACGAAAAATCACAGAAAATCCACGCACCCGAAGGAACCCGGAGCCAGAAGAGGGGCCAGAGGGGGGCCAGGGGGGGCCCAGGCGCCCTGGTGGCGCGGCCCAGCCCCTAGCCGCACCGGGGGTTCGCCTGGGTGGGCCCCACCTCCCCTGGTGCCCTACTTTGACTCGTATTTTAGCTCGTGACGGAGAAACCCCAGATCAGAAGTTCTTTTCGCAGTTTTCGTCGCGGAGCCGCCGCCATCCTCTGTTCTTCTTCGGGAGGGCTAATCTGGAGGCTGAATTGGCCTCCGGAGAGGGGAGATCGTCGCCATCGTCATCACCATCACCACTCCATCATCCCTCCATGACTTCTCCTTCCATGTGTGAGTAATCCACTGCTGTAGGCGAAGGGGATGGTAGGGATTGGATGAGTTAGATCATGTAATAGTTTGTCAGATCGTTGGGGGCATGTTGCCTATCATCCACTATGGTGTTTATCATCTTTGCTTCAACTTGTTATTCTTAATGCTTGACACTTAGGGCCCGAGTGCCATGATTTCAGATCTGAACCATATGTGTTTGCATGAATATATTTGTGTTCTTTATCCTATCTATGAGTTGTTTGCACCTATTACGGTTCGGAACCGGCGATCCCAAAAGTGACAGCTTGGGACACCAAAGGGGATGGTCCGTAGTTTGAGGATTACATGTATCCATTGAGTTTATTGCTTTGTTCCGGTGCTCTTTGACAGGAGCACCTTAATCTCCATAAGTTCCTTTTGGCCCCGTTCGTAGCGGGATGGTAGGACAAAAGATGTTGTGCAAGTTCTTATTGCAAGCACGTACAACTACCTACGGGATACATGCCTAATGTTTGATATTTGCCTAGATGATCATTACTTTTCCGTGTGCCGTGCCCCAAGTTAGAATCATGATATATCTCATCCATGCAGCGTCCAACCATCCGTCTCCCTAGCCTACAGTGTTCTAAATCCTGCTGGTTACTAGTTACTACTTTTGCTATTTACTCTTGCTATTTACTCTTGCTATTTACTTTTGCTGTTCACTTTTACTATCACCATCATCACTATCATATCACTGTTACCACTTATCTTTTGTTGCAAGTAAGTATATTTCAGGTGCGGTTGAATTGACAACTCAACTGTCAAAGCTTATAAATACTCTTTGGCTCCCCGTGTGTCGAATCAATAAATTGGGTTATTCTTACCCGCGAAGACTATCTCGATCCCTTACGGTTGAGGGTTATCAAGTACCGTTTTCTGGCACCGTTGGCGGGGAGCATAGCAATATTTACAAGTCTACTTGAAGTATCCTACCTGCTGCACTTCATTCGCTATGGGTAAGAAAGGAGACCCCAAGGTTCCGATCTTACTATCCACTACAAGAAGAGGTACTGTTCTGAGCACTAGTGCTACACTTGATTCACCTTCTATTATGAGTAAGTTTGCCTCACCGCCACCACATGATGCTCCTACTAAATCTGTTACTATGTCCGATACTCTTGATGATGCTTCTACTACTGTTGATGATATTAGTTCCCTTGGTTATGCTCTTGAGAAACAGATCGCTGCTGCTGCTAAAAAGTCTGGAATTGAAATTCCTGTTACTCGCTACCCTATTGGTGAAACTTATGATTATCCTGATTTGAGTAAACTCAAGGAGAGACTCCTTGATGATGATTACTATATGCTTGATGAAGATTTATGCAGGGAACTGACAGAGTTTTCTGGCTCTGACCCTGGAGTTATTAAGAAACTGTTTGAAAAACACTTTTTGAAGAACAAAACCGTTCCTGATCCTGAGTTTGCTACATCTCCTATATGCATTGATGATCCTGATTATGATTTCTCTGTTGATCTTTCACTTATACCTATGGTTGAAGTTGACCCCTTTTATGGCAGAGAAAATGATGATGCTATTGCACACCTGACTAAACTCGGTGAGTTGGGTGGCCTGTTTACCACAGATGAGAAGATACAATACTTTTATGTGACCAAGCTTCTTCCTTTCTCCTTGAAGGAAGGTGCTAAAGCATGGTATGATTCACTCCCATGCGGTTCCATTAAGAGTCCTCAAGACTTAGCTCACTCTTTTGTTGATAAGTACTTTCCTGCTCACATGCAACATGCTGCTTTACAAAGAATTTATAACTTTAAACAGTTGCAGGATGAGTCCCTCCCTAAAGCTTGGGGGAGGTACTGCGGTCTGATTCGGGCTAGACCAGGACATGAAGTCCCTAAGAACGAATTAATTGATATATTCTATGCTGGTCTAACTGACGAATCCAGGTCCTATTTGGACAGTTGTGCTGGTTGTGTTTTCAGGAAAAGGACGCCGAAAGATGCAGAAGATTTAATGGGCAGGATTGCCAAAAACCATGAAGATTGGTCCGTCCCTGAACCACCTCCACCACCAAAGAAGAGGGGCATATTTGTTCTAAGCCCCGAAGATATGCGAGAAGCAAAGAAGTCTATTAAAGAGAAAGGTATTAAAGCTGAAGACGTGAAATATCTACCCCCTATTGAGAAGCTGTGTGAGCCTACCACTCACCCTCCTATGGTAGAGGTACACTCTCTTTTAGATTTCAACGCAAGTGACATCCCTCATGGTAAGCCTCCTGATCAATGTTTAGATGAGTTTGATAATTTTATTATGAAACAAAATCATTTTAATGAGAGGATACAAAGTCAGTTGCATGATAATTCCCTTGCTATCAAAAGATTGCTTGATGTTCTAGGTAGAACGGTTAATGATGTTCAATGTCTTGTGAAGCATTTTCATATGGTTCAAACTGAGCTTGACCAAATTTCTAATGTGCAAAAAGATTTGCTTGCTAACAATGCCAAACAAGATGATTTGCAGGCTTTCGGGATTAAGACCCGAGGAGGAACTAGCACTCAAGATCCTCTCTATCCAGAGGGGCATCCGAGGAGAATCGAGCAAGATTCTCAAATGCAGGAAGAAGAAATTGTTGGCTCTCCAAAGAAGAAGAAGAAACATAAGGAGGCCGACAATTCTAATGATCCTATTGCAGATGAAGAGCCAGCTGTTGATCCCAACAGTGTATCTATCTCCGATGCTGAGACTGAAGACGGTGCTGAACCTGAAGGTAAGAATAATGAGAAGAATGATCCGCCTGAAGTTCGAGAAGAAGAAGCACCTGACAAACGTAAGAGGTACACTAAAGAAGACTTCATCGCAAGAAAACATGGGAAGGAAAGAGAACAATGGGTACAGAAACCCATGCCCTTTCGAGGTAAGTCCATCAAATCTAAAGAAGAAGAGCATTACAATCAGTTTTGTGAGTGGATTAAGCCTCTTTTTCTTCAAATCCCTCTGACTGAGGCTATTAAGTTACCTCCTTATTCAAAATATATGAAAGATATTGTCACTAATAAAAGAAAAGTTCCTAATAAAGCAATATCTACTATGCTTGCTAACTACTCTTTCAGTGGCAAGATTCTTGAGAAGCTCGGTGATCCAGGTATACCCACCATTCCTTGCTCCATAAAGAATAATTATGTCGAAACTGCTTTATGTGATCTTGGAGCAGGAGTGAGTGTTATGCCTCTCTCTCTTTACAAGAGGCTTTGTTTAGAGAAACTAATTCCTATAGATATCTCTCTTTAGATGGCTGACAAGTCAACCGCCGTTCCGATAGGTATTTGTGAGGATGTTCCAGTAGAAGTTGCTAATTGTTTGATTCTTACTGATTTTGTTGTGCTTGACATGCCCGAGGATGGGAGCATGTCCATTATTCTTGGTAGACCTTTTCTTAACACCGCAGGTGCTGTTATTGATTACAATAAAGGGAAGGTTACCTTCAATGTGAATGATAAAGAACACACAGTATATTTTCTAAAGAAGACCGACAGGAGGCATGACCTCAACTCTATAGAGAATATCGATACCGTGAAGATTGGAGAATGGGACTGTCCACTACATGTGCCTCACAAATACAAAACTATCATGGTGGGGACAATGTCCATCAAAGTAAAGGTTCGGTGATTACTTCGTAAGAGGTGAGACTTTTTGCTCTATATATCGCCTGTTTGTTGGTAAGACTTGATCAACCTTACTAGTAAACATGTTTTATATAGATAAAAAGTTGAGCTTGTTATGTTTTCATTTATTTTAGTTCTTGTTCTACTTGTTGTACCAATTATTTATGTTTTGAAGCTTCACAATACTACTCATTGCTTCAAGTTTTCAAAGAGTTTTGCAGCTTTTTGAACTTCGAAAAAATTTCAACAGTGAAGTTTTCAGAAAAATTCCAGAAAAATAAAAATAAAAATTTCCACGTCGGGAGTGACCCAGAGGGACCTGGGGCCAGCCAGGGGGACCCACCAGTGGCCCAGGCGGCCAACTGGCGCGGCCTGCCCCCTGGCCGCGCCCACAGGGCGCCTGGGGCCCACAAGGCCCCCTCCAGGTATGTCTTCTTCCTCCCTCTCTCTTTTTCTCCAAAAACGCGAGTTCTGCACTTGTTCTTGCGTTCTTGCTATTCTTGGAGGCGATTCTTCGATCTCTCTCTACAGCCCACCATTTGAGCTGAGATTTTGAACAAATACTCCCTGGTATGTGACTCCTCCACCCCTCTAATTAGATTTCTGATTGGTGGCTTCATTTGTGAGTATTTAGTAGTTCTTGGTGCTGTATAGATGAGCTTGCATGCATGTGTAGAAAGTTATTTTCCAAGTTTTGATGCAAGTTTATGCCTTGGGCAAGTGAGTTGAGTAGTTTGCCTTAACTCACCTTGTTTTAATCCTTGTTTTTGTAAATTGCCAAAAAATTCAGAAATGAGTTTGTTAGGAAGGGCAAAAGGGTGGCTTGAGAAGAGGAGGCCCGCACACTCCGATCGAGTTACTAGAGCCGCAGCTTCACCCTCGACTGCTAGGGTGAGCTATAATGAAGATCATGTGCCCCTGGAGTTGTTGGAAGACACAAGTCCAGCACGTGCTATGACGTTTCCATGTGATGAATTCCTTGAAGCTGCGGGAATCAAGGATGAGTTTTATAATCTTTGTGCTAATGCAGCTCTGACACGGCTCGTCACGTGCCGTGTTACTCAGTATCAAAAACTCACCTCCAGTTTCATTAACAGTTTTAGATATAATCCTGATTCAGGTGCTATTGAGTTTAAAATTTACAATGATCTTATCACCATGCCTTTGGGAAAGTTTTGTGAAATAATAGGTGTGCCAAACGTTGGGAGGACGGCTAGGATGGCCACTCAGCCCTCCGAGCTGAAAACCGTCATCAACTCTCTCTGCAGCATGGGTACGAGGGATATTCATCGGTCGAAGATCTCCAGCATCTTATTTCCTCACCTCAGGTATTTTGCATATTATGTTGCTAGAGGGGTGTTAGCTCGTGACAACACGAGCAACATTTCTGCTCTGGATATTGCTATCCTGGCAGCAGCCCTCTCAGGGAGGTCTGATTATAATCTGGGTGCCTTAATTGCTCGACGCCTTGCTATGAACGGTAACAAGGGAGACTTATATGGTGGCGTTTATGCCACACTTATCTTAGAACATCTTGGAGGCACCCCACACCCTGATGATAATCCTTTTACTTATTTAAGCTTTGATCTTGCTGCTATGAAAAGGCATAAGTTTGTTACCATGGCTTCTGAGATGGATAATCTTGTTTATATCTTGCGTTTCAGAACTGCCGCGGAACGCGAGATCCGTCTACCTGCACCTCTTTTGTTTGATTTTTCTCGCAGGAACGGATGGTCCTTTGATGTTGTCCAGTTCGATGAGTTCATGGCCCAGTATCAGTTTCATAACCCCATGGAGGGGGTTGTGCCCGACGAGGAGGAGCACGGTGAGTTACCACCTTTTCAGGAAGAAACCGCCACCGAGTTTGGTGAAGGGTCTTCCTCTGCTTGGCGTACGGACCCTTCCTCGTGGGAGACTCCGAGGAGTTCGGTATACGCGCCAGCATCCTTCTACGACCCTTGGACTCACTACCATACCCCCGGAGCAGGAGGCTCCTGGGGGCAGTAGCTGCTACCAACTTAGGCCAAAAGCCTAAGCTTGGGGGAGTACGTGCCCCTCTCACTTTTTCATTGTATTATCCGTTTTATTCGCTTTGATCTTTTCGAAGTTTTTGCCCGTTCTTCTTTATTTCTCTCTTTGCAAAAACAACAAAAAGATTTTCTCTTTCTTTTGCTTTCGTTCAACCTTTGAAATAATCCAAAAAGATTTCCTTTTTCTTTTTAGTTTGCTTTGTTTTCAGAGTTCAGCTCGAGTCCGTGATGGCATTTAATTATATTTCCTACGTTCGATCGTGCAAGTGACGAGGCAGTAATGACGAAGATCGACTGAAGGGAAGCAACAAGGAAGACCGGTATGAACTCTTCTTGTTTCTACTTTTGTACATATGCCTGTACTTATGATCTAGAGACCAGCTTGTAGCGACATAGTGTTATGTTTACAATGCTCTTCCAGTGGTTCATGCTTTCCTTGTGGCTAGTCTCGAATAGCTAGAGTATATAATGTGTTATTGAAATGATCTACATGCATTGCATTGTTCATAGTTTGGTATACTAAGGTGGTTGAATAATGTCCGGACCAATGAGTGCTCGTTCCCCAGTTTCTGACCAATTCAGAGGGGTTCGGCACTTACGTCCATATAGCACTTCGAAGGGTGCCATCTTCAAGCTGGCTTGATAACTGTTATTATAAGAGAACTCCGCATAAGGGAGAGATTCTTCCCACTTCTTGCCGAAAGAAATAACACAAGCCCGAAGCATGTCTTCAAGAATTTGATTGACTCGCTCGACTTGGCCTTGGGATTGGGGATGATAAGCAGTGCTCCAGGTAATATGAGTTCCCATTGCCTCTTGGAAACTATCCCAGAACTTCGAAGTAAAAATACTGCCACGGTCTGAACTGATCTCCTTCGGAATGCCGTGGAGTGACACAATTCTGGAGATATACAAGTTTGCTAATTGACTAGCATTGATTGTCTCCTTGACTGGCAGAAAGTGAGCAACCTTCGAGAATTGGTCGATGACGACAAAGATAGCATCATTACCTTTCTGAGACTTAGGTAGGCCAGTGACAAAGTCCATCTGAATCTTATCCCACTTCCATTCAAGAATCGGAAGCGGTTGTAGAAGTCCAGCTGGTTTCTGATGTTCAGCTTTGACGCGACAACAAACGTCACATTCTTCGATATACCGAGCAATGTCTTGCTTCATGTTAGACCACCAGTACTTCTGACGGATGTCTAGATACATCTTAGTACTTCCCGGATGAATAGAGAGAGGGGTGTCATGTGCTTCTTTCATCACCTTCTCAGCCATAAGCTCGAAGCGGGGTACCACTATGCGATCTTTGAAGTACAAGGTCCCATCTTCAGCAAGTGAGAAATCTCTGGATTTCTCTAAGGCAAGATCCTTTTTCATTATATTAACGTGAGCATCTTTGGCTTGAGCAGACTTAATTGCTTTCAAAAGAGTTGGTTCCAGGACAAGGTTATTCAGAGAACCCAGCGGAACTAGTTGAAGGTTCAGCTTGCAGAGCTCTTCATAAAGGCGGGGTTGAGCTTTATGAACCATGTGGTTATTGCAATAAGACTTGTGGCTCAGGGCATCGGCCATGACATTAGCCTTGCCTGGGGTATAGGAAATACCCACGTTATAATCTTCTATAGCCTCCATCCACCTTTGCTGACGGAGGTTCAGATCTGGCTGAGTAAATAGATACTTCAGACTCTGATGATCGGTAAAGATCTCACAACGATTACCGAGAAGGTAATGGCGCCACAGCTTTAATGAATAAATAACCGCTGCAAGCTCGAGGTCATGAACTGGGTAGTTTTCTTCGTGAGAACGCACTTGACGAGAGGCATAAGCAATCACCCTGTGCTCTTGCATTAGGACACAGCCTAACCCTTGACGTGAAGCATCGCAATATATGACGAAATCCTTCTGAGAATCCGGAGGAGCAAGCACTGGGGCAGAAGTCAGCTTGTCCTTGAGAGCCTGGAAACTTTCCTGACATTTTTCTGTCCATTCAAACTTAACGCCTTTGTGTAGCAGATTGGTCAGTGGCTTGGCGATCTTGGAGAAGTTCTCAACGAAACGACGACAGTAGCTGGCGAGTCCGAGAAAGCTTCTGACTTGCTTGACATTCTTGGGAGGGGTCCAGTCAAGAATAGCCTGAACTCGCTCTGGGTTGACGGCAATACCATCCTTGGAGATCACATGACCAAGGTAGGTTACTTCGGGTAGCCAGAATTCACACTTAGAATATTTGGCATATAGTTGATGCTCTCGAAGCTTTTCCAGAATAAGACGAAGATGTTCAGCATGTTCTTCTTTATTCTTCGAATATACCAGGATATCATCCAGATAAACCATGACGAACTTGTTGAGGTAATCCATGAATATATAGTTCATCAGACGAGAGAATGTCGCTGGAGCATTGGTCAAACCGAAGGACATGACGGTGTACTCGTAAGAACCATAACGAGTGACGAATGCGGTCTTTGGAATATCCTCTTCATGAACACGGATCTGGTGGTAACCCAACCTCAAGTCGAGTTTAGAGAAAACTGATGAACCAGCCAGTTGATCATACAGATCGTTGATCCGAGGAAGCGGATATTTGTTCTGAATTGTAGCTTGGTTGATAGGACGGTAGTCTTGGACCAAACGGTTTGTGCCATCCTTCTTCTTCACAAAGAGAGAAGGAGCTCCCCAAGCAGAGGAACTTGGACGAATGAAACCACTGCGAAGAGACTTGTCGATTTCCTCCTTAAGTTCAAGGAGCTCATGAGGTGGCATCTTGTAAGGTCGTTTGGCGATAGGAATGGTGCCTGGTTTCAAGTCGATGACAAATTCAACAGCCCGTGTAGGAGGTATGCCTGGGAGTTCTTCTGGAAAGACATCTTGGAAATCGCGAACGACTGGAATCTTCTCAATGCCCTCAAGAGGCGCTGCGTTCAACGCATTCAAGGCATAAAGTCGTGCCTCGGCATTTTGAACAACTTGAGCATGGTAGCTTACTATCTCATTCGATGGATGTAGGAGATGAACGACTTTGGTGGCGCAAACGATAGAGGCAGTATGTGCTTTCAACCATTCCATTCCCAGAATGAGATCAATATTAGAAGACTCCAATATAATGGGAGAAACATGGAATTCCAACCCTTCAATTTCAACGGGGACGTCGCGACCAATCATGGTGGTTCGACACTGACCCGCAGGGGTGCGTACCACTATCGGAGTGTTCATGGGCTCGCATCGAATGTCATGTGCGTAAGCAAAATTTTCTGACATGAATGAATGTGATGCTCCTGAATCGAATAACACAGAAGCCGGTACTGAGTTCACGAGAAGATTACCCATCACAGTAGCAGGCTGGTCTTGAGCTTCATTCAGATCAACGTGGTTAGCCTGACCACGACCATAAGGTCTGGCATTTTTATTGCGGGGCTGATTGTTACCACGACCAGCAGAAGGAAGAACAAGTTGATTCTGATTCTGAGGACAGTTTCTAGAACAGTGACCCGGAAGGCCACACTTGAAGCATAGACCATCCTTGGGGTTGGAAGCAGGTGCTCGGGGCGGTGCAGTCTGAAGAGGCTGCCTCGGTGGTGGGGGAGGCAGACGAGGTGCAACATAGGATTGTCTTGGTGCAGGTGCAGTTGGACGATACATGCTGTGGGGGATCCAAATCCGACGCTTCTGTGAGGACGGGCCCGAAGATGAGCCAGCGTCACGACTGCGCCTGAGGGACCCCTGGTGTTCCTGAAGACCAGTCTCAACCTGAATAGCCTTGTTCACCAACGTGGCGAAGTCGGCAAAGTCATGAGCGAGAAGTGCTAGCTTGATATTAGGGTGAAGTCCATCACGAAACTTTTCTTGCCTGCGAGCATCAGTAGCAATGTCTTCTTCAGCGTAGCGGGATAAGTCCAAGAATTCTCGCTGATAAGCATCTACAGACTTGCTGCCTTGGATGAGGTTGCGGAACTCTCGCTTCTTCCTGTCCATGATTCCCTGAGGAATGAAGCGGGCACAGAAGGCGGCTTGGAAATCCGGCCAAGTGATGACCGTTCCAGCAGGTAGGGTACGCTTGTGGCTGTCCCACCATTGAGCAGCGGGGCCCTTCAGATAGTATGCCACGAAGGTGACATAGTTGGCAGGGGCTACACCAGCAGACTCTAGCTCGAAAGCGATGTCACGGAGCCAGTCATCAGCATCCAGTGGTTGAGTTGAGCTGCGGTAGACAACAGGGTTTAGTTGCGCAAAGTCTTGCAGAGTTACTGGGGCTGGCTGCTGATTCATATTTGGGCGAGGAAACTGAGCCATCACTCCTTCCATGAACTGGCGATTCAGCTCAAACTGTTGCATCATTCCGGCAAAGAATTCGGGTGGTGGTGGATCATTGGCACCACGGCCACGACCACCTGGTCTAACCATCCTGCTAACATGTAACAAGGGGTAGTTCAGCATTGAGCATTTGCAAAGACAAGGAATTATTCATTATCTAACATGTAGAACGAACGAGGTTCGACGGGTACCACATAGTAGTCGGCAAGACAGATAGGGGTACTTATTCAAAATACTAACCTAAGGCATAACTATGGCTTATCCAACTTTGGGGTGAATGTGGTCACGGGGTCCTAATGTTAGAATTAGTAAATTCGTTTAACCCGAATAGAAGAGAGTTCAGAGTCCCAGAGTATAGACGAGGAGTAAAAGATCCTAATACCACCCAGTTGGCGACGTGGGCCCGTAAGCCACACAGCCATGTTAGTAAAACGATTTTTCAAAGACTAGACTCAACTTCGGCCAAGGAGTTGGAAAGGGGGGGTTCCTACAGGCAGTCGGCTCTGATACCAACTTGTGACGCCCCCGATTTGACCGTACACTAATCATGCACGCAAATGTGTACGACCAAGATCAAGGACTCACTGGAAGATATCACAACACAACTCTAGACACAAATTAAAATAAAACAAGCTTTATATTACAAGCCAGGGGCCTCGAGGGCTCGAATACATAAGCTCGAATACACAAGAGTCAGCGGAAGCAATAATATCTGAGTACAGACATAAGTTAAACAAGATTGCCTTAAGAAGGCTAGCACAAAACATCAATGATCGAAAAGGCAAGGCCTCCTGCCTGGGACCTCCTAACTACTCCTGGTCGTCAGCTGCCTCCACGTAGTAGTAGGCTCCGTCGGGGTAGTAGCAGTCGTCAAGTATGGCGTCTGGCTCCTGGACTCCACCATCTGGTTGCATCAACCAGCAAGAAGAAGAAGGGGGAAAGGGGGAGCAAAGCAACCGTGAGTACTCATCCAAAATACTCGCAAGCAAGGATCTACACTACATATGCATCAGTATCAATGAAAAGGGTAGTATCTGTGGACTAAGCTGCAGAATGCCAGAATAAGAGGGGGAGAAGCTAGTCCTATCGAAGACTAGCATCTTCTGGAAACCACCGTCTTGCAGCAAGAGGGGGAAGTAGAGTAGTATAACATAAGTCATATTTATGTTGTTGTTCCAACGCTCCGGGATCCTTTCTCGACTCCCGAAGCAACATATCCAAACAATGCCTCAGCATCCAGTTCTAGTTGTAGCGATCGGGATACAACTCCAAGTGTCTGTTACCGTAGGACAGGCTATCGATAGATGTTTTCTTCCCTGCAGGGGTGCACCAACTTACCCAACACGCTTGCTTAACTCTGGCCGGACACACCATCAGGTCATGCCCGCCCTCGGCCAAACAATACGCCGTAACCCAACCTAGGCTTAATAGAGAGGTCATGCACGCCGGACTAAACCCTATGCCCCCAGGGGTCATGGGCCAATCGCCCTGGGAACTCCTGCACGTTGCGTGGGCGGCCGGTGAGCAGACCTGGGCAACCTCCCTAAAAAGGTAGGTGCTTACACAGTCCAACCCGGCGCGCGCCGCTCAGTCGCAATGACGTCAGTTAAGCTTCGGCTGATGCATACGACGCAGAACGCCCATACTATGCCCACGTGATGGTTAGTGCTATCAGGCCAGAGGCCCCTTGGATCAAATATCCAAACCGTTTAGTGTCTTGGGAACGCGCGGTAACGAGCAGAGACTCACGATAATGTGACCCCATCGCCCCGTCTCGAGAACTTGCGGCAAGGGCGAGTGCGCGGCCACGCCTCGTATTTATCTCACGGGCACCTTCTAGGTCAACCCGACTACACATCACTCGCAATTAAGCTCGCGCGGGTACCCCTCGGGGTCGACCCGTCTTTAGTAACCAGGTTCAGTGTAAAGTCATAGTAACCAAAGTAACTGTGTGTCTGACACCAAAGGAAAACCTGAGGAAATCACCCTCGATGGAATTCCACCTGATGTTTATCGTCAAGGTGAACGAAAGAGGAGTCACCCTCGAGGTCCACTCTTGAGGAGTTGCACGACAGCGTCGTTATCGAGAGTGGAGAAAGAGGAATCACCCTCGATGACCACAACCGATGAACTAACCTACAAGGTTAACATCAGAAGTGCTGATGAGGTCTCACCCTCGGCACTCGATAGTAACCCAGTAGTGTCGAGCAACTAAGGGGAAAGTGATGTGCGGTGCCGGGTCCTGGTCTTCGATCCCGTTGAACGGGTCTTCTGATAATCCAGCGTGGCAGTCGGGACAAGGTAGGGGGGTCACTGGTGGATCTCTAACCAGCCTATACTAAGCAGTTTAGTATAAACATGTAAGGTATGAAAGCACTAACAACAACAGGCTATGCATCAGATTAGGATCATACAGAAAAGCAGTAGCAGTTCTAATGCAAGCATAAGAGAGAAGAGAATGGGCGATATCGGAATGATCAAAGGGGGTTGGCTTGCCTGGTTGCTCTGTCAAGAAGGAGGGGGCGTCAACACCGTAGTCGATCACCGGGGCATCATCGGTCTCGGGGTCTACCGGAGAGAAGAGGGGGGAGAAACAATAAATACAAAGCATACAGATGCAATAAAGAAGCACGACAAGTTAACACGTAGTGCTAGGGTGCTCTAACGCAGTGGTACACGGTACCGGCGAAGGGGGATATCACTCGGGAAAGTATCCCCGGTGTTTCATGTTTTCGGTTAGATGAATCGGAGGGGGAAAGTTGCAGGTTCACTATGCTAGGGATGTGTGGTGGATGAACGGACCGCGAATTCGGATTCGTCTCGTCGTTCTGAGCGATTTTCATATATAAAACTTTTTCATCCGAGTTACGATTTATTTTATATGATTTTTCAAAGTTTTAGGCATTTTCTAGAATTATTAAATTATTTAAAACAAACATTATCCAGAACAGTGTAAAGTGATGCCAGCATGACATCAGCGGTCAACTGTGGACTTTGACTAGTCAACAGACCGCTGGGTCCCACATGTCATTCACTGATAACTAGCTAATCAGATTAACCACTAACTAACTAGTTAGGTTTATCTAATCAGAGTTAATTAACTGGTTAAATAACATTAATTAATTAAGTTAACTAATTAATTAATTAATTAATTAATTAATTATTATTTTTATCTTCTTCTTTTTAAAACAGGGGCATGGGGCCCAACGTCAGTGGCCCCTGGGGGGCTTAACGGGGCGGGCGAAACGGGCTGCGGGCAACGGTGCCCATCGGGGCAAGGGAACGAGGCCAGCCCCGGGGCTGTGCCCCGCGGCGGCGAGGCCATGGCGAGGTGCCGGCACCGGGGCCTGGGCACGGCGGGCGGCCGGCAGCGAGGCGATGGCCAGCGGCTGGAGCCGGCGAGGGCGGCCGCCGGCGCGCAGGCGGGAGGAGCGGCGTGGCGTTGGCGCCGGAGCACGCGGCCATGGCGGGGTGAGCGGGGCGAGGCCATGGCTGCGGCAAGGGCGGCGGGGTTGAGCAATGCTGGCGCGGCGGAGGAGCGGCCGCGTTGGCGGGGCCGAGCGGCGGTGGGAGCGCAGCACGCGGCTAGCGAAGGCGCTGAGCGAGGCAGTGGCGACCGGGGTTGGCGCCGCCGGACGGAGGCGGACGCGGCCGCGGGTGATGGCTCGTGGTTGGGGAGGGTCGCACGACGCCCAAGTCGCGGCTGTCGCGGGGTGCGTGGGAGGCCTCGGTGAGGCGCCGAAGGCGGGGCAGCCGGAGGCGGCTGCGGCCAGGCGGAGCTTGGCGCTTGTGCGGGCGCGAAGGGAAGCGGTAGGCGCAGGCGAGCGCGGGTGCGGTGAGCTACGACGCCTAGGAAGGAGAAGGGATAAGGGGCCGGGCGGCGTAGGCTCACCTAGTAGGCACAAGGAGGCCCCGTGATTGCTTAGAAGCCGCAGAGGGCGAACGGTTCGACGGCTGACGACGGTGATGGAGGCGGTCGGCGACGGGGAAGAAGTGGTCGGGGCCGTGCTACTGGACCGTCCCGGCTCGCGCGGCTTGGCAGATGCGCCGAGGATGTCGAGGAGGAGCCCCTAGGGCGGTCCTAGGTGAAGGCGTCGGGGAGCACGCGAGGAGGCAACCCATGGCGACGACGGCGGCGGGTGTGTACTATGGGGAGGAGAGGGACGAGAGGAGGGGGATTGAGAGCGCTAGGGTTTGCCAGGGGCTTCGGGGTGATCTTATTCACCAAGGAGAAGCCGTGGGATCGCCGGCGCTTGGCAGGCAGCCATGGGATGGCCTCCACGTCCTGTGTCGATGAACAGAGAAAGGGGATGAGGGGAAGCTGGGCTGGGCCATGTGAAGCCCAAAAAGACAATGTTCCAATGTGCTATTTATTTTTTTACTGCTTAGATTTCTAGCTAATGTTTTCTATTTTGTTTTGCTAACAATTGATTTTAGTTAAGAGTGTAACTTAACACATATATACCAGGCATATGGTTTAAGTAGCACACAAGTTTGGAGGCAAAAAGAGTTAACTAAATAATTGTTTATTTTTGAAAAGGCCATTTTATTTGCTCTTGTACCAATAAAATAATTGTTGGGGTCAATTTAGGGAGCCAAGTGAAGCTTCTGTTATAACTTACACTTGCTTGGGTTATGACATATTATGAACAAATTTTATTTAGCTGTTTAAAGAAACAATATTTCCACATTATTTTAGAATTTGAATTTGACTTGTTAAATGAATTTGAATTTGATCTCAGTGTGAAACAAGTGAGCTTTAGCAAAAGTTTAATTATGATGACGTGGCATCATTAACTTGGGGGTTACTGTAGCTTAATTATCCGGGCGTTACAGATGGGTGTTAGCTCGTGACAACACGAACAACATTTCTGCTCTGGATATTGCTATCCTGGCAGCAGCCCTCTCAGGGAGGTCTGATTATAATCTGGGTGCCTTAATTGCTCGACGCCTTGCTATAAACGGTAACAAGGGAGACTTATATGGTGGCGTTTATGCCACCCTTATCTTAGAACATCTTGGAGGCACCCCACACCCTGATGATAATCCTTTTACTTATTTAAGCTTTGATCTTGCTGCTATGAAAAGGCATAAGTTTGTTACCATGGCTTCTGAGATGGATAATCTTGTTTATATCTTGCGTTTCAGAACTGCCGCGGAACGCGAGATCCGTCTACCTGCACCTCTTTTGTTTGATTTTTCTCGCAGGAACGGATGGTCCTTTGATGTTGTCCAGTTCGATGAGTTCATGGCCCAGTATCAGTTTCATAACCCCATGAAGGGGGTTGTGCCCGACGAGGAGGAGCACGGTGAGTTACCACCTTTTCAGGAAGAAACCGCCACCGAGTTTGGTGAAGGGTCTTCCTCTGCTTGGCGTACGGACCCTTCCTCGTGGGAGACTCCGAGGAGTTCGGTATACGTGCCAGCATCCTTCTACGACCCTTGGACTCACTACCATACCCCCGGAGCAGGAGGCTCCTGGGGGCAGTAGCTGCTACCAACTTAGGCCAAAAGCCTAAGCTTGGGGGAGTACGTGCCCCTCTCACTTTTTCATTGTATTATCCGTTTTATTCGCTTTGATCTTTTCGAAGTTTTTGCCCGTTCTTCTTTATTTCTCTCTTTGCAAAAACAACAAAAAGATTTTCTCTTTCTTTTGCTTTCGTTCAACCTTTGAAATAATCCAAAAATATTTCCTTTTTCTTTTTAGTTTGCTTTGTTTTCAGAGTTCAGCTCGAGTCCGTGATGGTATTTAATTATATTTCCTACGTTCGATCGTGCAAGTGACGAGGCAGTAATGACGAAGATCGACTAAAGGGAAGCAACAAGGAAGACCGGTATGAACTCTTCTTGTTTCTACTTTTGTACATATGCCTGTACTTATGATCTAGAGACCAGCTTGTAGCGACATAGTGTTATGTTTACAATGCTCTTCCAGTGGTTCATGCTTTCCTTGTGGCTAGTCTCGAATAGCTAGAGTATATAATGTGTTATTGAAATGATCTACATGCATTGCATTGTTCATAGTTCGGTATACTAAGGTGGTATTTCCCTTTAGAGAATTTTTGGATTGACTTGGCACATGTTCACACATGTTTAAGACTAAAAAGTCTGCTCTGCCTTGATGATCTTTGAGTTTCAGAATAGTTATATCACTTTCATGGCCGATTCTATGTTGCTTTGTCGCTCTGCATGATTATGACCGTTATTGCTCTCTAGTTGGTTGCTTCCCAGTCTTTTGCTAACCTCCACCTGTACTAAGCGGACTGACTGCTTGTGCATCCAAAATCCTTAAAACCTGTTATGCCATATGAGTCCACCATACCTTCCTATACATGGTATTTACCTGCCATTCCTAACGAAGACTTTCGTGTACCATCTCGAAATTAATCAAAAGCATTTCTCTTTTTGTGCCTCTGTTTTAGCTCATGAGGAAGTAGTAGTTAATTCATGATCTTTTTAAGTTGGACAAGTTTCACCCCGGGATTGCATGTCTAATGTGCAAACCCATAATACGAGAAGGAACTGGCATAGAGTGCGCCCGGCTCATAAAGATAATACAACAAACAAACCCTCCTTCACGCTTTGTTCATGAGAAATCAGAAAACTTTGGCAGTGATAAACAAAGGAGATTAAGAGGATGTGATCGTCCTCATGCGGGAGCCGTTCCTCGAAACTTGTCCAGCTCAAGAAGTGATTGAGTTATCTGCTAGCATTCGTTGACGAAGTATGCACCTCTCAAAAACATTTTTACCTCTGTTTTTAAAACCAAGAGCTCTGGTACATGTTTAGTTTTTGTTTCCGACCACGGGTTTTCAACCTTGCCAACAAAAGCCATGGTTCGAGAGTCTCCACCTTCTTTCTTCAAAGCACCAACTAGGAGAGCATAATTGTCATTCTGAGTGTAATGTGCATTGTCCCAAAGTATTGCATTGTCTTCTGCATGCTTGTGATATGATTTATTCTGAAATTCTTAGTTCTAGTCTCCTTTAAAACTCTGGAGGAGTTTCTGCATTTATGTTTTGCTTCACTCATGGAGGCTAGCGAGATACCACCCTAGTATGCTCAAGCTATGTGCAATGTAATCTTGTCTTGATTTTCAGTAGTATATTATTTACTTTTGGGTATTTGTGATTGCTCACTTGAAAGAAGGATTGCTCCGTGCATTGTCCTCATAGTACTGTTTCAATACTTGCTAGACTCTCTTCGTAGTACATGCTTATATACATCTAATGAAGCAAAAGAGTTTGTCAAAGTTTTCTTTGTCGCGTCCAGTTCGTTGAACTGAATTGCTTGAGGACAAGCAATATGCTAAGCTTGGGGGAGTTGATACGTCTCAAACGTATCTACTTTTCCAAACACTTTTGATATTGTTTTGACCTCATTCTTGCATGATTTGAACTAAACTAACCCGGACTGATGCTGTTTTCAGCAGAGCTGCCTGTATGGTTTTATTGTGTGCAGGAAAACGGATTTTTAGGTATCTCAGAAAAATCCACGAAAAATCACAGAAAATCCACGCACCCGAAGGAACCCGGAGCCAGAAGAGGGGCCAGAGGGGGGCCCGGGGGGGCCCAGGCGCCCTGGTGGCGCGGCCCAGCCCCTGGCCGCGCCGGGGGGTCACCTGGGTGGGCCCCACCTCCCCTGGTGCCCTACTTCGACTCGTATTTTAGCTCATGACGGAGAAACCCCAGATCAGAAGTTCTTTTCGCAGTTTTTGTCGCGGAGCCGCCGCCACCCTCTGTTCTTCTTCGGGAGGGCTAATCTGGAGGCTGAATTGGCCTCTAGAGAGGGGAGATCATCGCCATCGTCATCACCATCACCACTCCATCACCCCTCCATGACTTCTCCTTCCATGTGTGAGTAATCCCCTGCTGTAGGCGAAGGGGATGGTAGGGATTGGATGAGTTAGATCATGTAATAGTTTGTCAGATCGTTGGGGGCATGTTGCCTATCATCTACTATGGTGTTTATCATCTTTGCTTCAACTTGTTATTCTTAATGCTTGACACTTAGGGCCCGAGTGCCATGATTTCAGATCTGAACCATATGTGTTTGCATGAATATATTTGTGTTCTTGATCCTATCTATGAGTTGTTTGCACCTATTACGGTTCGGAACCGGCGATCCCAAAAGTGACAGCTTGGGACACCAAAGGGGATGGTCCGTAGTTTGAGGATTACATGTATCCATTGAGTTTATTGCTTTGTTCCGGTGCTCTTTGACAGGAGCACCTTAATCTCCATAAGTTCCTTTTGGCCCCGTTCGTAGCGGGATGGTAGGACAAAAGATGTTGTGCAAGTTCTTATTGCAAGCACGTACAACTACCTACGGGATACATGCCTAATGTTTGATATTTGCCTAGATGATCATTACTTTTCCGTGTGTCGTGCCCCAAGTTAGAATCATGATATATCTCATCCATGCAACGCCCAACCATCCGTCTCCCTAGCCTACAGTGTTTTAAATCCTGCTGGTTACTAGTTACTACTTTTGCTATTTACTCTTGCTATTTAGTTTTGCTGTTCACTTTTACTATCACCATCATCACTATCATATCACTGTTACCACTTATCTTTTGTTGCAAGTAAGTATATTTCAGGTGCGGTTGAATTGACAACTCAACTATCAAAGCTATAAATACTCTTTGGCTCCCCGTGTGTCGAATCAATAAATTGGGTTATTCTTACCCGCGAAGACTATCTCGATCCCTTACGGTTGAGGGTTATCAGCGTCTATGGCTCCTGCACAGGGGGTTGTTGGGGGGCGGTTCTGGGCCCTTGTCGACTCCGACGACGGGGACGATGCGGACGCGGACGGGGACTCGCCGGAGGCCAGTTCTCCGATGCCTTCGGACCTGATTTGTGAAGCTTTTAGTCCAGGCTACTCGGTGGAGGAGGTGGCCACGATTGTTGATGGTGTTGTGCCCATGGATGACCCGGCGAGGTGTGGACTGCATCCCGACGACAAGGAGGAGGTGGTTCGCCGGATTCTCCATCGGAGGACGACGGCATCCGCGATCCGGCCATGGAGAGGTCCCCTTCCTAAGGTATGTCTCCAGCCCTTGATCTATCGGATTTCATTTTGCCGGATTCTTGGACTAGGGTTACTAGAAAGAAGAGTAGACGCGGCAGGCGGCTTGCGGCGCCGCCGGCGCCAGCGATCCGTCCGGTGGACGAGATCCAGGCGGCCAGATCGCTACGTTTGAAATTCTTGCTCGGTTGCCCTGGGCCGGCTGTTGGGTGGGCTGACTCGGGCCGACAGATTACTGGGTATGAGGCCCAATATCTGGCGGAAGGGGAGGCACTGATTCGACCTGGTAGCAAGGGGTATGAGGCCCACGTCGCCACAGGTCAGGAAAAGACCTCCGATGCGATCGCATGCACGTTGTACTCGCCCGACGTGTCGTCAGTTTTGCCGCCGCCGCCTAGGGTTACTCGACGTCTCGCTCGGGCGGGGTTCCCTCGCTGCGGCTCTGGTCGAGCCACCAGGGTCAGGCCGCTGTTGTCTATGGCGGGCCGAGGTGGAGTGCCACCGGGGCCTAGGCCGCCGGCGAGCTTTGGAGCGGCTGCAGCTAGAAGAATCGATGCTGGCCCTATGGGAGTGCGCCCGCCGGCGGCTGCTACGCCCGTGGCTGCTACGGCGGGGCGAGGCGCTGGCCAGGGGCCGCGGCCGCCGACGCCACACAATGCGGCCGTGTCGCCGCGCAAGCAGCATCATGCGCCGGGGCAGCAGGCGCCACCGCCTAACTATGTTGCAAGACCGCAATAGCATCGCTCTAATGCTCAGGCGCACGTTCCGACGCCGGCACAGCAAGTCGATGGTGGAGCGGGCGCTGCGCGGGCTCCGGCTCACCGAGGTGGTTTTGGGCAGCCTAGAGGGCAATGGGGAGATGATGGTCACAATGCTTACGGGGATGGCCAGCATCGCGGATCTTTGTCATCGGGAGGCAGCCGTGGTTATGCCTGGAATAGTGATGGTTCAGCTGAGAGACCATTCGCTGCCCCCCGGGAGGCTTTGTGGAGGGGGCTTCAGGTCCAGATTACAGGCAACGAGGTGGATATCGAGGTCGTGGTGGCCGAGGCGGGAGGAACCGTTTCCGCCCACCTGCTCAGCCTATCATTGTGGAGCAGCCACCCCCTCCTGAGGTGAATAACTCCGGGCACTCATCGAACCGGTCCGGCCAAGCTTTGGATGTGGTGGCGGATTTGACTCATGCTGAGGGGCCTACGGCTGTGACAGTGGACGCGACTTCTGATATTGCCGGAGACAAGTCAGAGGGTGATCGTGTGTCCAAGTGGGCTCGCAAAAAGGAAAAAATGATGTGCTATCGTTGTGGTGAGAAGGGTCACTTTATTGCTGAATGTGTGACTGAGCGTTGTGACACCTGCCTCAAGCCTGTGCATGACACGGGAGAGTGCCCGGTTTTGCGGGATCAGGTGTCGAGTATTAATATTTATGGAGTGTCTTGTGCCGAGCTGATGTTCTTTGAGTCCCCCAGTGCAAGGGAAATTCCAGAGGAACCACATAACACTACTACGGGGATCGTTAAGGTGTCAAAGGGTATTGTGTCTGAGACTCGGATTATTCAGCGACTCAGCGAGCCAGCTCCAGGTAATTTTCGTTGGGAGCTGATTCGGCTCGAGGCCAATTCATATAAGGTTGACTTTCCCACTACAGAGGATTTGGAGCGTCTTCTCAGTTTTGGTTTATGTCAACTGCCTGGCACAGAGTGTATTCTTGAGTTTCACGAGTGGAAGAAGGTAGAGCCGAAAGGCAAGCCTCTTTCTCAGGTCTGGTTACGATTCTCGGGGGCTCCTTCGAAGCCGCTTCACGATGCCAGAATCGCAGCTAGCTTAGGTATCCTGGTTGGGAAGACTGAGAAAGTGGATATGGCTTTTACCAGAGCTAATGGAGTGGCTCGATTACTGGTGAGTGTTTTGGATATAGAGGCTGTGCCTGACGAGGTCAAGTGGACCTACAGAGGCCAGGTTTATTTACTGGAGATTGAGTTTGAGGATGGAGAGCTGTTTTCTGAGGCTCTCGCAGGTGCTGACGTGGATATGCATGAAAGAGATGATGGTGTTGGGAATTCAGAAGAGAGGCGGGATGCGGCTGGGCATGAGTTGCCTAATAGCTCGGGCGCCGCTCCTAATAAGTCTGTGAGTGGGACTGTTTCTTCGTCAACGGTGCCCACTAATGTGTTGAGGTTTGGCTCATTTCAGCCTGTCTCCGCCCCGCCCAGGTTGTGGAGCGATCGGGTTGAGTCTGACGATGTGCTTGAATGCACTCTGCCTCCGTTGGACTTTGATGGGAGGGAGGTGCTTGGGCAGGAGGAACCTTGCACTCCCGCTTCTTCCATTGTTTTGACGAGCTTGAGGACTCCGGCGGGGACGGCGCCACGGTCGGCGGCGCCGTTGATAGGTGATGTTGCTGACGCGGGAGAGGGACCGGGGCAGGTGCCCCAGGTCCTTTCCTGCCCTGTGATGGATGGGGCGGCCGAGACTGCGGCAGTCCTTTCGGCCTCACCGGTCCAGGCGGCGCCGGCGCGGGAGGTCTCTTCCCCTCTCGGCTTCAGACCTAGGACGGGTGGGGAGCGGGGGCAGGCGGCCCCCTCCCGCGCCTCTCCTGGGGGGCCTTCGGCTGGAGTGCCGGGAGTGCGAGCCGGTGGGGGTGGGGCTGGAGGCTCTGCCCCGCATAGAGCCACTAGGGAGGAGGTCATCACTTTTGGAGGCATACTGGACCCTATGTCTGAGGGGCGACGGATGAGCAGTCGCTTCCAGGATAGACTGGACGTTGATGATATGCAGCTGAGGTGCGCCATGCGGGCGGCTAAGCTTCGTGACATTGAGGTCACTACGGGTATGTCAGTCAACACCTCTAATTCGATTTTGCACTTTTCTAATAATGAAATTATTCATAATGCCAATCAGCTAGGAATCTCACTTGGTAGTAATGATT
The DNA here is from genome assembly GCA_902687465.1 of Secale cereale. NCBI lineage: Eukaryota > Viridiplantae > Streptophyta > Magnoliopsida > Poales > Poaceae > Secale > Secale cereale. The sequence goes on along the minus strand of LR738714.1, from coordinate 329,360,482 downwards.
GTGAGATTTCAAAATCCGTTAATGATATGCAGGACCTTGAAGTGGAACGTGCCTTAGAATTGATTCGAAATATAGCAGCGGTAAGACCGATGAATGACCAAGACATAGGTGCTTTGGGTGTTTCGGTGCTTAATAACTTTTGTGATGATCTTGCCCCATCCCTCTCTGAGGCAAAGGAGGAAGATGGTGTAACTAACCCTGGGGAGGGGGTGCAGAATATGGAGCTCGCGGCTAGGACCACGGAGCCCGGTTGTGAGGATCGCGTGGGGGTTCAGCAAAAGCCTAAGCGTAAGTGGTCGTGAAAGATTTATCCAGCCTCCGCGGTGCGTAGAAGTGCTAGAATCCGAACTACTAAAAAATTCCATGATGAACTATGAGAGGCATCTTTTGGAACAACAGAGGTCTGAAGGACTTGGCTAAAAGAAGGTTTCTGGCGGATGCCTCTAATGATTATCGTTTGGATTTCATCGCACTTTCTAAAACTGGACGGGATAATTTTCCGCCTCAGTTCTTAAGCAATTTGGCAGGTGCTGCTGAATTTGATTGGCATTGCTTGCCCCCAAGAGGAAGATCAGGGGGAATCTTGCTCGGGGTGAGATGTGACGCGCTGGAAGTCCGTAGTGTGGTGATGGGGGATTTCGCTGTCAAATTTCGGGTTCGTTCTAAGGTTGATGGGTTCAACTGGGCTCTGGTGGCGGTTTACGGGGCCGCACAGCCAGAACTCAAACCTGACTTTTTAGCGGATCTCGTTCGTATTTGCGGGTCCGAACAGATTCCGATCTTGGCCGGGGGTGATTTCAACATTATTCGAAGGAGAGAGGAAAAGAATAATGATAACTTTGATGGCAGATGGTCGTTCATGTTTAACGCCATTATTGAAACCTTGGATCTCAGAGAGATAGAGCTTTCGGGTAGAAAATTCACTTGGGCCAATTCCCTGCCAAATCCGACGTTTGAAAAGCTGGATAGAGTCCTGGCTAGCGTTGAGTGGGAGCACAAGTACCCTCTCGTAACGGTACAAGCGTTATCGCGCGGAGTCTCTGACCACACACCTTTATTGGTTGACTTGGGTGAGGCAACGTATGTGGGCAATAAAAATACCTTTTCTTTTGAGTTAGCATGGTTTGAAAGAGAAGGTTTTTTTGATTTGGTTGCCAGGGAATGGTCGAAAGATGTTGGAGGAAGGACGTCGATAGAGAGGTGGCAGAATAAGATCAGACACTTGAGGAGTTTTTTACGAGGATGGGCTAAGCATCTTAGTGGAGTTTATAAGGTTGAAAAGGAACGGATCCTTACGCTTATTAATTCACTAGATTTGAAGGCAGAATCTAATATTTTAGAGCCTTCGGAGCTTCACGCAAAAGTGGACGGAGAGATGAGATTGAAAGAACTCTTGCGAGAGGAGGAGTTGAAGTGGGCATTGAGAGCTAAGGTTCGCAAGGTCATCCAAGGGGATGCCAACACCCAATTCTTCCACATGATTGCTAATGGCAAACATAGAAAGAAAAGGATCTTTCAACTCGAGCAAGACGAGGGGACGATTGTTGGTCAGGACAACCTAAAAATTTACATAACCAATTATTACAAACAGCTTTTTGGGCCTCCAGAAGACAACTTTGTGTCCCTGGATGAGTCTCGGAATGAGGACATCCCTCAACTGGCTGTAGAAGAGAACGAGGTGTTAACCGCCCCATTTACTGAGAAAGAGGTGTTTGAAGTGATTTCACAAATGAAGAGTAGCAAAGCTCCGGGGCCGGATGGTTTTCCGCCAGAGTTTTACAAAAAATGCTGGAATATTATTAAAGGGGATTTATTAGCAATGTTTCATGATCTCTTCGCTGGACAGCTTCAACTGTTTCAGTTGAATTTTGGAACGATTACCCTGCTTCCGAAGAAAACAGAGGCTGTGAGGATTGAGCATTTCAGGCCTATCTGTCTTCTCAATGTTAGTTTCAAAATTTTTACCAAGGTCGGGACTAATAGGCTCACATAGATTGCGCACTCTGTGGTGCAGCCATCTCAAACTGCTTTCATGCCGGACAGAAACATCCTAGAAGGGGTTGTGGTTCTGCATGAAACGCTCCATGAGATCCACACGAAAAAACTAGATGGGGTCGTTTTCAAAGTGGATTTCGAAAAGGCATATGATAAAGTCAAATGGCCATTCCTTCAACAGGCATTGCGTATGAAAGGATTTGATCAATCCTGGAGACACCAGGTGGAATCTTTCACGCAAAAGGGCAGTGTTGGAATCAAAGTGAATGATGATATTGGCCACTACTTCCAAACGCATAAGGGCCTTCGTCAAGGTGATCCGATGTCACCTATTTTGTTCAACATAGTAGCGGACATGCTGACGATCCTCATTGGAAGGGCTAAGGAAGTTGGTCAGGTTGGAGGCCTGGTACCTCATCTAGTAGATGGAGGGGTCTCTATCCTACAGTATGCCGACGACACTATTATCTTCATGGAGCATGACTTGGTAAAAGCGCGAAATATGAAGCTGTTGTTATGCTTATTCGAACAATTGAGTGGGCTTAAGATTAATTTCCACAAAAGCGAATTGTTCTGCTTTGGAAGAGCTAAAGAGGAACAAGAAACTTATAAACAATTGTTCGGGTGTGAGTTGGGGGAGCTACCGTTCACGTATTTGGGTATACCAATTCACCATCGTAAGCTAACTAACAATGAGTGGAAGAGTATTGAAGACCGTTTTGAAAAGAAACTCAGCTGCTGGAAGGGCAAGCTGATGTCATACGGAGGCCGATTAATTCTCATTAATTCGGTGCTCACGAGTATGCCTATGTTTCTCTTGTCTTTTTTCGAGGTACCTGTTGGAGTTCGGAAAAGACTAGACTTTTATAGATCGCGCTTCTTTTGGCAGAGTGATGAACTGAAGAGAAAATACAGGCTTGCAAAGTGGGATATTATTTGTAGACCGAAAGACCAAGGGGGTCTGGATATAGAAAATCTTGAGGTGAAGAACATATGTCTTCTCAGCAAATGGCTGTTTAAACTATCTGCAGAGACGGAAGCCACTTGGGCTCAGATTCTGCGTAATAAGTACCTCCAGTCTAAAACATTGTCCCAAGTCAATGTGAGACCGAATGACTCGCCATTCTGAAAAGGACTGATGAGAGTTAAGTCAGTCTTTTTCAATAGGACAAAGTTTATTGTTGGAGATGGTAACATTACGAGATTCTGGGAAGATACTTGGCTTGGGAATACACCTCTCGCATTGCAATATCCCTCTTTGTATAGAATTGTTCAACGAAGAGATGCTTCTGTTACGACAATTCTTCAGTCATCCCCTCTCAATATTCACTTTAGGAGAGCGCTCGTAGGCAACCGTTGGGAAGCTTGGCTCCATCTGGTCAGACGACTGATGGAAGTGCAGCTATCTCACAGCCCAGACCGGTTGTGTTGGAAGTTGACTAGGAATGGAGAGTTCTCGATCAAATCGATGTATCTAGATATCATCAACTCTAGTGTTATTTCTAGTTCAAAGTATGTTTGGAAGGTCAACGTGCCTTTGCGAATTAAAGTGTTTATGTGGTTTGTGCATAAACAAGTGATTCTGACTAAAGACAATCTGGCAAAACGTAACTGGACTGGTTCCTCACGATGTTCGTTTTGTGATCGAAACGAATCTATTAAACACCTCTTTCTCGATTGCCCGATGGCAAAGATATTATGGCGGACAATACAGATTGACTTTAACATTTCACCGCCGAATTCCATTAGCTCATTATTTGGGCAGTGGCTACACGGGATAGATTTCACATTAGCGAGACATATCCGGGTGGGAGTATGTGCTTTGTTGTGGGCAGTGTGGAATTGCAGAAATGATTTGGTTTTTAACAGAGCAACAAATATTCATTTTTTGCAGGTTATCTTCCGAGCCACTGCATTGATCCGTATGTGGTCGCTACTCACTCCGACGGAGGCCAGGGAGCGTTTGGTTACTGGGTCTATCCGGTGGGAGATGGTAGTACGGACTATTTTCAACCGGTTTGGATGGCGGTCATGTAATAGGATAGGCAATTAGTTTTCCTATCTTTCTTATGCCTGCCGGTTGTGCCTGTTGACTGATTTTTGTTTTCCTTGCTCCTAGGAAGCCTTTTACCAAAGACTACAAGACCTTGTTTGATTATCTCTTGCTTTAATAAAGGTGGCCGTATGCATCACTCTGATGATGCAGAGGCCGGGGTATTCCTTAAAAAAAAAAAAAAACCGTATCCCCACTTTTCCGCCGGACCCCCACCATTTCTCCTCGCTGCTCTCAAGCTCTCTCGCACCAATGGCCTGCTCCCGGCTCGTCCATCTCTTCCTTCTCATCCTCTTCGTCCCCTCCCTCCGCGCCGCCCCCAACACCACCGCCGTGGTGTCCAGGATCGCATTTGGCTCCTGCGCCAACCAGAGCGCGCCCCAGGTGCTCGACGGAACGCCCGCTGCACCGCCTGGTCTCAACTTTCTTGCCCTTGCTTGAGTGGATGGAGGTGACGGGGGTCTGTTTGCTGTTTTTTCCTTGCAGCCCGTATGGGAGGCCATCATGGGGTTCGACCCGCAGGTCTTCATCTGGCTCGGGGACAACGTCTACGGGGACAACAAGCGCCCGTTCCGGGTGTTCGGGAGGGATCGGACGGTGGGGCCCTGGCGGAACGTGCCGCGGTTCTACCCGGCAACCGAGGAGGAGCTGCGCGGGAAGTACGAGCTGGCCAAGGCCAATCCGGGGTACGCCAAGCTGAGGGAGAGGGCTAGGGTGAGCTCTCCGACCTTTGCTCTCTTGAATTGCTAGCTCTAGTCAATTGTGATTGCCTGTGTATTCGGTCGTCAGATTTTGTTTCTTTAGGGTCGACCAGGACCAGTTCCGTTTCTTGATGGCGCCCACTGTTGTTGCTAGTGACTTCACTGTCTTGTGAGATTTTGCTTCTTTATTACAGTCCACTGTTTTGTCTGGTCTCTGTGTCTGCAAGTCCAAAAACATGGTTTGTTGGAGCTGGGTGGGGGGAGGTTTCTTGTGGTTTTGGGGTTGTGTTTGTCTTTATTACTAAATTCAGTATCATGAAATGCAGATACTATGTTGATGGCACTGATTATTCCACACCAGTTAAGGAGTCAATTTCATGATGTTAATCTACAACTGAGCAGTGAGCAGTAGGCTGCCACAAAATTTTATTTGTTCATTTTATTGCTCAATGCCATGTCTGCGAACCGGGACAGTTTCCATATCCGTTGAGCACATGAAGATCCGTGCAACTTTGTTATCGTTTCTTATTTCAAAATTTCCACTTTTACTAGTTAATTAAGAACTTGGCATCACTATTGTTCACTATAATGTGCAGGTCATTGGAACATGGGATGACCATGATTATGGAGTGAATGATGCAGGAAAGGAATATAGTGGAAAAATGTTCTCCCAAAGGCTTCTATTAGATTTCCTGGATGAAGATGAAGATAGTCCACGGTATATACTCATGACCGCTGGAATTAATTATGAGTTCTTGATCTTCTTTTGTATGCGGTCACTGCCTTGTAAATGATGGTACTCCAGAATTTCTTTGTTTTTACTTTATGACGTTTCTTGCAAATCTGTTTTTCCGCAGAATATTCGAATCTTCTATGAATATTTCAGGATCTTCACACCTACAGTTGCAGGCCATCAGAAACCTCACAGTACTTTCTCTCTTGTTTATTTAGGAGGAAACAGGCAGGTGTTTATGCCTCATACATGTTTGGCCCCGAAGGAAAACGTGTAAAGGTAGAGTCTATAATACCATGTGCAACTTTTGCTGTAAAATCTGAAGTATTATAACTGTCAAAATCTTGTTCAAACAGGATGTCTCCATAGGCATACATAAACATGTTTGCGATTCTTCCAGTGTGCACCATGTTTCCCTTTTATCCTTATATAACTTGCAGCCCAGTACCATTTCATAGGTTTCTAGAATAAATATTTGATCTTCTAGTCATCCCTTCAGCATCTTTTGCTTCATTATTTATATCCCTTGCATGGAAACCCCCATCACAAGTTAGGTTTGTAACAACCTGGTACTTTGTGAATGCTGATTTGTGCTTGTCTTTTCAGTTGATGTTGCTTTTGCATATATAGTTTTTATGCTACTCCATATTTGTTGAGTCCAGCATGGTTAAAGACAATACACTCATTGTTTATGACCAGTATAAAATAGCACCCTGGCAGATATAATGAGCACCATCATAAGTTTTGAGTTGTTGACAACTTCTACATGCTCTAAAATGGTGATTTATCAGTCAAAATCACAAAAGTGAACCAGTGTGTTTGCAAATTTCGTTGAAGATTCCCTTTCACTATTAATTTTACATGCACTACAGATATTCATACATTATTACAGGTAATAATGTTTGACACCAGATATCACAGAGACCCACTCTTAAGTGATGGAACTATACTTGGAGAGCCTCAGTGGCAGTGGCTAGAGAGGGAGCTACGTGGTCCTCAGTCAGAGATGACCATCATCGGATCTTCAATTCAGGTAAATATATTTTCTCACTAGTCCTAAAATAGACACAGGGTAAACTCTGGTGGTTGTTTATGTGTTCTTCCTATAGAAGTGGATATAGGATCTGGCCTAGGATTATGACTGGTCATTGCGAACTTAATTTTTTCATAAAAGCATTGGAACATGCAGAAACTTAGTGTGGTAAGGAATTTGCAAAGTTTGGGTATACACCTTCAGTTTTTTTTTTTGAGGGAAACAGCAGGACTCTGCTGTGCATTTTTATTGATTTTCAAAATAAGATACAAAGGTAGTCTGTATAAAAGAAGGAAAGAATAAAAATCAAAGAGAAAACAAAACAAAAGCTATACAGGATCTGGAGAACCAGACGTCCAAAAAACAGAGAAAAGAGTAAGCACAAATACATGAGTGCCTTGGAAACAGGGCAGCTAACTGAACTGAATGGTATCATCTGAAGGCTTGAACCCACTCCTTGAAGTTTACATACTCCTTCCTGTTTGCTCTGTGTATAACCCAGTTGAGTCCCTCTTTGAATGTCTTCCTGCATTTATATAAACTAGGAGATATGCCCTTAAAAATGAAGCCATTCCTAGTGATCCAATTGGCCCATGCAGCAAGGATGATAATCTCAAGTGAGAATTGGATTCCCAGTAGGTCTTCAGTTCGTCACCACAATTTTGTGGCAGATGATAGTGCTCCCTCCATTCCACAATGTAGTGCGCACAGTTTTTTCTTAAAGTCGAACATCATAAAGTTTGACCAAGTTTATTGAAAAAAATATAATATGGAAGTCTATCTTGTGTTTTATGTAGTGATAAGAATTTGATAATATATATGTAGATATTTTTCTCTATAAACTTGGTCAAAGTTGAAGAAGTTTGACTTCCTAAAAAATTTATACGCGCTATATTTTGGAACGGATGGAGTATTGAATCAAAGGTTCTCTTATCATTTCATACATAGATAAAAAGATTCAGCAACATAAGTGTCATCTATGATTGATTTTAATGAGAGAATTTGAATAATACTATCTTCCATGTGTTTTAACAACTGCTGAATGAGTGCAGAAGAAGATCCTACTCACTCACCGCCATCTTTTTTACCTTCCTTTTGGCGCTTCCGTTATTAATTTATTATTATTTGTATTTGATTTTTCATTGAAGTAGCGTAGAGTAACACAACATTTTCCAATGTGTTAATGCAGGTAGTGTCCAATCTTTCTGCCACCACTGGACCTTTGTTCTATGTGGAGTCATGGGCACGCTTTCCGAGGGAAAGAGAACGGTTATTTAGACTGATCGATACTAGTAAGGTTGCTTACTATTACTTTACTAAAAGGCAGTTCTTCTTCGGCATATTCATTAATTAAGCAGCTGTCATATTTCACAGTTTTACTTTGTTTATGACCTATTTATTCTCCTATTAGAAAAAATGTAGCCCAGTTTGATGACGTGTGTCCTTTTGGCATGCTGTAAAGCTTTAGAATTTACTCATTACAGGAGTGTTGGATTTTTCGCAATTCACAGATGTTATCTAAAATGAATATTTGCCTTACCTGTTTATTATTTTCACGGAACATGCGCTGACTATATGCAGAGAAATGGGGTCTTATTTATTAGTGGTGATGTTCATTTTGGAGAAATCGCTCGTTTTGACTGTGGTGCTCAATATCCATTGTATGATATTACCTCAAGTGGTCTTACCCAGTCTGTCGAGAATTCTGTACCAGCAGTATTCCAACCTGTTATGAGACTTCTGGCTTGGCTGACACCAACCCCCATGCGAGTCTTCAGCCCTAACTGCCGTCACAAATCATGCTCATATGGTAAGCTTTCATTTCATTAGAATATCATGACAGCATATACCCCCCTAATAAACAATTACTGTAGAACGTGTTTGAAGTTTTGGCTTACCTAAGTGCCTTGCTTCTAGTATTACAATATGAAGGTTCTTTTTGGTTGCTGGTGTAGTTGTAATCTGTTCCTTTGTTTACCCCACCTGCATATTTAGTACTCCCTCCGTCCCAAAATAAGTGTCTCAAGCTTAGTACAATTTTGTACTAAAGTTAGTACAAAGTTGAGACACTTATTTTGGGACAGAGGAAGTGCTTGTAGCTTCACAAGTTTTTTTCTTCTAAAAGCTGCAGTTTAATGCTATTACCATGAAACTGTGAACATAGCATTACAAATTTTCAGCTCGTATTTAATTTATTTTCTGCTGTGGTTTGAGTTGTTCTTGTAGTCCTTCATCGGTTGGTCCTTTTGTTGTTGTATGTATCAGGTCAGCCAAATTTTGGAGCAATCGAAATAGATTGGAATGCAGTAACTCCACGGGTTAAAATTGAACTAAGAGATTTACAGGGCAATTCTGTTGATGGTGTGGAGTTCCCTATATCTGAGCTGAAGCCATCAAATGCACATGCAAACAAAAAAGGAGGGCATTCTTTTGAAGCACATTGTAGTCTTGAAACAGAGCTTCCATGGCTGGTACGGTACCGCCTTGCGCTGCTGTTCTTTGGCACCATTGCTGGTATGCCACTAACATCAATGTCAACATTTCAAACCACGGATTATCGCTTTCATCACATTGCAGCACTTGTCTAGTTGTATATATGTCTTGATGGATTTCATATGCTACCTACAGTTTTTATCGTTGCTTTGGTGCTTTTCGGAATCGCCTGTTGTTCAGCTACTAAAATGTTTACTAGGAAGTGCAAGATGGCATAGCTACACATGACAGTGGACAAGAGCAGACTTTTCATTCTGACTAGAGTTGGACACTGACCAGGTGAGCAGGGATGTTGATTGGCCAAGGATCAACATGACACTTACTCCCTCCGTCCGAAAATACTTGTCATCAAAATGAATAAAAGGGGATGTATCTAGATGTATTTTAGTTCTAGATACATCCCTTTTTGTCCATTTTGATGACAAGTATTTTTGGACGGAGGGAGTACTTGATTGTGAATATAGCACGCTGTGAGCACATACTGGCAAGTGTAACGAAGCTGTAACGAGTCTCCATATAGCATGGTGGAGAAATGATGTCATGGAAATCCCTTTGGTTGACAATGAATGAACGGATATACGGGTTTATCTGTTTGTTTTCTATGATTTTTGTTAGGGTCCTCTTAACCAGCGAACGTCAGCTGGGAAGGACGACAATTGCGAATGATTTGCATGGCAGTTTATGTTGGTTGAGGATGACAAGTTCAGTTGGCAAGCATGACAAATCTTCCCCAATTCATTTTTTGCCAGGATTTGTCATGCTTACAAACTAAAATTGTCATCCTCGCGGCAATATAAATTGTCACAAAAAACCTATGATTTGTCATTCTCTCCAGCTAACATCAGCCGGGTAGCATTCGGTCTGTCATGGTTGATTCGGGTGATGATTTGTTGGATAGGCTGATGCTGTCTTCCCCATTCCCATGAAAAGAAGTTGTGTGGCCCAAGCCTTTTTTGCCTGTGCAATGTACAGTATCTTGTCTTGTGTTGTCTGCATGTTCCGTGGTGTCTCGGTTATGTTGTCAGTTGGTTTTTGTACGTTGCGAAGACAAAGAGACATTGCACATTCATGATATGATGTGATTCCTCTAGCTTGAGTCGTGGCGGTGTCCTCGCAAAAAACAAAAAAAAGTCGTGGCGGTGAATATTTCAGGTCATCTCGAAATTGCGTGTCCAAGCTCATCTCAGAGTGGCAAAAATTCGTGTTTTGATCCTTTTGTGGTACAAAATCGAGATCTGACCCCGTTTCAAAAAATTTCGTCATCTGACCCTTTTGCTACCGCCAAAGGGCTCGGCGGTAGGGTCACGCAGGCTATCGCCAGTGCCTGTGACGGTGGCATGGACGGCCCACTGCCGTTACCTAACGGCCAGTGCAGCACCAAACCGCCGCAGGTCCTGGCGGTAGGTTGACTTAACCTATCGCCATTTGGCTTGGCGCTAGGGTCCTGTGGGTTTAGGTTTCTGTGACCAAAACAACCAGCGGCACATCGACAGGGTTGCACAACCTATCGCCGGGGCGCAGGGCGGTAGCATCTTACCGCCAAACCTCCCGGTAGTAGGGTGTGCAACCCTACCGCTGTGTCGCTGGCTGTTTTGGTCGCAGTAGGGGGTGGGTG
>LR738714.1:329261983-329333552 GCA_902687465.1 Secale cereale | reverse complement strand
GCCGTGGCTGGAGGAGGCGCCGCATGCGGGGGGCGCGCCTCAAAACCAGGGGGCGGGCCAAGAGAGGCGCGCGAGCGCCCTGGGAGAGGCTTCGAGGAGCCCGCATCACCGGTGGCGGAAGGAACAGCCGGAGGTACCTGGTGAAACAGAAACACATGCTCATCAAAGTAAACATGCCGAGAAGTGAACACACGGTGGGAGACGGGATCGTAGCACCGATATCCCTTGGAGTTGGAGGGGTAGCCGATGAAGATGCAAGCGATAGAATGAGGTGCGAGTTTGTGAAAAGCGGAGTCGGTAGTGCTAGGATAGCAAAGGCACCCGAAAATACACAAGCCATCATAAGATGGGGGCGTACCAAAGAGAAAATGGTGAGGTGCATAGTTCCATCATGGGCGGCAAGGGCGAAGGTTAAGGAGAAGAGAAGCAGTGGCGAGTGCGTCCGGCCAGAAACGAGGCGGCACATTAGCATGGAACAGGAGCGTGCGAACGCAGTCGTTCAGAGTGCGAAGGACGCGTTCGGCTCGACCGTTCTGCTGTGAAGTATACGGGCATGTGAGACAAAAAACTGTGCCGTGGTGCGATAGAAAAGTGCGGAAAGCAAGGTTGTTGAACTCTTTTCCATTGTCAGTCTGAAGGGCAAGGATGGGACGCCCAAAATGTGTCCTGACATAGGAGTAAAAAGCTTTCAAAGTGGAGAGTGCATCCGACTTTCTGCGCAAAGGAAAAGTTCACACACAATGAGAATAATCATCAAGGCTAACCAGATAATATAAATAGCTCGAATTACTAGGAACCCGGAGAGGTCCACACATCGCTATGGATCAACTGAAAAGGAAAAGAAGATATGGTGGTGGATTTATTGAACGGGAGGCGAACATGTTTGCCAACACGACATGCATGACAAGTGTGGTCCTCAATTTTATGACAACTGAAACTGAAACTCCTAAGAATATGACGAAGTGTGACGGGGTTGGGGTGACCCAAGCGAGCGTGCCAAAGATCAACTCCAGCCGAGAGAGCGATCAGTGCGGTGGTGGTGGATGAGGGCGAATGCATCGGATAGAGCTCGTCCGAGCTGTCACATCGGTCGAGTACCATCCTGGTTCGAGCGTCCTTGACACAAAAACCAAGCTCGTCAAATTCAACAGTGACAGGATTTTCACGAGTGAAAAATGAACGGAGATAAGATTCTTAATAAGATGAGGAGACACAAGTATGTTAGACAAAGATAACGACATAGAAGCAGAAGGAAAAAAGTGTGCCCAACATGTGTGATAGGAAGTGTGGAACCATCGCCGACAATGATCCGGCGGTCGGTGGAGATAGGAGTGAAGGAGGCAAAGTTACCAGGATGAGCAAACATGTGAGCCGTGGCACCGGTGTCCATGTACCAATCACCACCTTCAGTGTAGTTGTGCGGCGTAGGAGCGGCATGCAGCCCGGTGAGGAGCACCGGGTCCCAAGGCACCGGCGACAGGGCCGACAAGGGGGACGGAGATGCCATGGGGAAGCCGTAACTGCCGCTCAGCTGCGGCGGTGGGTACTCGCCATACAGCTGCAGAGCCGCGTAGTATGCGTGATGCGCGGGAGGGGCGGGAGGCCCGTACGGTATGGATAGCAGCCCCGACGGCAACTGCGGTGCCGGGTAGGCCGGATGGTCCACCGGAAAAACCTACGGGCCCGCTGACAGATGCTGCAGGTGTTGGGCGCCGTCTGGCAGCTGCCCAGTGGACGAGTGCTGTCCCGCTGACGACCCCCACCAGTACCCGGGAGACCCGTACGCTGGTGGGGCGACATCGGACGCGCCGTAGGTGGCGGCCGCTCCGTACGACGGCCGGGCAGCGCCGTAGCGTGTCGACGGCGGGACGACAGAGGCAGCGGCGGATGCCATTGCTGGTTTGACGGCGGCGACTTGGACGGCTGCAGCAGGCGGCTTGGGTGAGTCAGAAGAAGACGGCGGCGTGAGATCGCGTGGCAGCTGGCTCGACTCGGTAGGCAGCTGGCGGCTGGCGGGAGATGCGGCTGGGTGATCGACTCGGTAGGCGGCAGGCGGCGGGCGATCGAGGCGAGGCTGGCTAGCAGGCGGCTGGCGGGACGGGCGATGCAGCGAAGCCGGCTAACAAGGAGCAGATCGGGCGAGTAGGGAGCAGCTGGCGGCTTGCGAGCAAGGAGAATATCGGGTCGCAGCGGGCGTTGGTGGGACGTGGATTGTGCAACACGGCGACGACTATGCACGTAGCCAACGCTAGCTAGCTATGCATGTAGAGCTAACAGGAATACTTCATCGACTAGAACTAGCACACGCGAGACTTGGATGTGGTGGCCAATAGGTGCGCAGGGAGTCGGAGGAGCGGTGCCCGGCACGGAAGGCGCGCAAATGGCGGCGGTGCGGAGGAGCGAGGCGGCGGCGACGACGGCGGCGGAAGGCTAGGGTTAGAACTCGGAAACTGATACCATGTAGGAGATTGTGATTGCACGATGTATTGCTCTTCGTGCATAGGCACGTATATATGATGTACAAAGGTGGGCCACGGACCTCAACTATACAAGGAACTAGGAGGCGGGCCCAATACACAATATGCACATAACACATATACTCAACACGCGTGATCTGTTGCACGCGTTGCTGCATCATGATTCAACCGAGTTCCCAAGCACAGACCAGACCGTGTCACCGATGCTTCCGATTGCTACGCCGATTTCCAATCTCGTCCAGACGCGACCCGTCGACTTCCGCAGCAGAGATACTTCGACTGACCAGCTTTAGCTTCAATCAATTCTTCCCCACACCGTCTTTGCAATGAACTTGATGACGATCCATCCACTAGAAACCTCAAATCAAACCTTGCTCATGATACCACTTATTAGAATAAATCCGAGACGCTCCGCAAATCTACGTGTTAGTCATCTGCCCTGAGCCCGAGGTGGTGACGATCGAAGATTCTTGTGCTTGTGCAGGGAGACCATTACGAGGTACGCGGAGAAGGCGCACGAGCTAATCATGGACATGGCGGCGAAGCTGGCCGCAAGGCTCGGCCTGGAGGAGTACGAGTCGGACCGCCTGTTCCAGGACTGGCCGTGCCAGTTCCGCATCAATAGGTACAACTACACGCCTGACACCGTGGGGGAGACCGACGTGCATGTCCACATGGACTCCGGCTTCCTCACGGTGCTCCATGAGGACGACAGCGTCGACGGCCTCGAGGTGGCGGACCCAGACACCGGCGAGTTCGCGGCCGTGTACCCTGTCCCAGGCACATTCCTCGTCAACCTCGACGACGTCGCCACGGTACAGTATAGTACGATGCCGGCATGTGGCCTCCCAACATCCCCACGTTTGACTTCGTCTCTTCTCTGTCTGTGTAACGTAGGCGTGGAGCAACGGGGCGCTGCACAACGTGAGGCACCGCGTGCAGTGCGTGGCGGCGGTGCCGCACGTCTCCATCACGCTCTTCTTGCTGGCGTCCAAGGACGACGTGGTTCGTGCCCCTGACGCCTTCGTCGGCACCGACAGCCACCACCTCTTCATGACTTTCGGCTACGACGACTACCACCAGCTTCGGCACTCCACCCGGGAGCATGCCGGCGAGGCCCTGGCGCCGTAGGCCGCGTGATACACCAACTCAACTAAATTCCAGCTCTAATGGTTAAATATGGATGCATAGTAGTCTACTACGGTAGGCCGGGCGCTTTTTGCCTAAAATAACTCTCTGCCCCTTGGATGGGGCCTCTTTCTTGAAAAAAAAATCCGTGTGTACCCAAGGGGATCTGCCGACACACGCCTCGTGATGCATCGAGCGGCGTGCTCCAGGTGCTTCTCTCCTTGGCTCATGCGCCCTCGATCAGCTAGCGATCGAAATGTTCCCGGCTAATTTGCTCGTCACACGCTGACGATCTCATGTCCCACGGCTCATCGTTCCTCGGCTTAACCATGTGAATGGATCCGGTCTGCACCTCGCCGGAGCGATCCCATCGGCATCGGGCCGAGCGGCCATGCAACGTCAGCCATGCCAGAATGCTGCGTCGACGAGCAGACTGACGATGGCGGCTCTAGTGTCTCCGACATGTCCTTGTGGAAGGATGCAGACCACGCGGAGTCGGCGCACATGTTGGGTGCATCACCGTTCACGCTGCAAAGATGGGCATCCCTGTGTTCCCATGCCAGGCGATGAGCTGGCCGGCGTGGCGGCCAGAATCGCACGCACCTAAGCCGCCGGTGACTGGCGCATGGACGTAGGCCTTTATGAATTTTGAAAGGGTCGATGTACGGCTGTATGCATGTGACACTTTTACAATTTATGTAATTGTGTTGTGCTATCATCTATTTTGATGATTGATTGAAGAAATTCCCACACATCTTGAAGGTCCAGAAATTCCCACACATCGTGGCATCCTGACTGAAATGGCGGCGAGTCCTCAGCACATCATCCCGGCTGCGGCGCCTGGTGGGCGGCGGCTTTTCCAACACGGGAGAGGGGCTGAGAGAGGCGCCAACTTGTTGATGGGAGGAGGTTTTCGAACTAGTCGGACGTTGGAGACGAGATGGATCATCCACCATGGCTGCTATGCTCGCGAGCAGATGGGATCTGGTGTAGGAAGATCAGATTGTGCGCTAGGCAGCTCGTACGTACAGCCGGTATCACATGAAGAGCCGAGCCTAGAGGCACAAATGAGCCAAGGGAGGCAGGCATAAGGGTGGCCTAGAGTGGGACGTTCGATGCATCGGGAGTACAAGTGTCGGCAGATCCCCTCGGGTACGCACGAGCGGCAATTTGCATCCAGTGTCCACATATTTTTTTTCCTCTTTCTCCCCCCTTCGTATTTAGTGTCGAAATATCAATGTTAAAAATTATACCATTGAAAACTATGTTCAAATACGAATTCAATTATCTAATTTTGATGATATGTATTAACATTTTGTTAATTAAATTTATGATCAAATTTAACATAAAATACGAAGAGGGCCAATAAACCAAGACGAAGGTAGTAACAACCTCTACCTAAGTGTATCATTACTCGTACTCAACTAAGGTTGGCATCTGCTCTCTAAAGAAAAGGTTGGCATCTGCTCCTCCCGTAGTAAGAAAAAAGATACTGAGATGTACTCCATTCATTTATATTTGGTGTATTAGTTTTTTTTAAAACAAAATCACAATGTAATGTGTATTTATCTTTTCCTCACAGTTTTTCATGCGTGCCCTTCCATCATCCATTACATGTCATAGATAAAAAAGTACTACCTAGTTCCCAATAGGAAGGTAGTAAAAACATATTCCTCTCTCTCTGATTGCATGCGCTCACATTTCTCTCTCCCCCATCTCACCGATTGATTTTATTCTGGTGCAACAAGATTTAGCTGCCTTTTATTCCGTTGTTGGTTATTTTGTTGCCACTAATTATCTTGCTAACTACCTAATTGGCTAAGGCCTATGGTATTTTTGTCAAAAATTCTCCTCAATTTTGTGCCTTGATCATCGTGCCAAAAAATACACCTTATGTAAAGGAACAGTGGGAGTATCACACATGTGGCACGAAGCAATTTCACCCTAACTTTTTTGATGGCAAGTTTAGTTACCCGAGGATGACAACTTTAGTTGTGAAGCATGACAACTTTCTGTTTGGATGGCAAGTTTCAGTTTTTTGGGGTTTATTTTTTTAGATGACAATTTTAGTTTAAAAAACGCCAGGGCGGTGTTACTTCATGCCCCCCTGCGAGCAAAACTAAAATTGTGGTATGAAGTAACACCACCCTGGTGTTTCTTGTTGATGAATATTTCATAACGCCGGTCAAGCAAAAGATGTCGCCAAGACATGAGAGCATGAATAGCAACTACTAATTCTATATCACTATTCTGAAATTCTTCTGAGGAGGACACAAGTAATGAGAGGACAAATGAATGATATAACATTCTTGCATAAGAACACCACCAAAGTTCTTGAAGAGAGGCATCACAGAAGATTTGAAAGGCTTTGATTCATCCAAGAGAATGAGAATATGAGGATGGCATCAAAGTAAATAACCATGAACTTATCGAGATAATCCATGAAGACATATCTCACCAATCTAGAGAACGTTGGAGGAGTGTTGGTGAGATGAATAGATATCACTGAGAAACTTTTCTAGAAAGAAATCGACGAAAACACAAACCATCGGGACACCATCGAACAATGGAGAAGCATTGGCACTCAGAGCAAACAAGTGATCCGAAGGAATATGAATCGAAATCGAACAGTGACTTGAGGGATGCGTCAATTAAAGTGCCTTAGAAAGACAATTAATGATGGATTTGCTTGGCGACAACCAAACAATTCCTAAAATCCCATCGATTTTAGAAATGCCAAGTGGCACGAGAAAAAATAATTGAAAGTATGACCTCCTATGATTATTCAATCTTTAGCGGCCGTAATAAAGGCGAGGGTCCCGATCTTTCGATGAGATGATAGTTATTGACTTGGTGGAGAACGACTTTGATGATCCAACTACAAACGTGCACGACATTGCGCCTTAGCAATCGCTAAACCAATCTCCTGAGATTACTGACGATGCCAGAAGCCCGATTAGCCCGATCACGAAGGTCTATTCCTGCACGAAATCGAATAACAAGCAAGAATATGACAATGCAATCTAAATATTGTGAATGTATATGAAGTATTGATAAGGTGGGGATCCGAAAGTGCAACTAATCCCCGACTGGTTTTGATAATTAATAACAACATATAGCTCATTGAACTAATATCCATTCAAGTTAAATATTTCAGGAAGTTCAATGATTGGCATGGCATGGACTAGAGATGTGGACCCCTCAAAATGCTAAGGACAAAGTTTGGCAAAAGGTCAAGACTCTACATTTCTATTTTAGTGATCCAAGATCACATTGAGTCTATAGGAAAGCCAATAATATTAAAAGGGGATGACATGTTGCTTAATGATCTAGTTACTCAAGTGCTTAGGGATATTGCTCCAGAACCCTCAGCCACTTTCTCAATTTCCACATATGTCCAAAACCCTAAGTCAAAATCGGCCCCACTGATTTGATCCATCCGGCGCCACCGAGTTCATTTGACATAGCCACTGCCAGAAACCCTAGACAATTCGGTCACACCGATACGGATCTCAATCTCATCGAGATGGCTTTGCAAACTCTTTGTTTCCCTTCATCACATTTCGGTCTCACCGAGAAGAGCGACCGGTCCCAGCGAGTTTGCATGGTAAACTCTCTGTTTCCCTTCGTAACGTTTCGGTCTCATCGAAATGAGCGATCGGTCCCACCGAGTTTGCTTGACCAATTCAATGTATTGCTATTTGCTGAAATCGCTCTCACCGAGTTCATGCAATCAGCGTCACCGAGATGAGGTTTTTCCCTAGCACTAGCACATCGGTCACACCGAGTTGATCATGTTGGTCCCACCGAGATTCTTAACGTTCACATCTTGAACTGCTTCGGTCTCACCGAGTTCTCCTATTTGGTTTGACCAAGTTGGGTAAAATGTGTGTAACGGTTGGATTTTCTGTGGAGGCTATATATACCCCTCCACCCCATTTCCATTTGGGAGAGAGCTGTCAGAACATGCCTACACTTCCACTACTCATTTTCTGAGAGAGAACCACCTGCTCATGTGTTGAGACCAAGATATACCAATCCTACCACAAGAATCTTGATCTCTAGCCTTCCCCAAGTTGCTTTCCACTTAAATCAACTTTCCACCATATCAAAATCTATCAGAGATAGTTGAGTGTTGGGGAGACTATCACTTGAAGCACAAGAGCAAGGAGTTCATCATCAACACACCATTTATTACCTTTTGGAGAGTGGTGTCTCCTAGATTGGTTAGGTGTCACTTGGGAGCCTCCGACAAGATTGTGGAGTTGAACCAAGGAGTTTGTAAGGGAAATGAGATCGCCTACTTCGTGAACATCTACCCGAGTGAGGCAAGTCCTTCGTGGGCGATGGCCATGGTGTGACAGACAAGGTTGATTCTTCGTGGATCCTTCATGGGTGGAGCCCTCCGTGGATTCGCGCAGCCGTTACCCTTCGTGGATTGAAGTCTCCATCAACATGGATGTACGATAGCACCACTATCGGAACCACGCCAAAAATCTCCGTGTATCCATTGCGCTTGCACTCTCCAAACCCCTCGCTTTACCTTCGTATGCAATGCTTTGCTTTTCGCTGCTACACTCTTAGAATTGCATGTGTAGGTTGGTTACTTGACTTGTTCTAATGCTAAATTTTGCCAACACTTAAAATTGGAAAATGCTAGGTTTTTATTTGGTCAAGTAGTCTAATCACCCCCCTCTAGACCTACTTTCGATCCTACAATTGGTATGCGAGCTGTGGTCTCCATTTGCCTCGATTTCCATAGCTTTGGTGATCATAGCCTTGGTTTCAAAACCTAGGAGAGTATGGCGTCTAGCGAGGGAAGTTATCACCGTAGAGGTCCTTACTTTGATAGTACTAATTTTGCTTGTTGGATACATAAAATGAAAATGCATATTCTTGGACATAACCCTAGCATTTGGGCTATTGTGCGAATTGGTTTGCAAGGTGAATACTTCGAGGATGGAAGAGAACTAGATCGTGAAGCGTCCGCGAAAGAATTGAAGATGTTGCAATACAATGCTCAAGCTTGCGATATTCTTTTCAACGGATTGTGCCTCGAAGAATTCAACAAAATCATTCGTCTTGAGAATCCAAAGGAAATTTGGGATATTTTGATTGATATGGACGAGGGTACCGAGTCCGTCAAGGAATCCAAGTTGGATGTGCTTCAAAGTCAACTTGATAAGTTCAAGATGAAGGATGGTGAATGAGTCGATGAAATGTACTCTAGGCTTTCTCTCATCACAAATGAGATTGCTTGCTAGCTTAGGAAGAGAAGAGATGACCGATAAATTCATCATCAAGAAGATCCTAAGAGCCTAGGACGGAAAATATGATACCGTGTGCACTTTGGGTCCAAATGATGCCCAACTACAAAGATCTCAAGCCAACGAAAGTAATTGGTAGAATTGTTGCTCATGAGATGTCACTCAAGGATAAGGAAGAGCTTCACAACAAGTCTAGTGGTGCTTACAAAGCCTCATGTGATGCTCCTACCACATCAAGTGAGAAACAAGTCTTGAATGAATAATTGAGCTTAATGGTGAAGAACTTCAATAAATTCTAAAAGAATAGAAGCAAAGAGAGAAGTTCCAAGTCAAGGTCCTACAATGACAAAAGATCTTCTAGTCGTGATCGCAATTGCTACAATTGTGGGAGACCCGGACACTAGTCAAATGGGTGTACAACTCCATACAAGAGAAGAGAGGATTCACCCAAAAGAAGAAGTAAAAGAGATGAATCACCACCAAGAGAGAGAAGGAGTAGAGATGATCGTTATGAACGAAGACCCTCTCATAGAAACAAGGATTTGGAAATAATGGACAAATCATCAAGGAGCTACACGAGACGAAGACATCAAGCTCATGTTGGTGAATGGGTATCCGGTTCCGACTCCGATAACTACTTCGAGAGAGGCTATCACTCCGACTCCGAAGATACTCAAGATGAAGGTGTTGCCGGAATTGCTCTTGTGCCATCCAACTCCTACGATATATTTGACTTACCTAATGAAGGAATTGGAAGATGCTTCATGGCTAAAGGCACTCACACCCCGAATATCTTAATTTCAATAGTGATGAAGATGATTTGCTAGGAGATGATGATTTACTTGTTGGTAGCACTAGTGAATAAAACTATGATGAAATTGCTATTAATCATGCTAATCAAGATGAAATAAATTATAATGATAAGAAGGAGATTGAAAGAACTAAACTGTCTTAAGTTAGCTCATGAAACTACCTTAGAGGATCATCGAGAACTTTTAAAAACTCACGAGAAGCTACGCTTCGAGAAGCTCAACTTAGAGCAAGAGCATGGGTTCTTAAAGGCAATCAATGATGATCTTGGAAAGAAACGTTCTTCTTACATTGGCAAGCGTTTACTCTTGTCTACTTATATGCCTCAAGTAAAATCTAGCAATAAGTACAAGAAAGATTCTTCCTCTAGTAGTAACAATAATCATGCTAAATCCAATATTGTTGCTTCTAGTAGTTCTTTTAATTCTACTAATGATTCTCTTAGCCAAGTTACACTTGAGCAAGAAAATAGCTTATTGAAGGGAATTATAGAGAAAGGTGTTTACAAGAGTTTTGCTGGGAGTAAGCAATTTGAGGAAATTGTATGTAAGCAAGGAAGGCACCGGAAGAATGAAGGTGTTGGTTTTGAATGAAAGTTAAATGCCAATGGAGTTGAGTGGGAAGAAGATCAATACTCCAAGACAAATTTTGTTCCTCAACAAGAGAAGTATGACCCCACTTCCTTCAAGGGAACACAAATTCAAGATGATATTCCACCACAAGACCACAAGCTAAAGGGCAAGGACAAGCTTCAAGAAGAGATTGATTCATTTGAAGAAGCTCCTAAGGCCTTGGTCAACTGGGTTCCCTAGACTACTGTAAGTTCTACTTCATCAAGTACGACTACAACTCCGAGGATTCCAATCAAGTTGATGTGGATCCCAAAGAAGAAGAACTAGAGAGTTCTTTAGGGTGACTCCGCCAACTTATTTCATTCATATTCATTTTGGCAAGGACAAGTGCAATCAACTTCCATATCTTGCACTAGTTCAAGGAGTCAAAACCCTCTTATTGGTAAGACAAGGGACAAGGCAATCTAATGCTTTCATGGACATCATTGTGTGTGTGTTTCACTCTATGTCTATGGAGATCCTTGTATGTTGCTTGTGGGACTAACCCATGTAGGTATTGAAAGTGCAACTCACTCCAATGGATTGCTCCAAATGGTCTACACCAACATTGAGCATCCACATCTTCAACATCTACATGAAGTCATCATCGACAAAACCCAAGGTTAGTTCATCCCTCTAAGGGGGGATATCACATCTAGGGGGAGCTTTACTCTAAGAATTGAGCTAAAGCAACTCTAATGGCGTGAACGCAACAATGATTTATGTAAAAGTGGTAACCCCACTTGTGCTTAAACGATGAGTATGACCTTTGATCAAATGTTCTCATTTGACTCCTAAGTCAATATACTCATATATAGATGACCTAGTCATCGCCAATTGTTTGATAGATACTAGGGTGCTTGTGCATGCATTTCCATATGTTTTATTTGCCATCTTATTGTGTGAGCATGTTGGTTGCATATTTTTCTCCATTCGAGGACATCCATTTGTTGCTTTGATTGTTTGTTTTTTTCTCTTTTGCCAAATGGATGGACACGACTGCCTAAGTACTCCCTCTAGCTATCTATGCTTTTCTTGTCTCAAACTCTATTCATGCTACATCACTAAGTTTGGACAAGTCGAATTTGGACCCACTAGGTGAGGAGCACTCGGTACCACCGATCCGTCAAGGGCTTAAACTCCAAAACCTCTTAACGCATCTCGGTCAGACCAACTCATTCCACTCGGCCTCACCAAATTCATTAAGTTGATCTAGGTTTTCACCTCGGTGCAACCGATTAGAACAGTTCGGTCACACCGAGTTGCAGTAACTGCCAGCAGTTTTGCATCTCGGTGCCACCGAGTCGTTCCACTCGGTCACACCGACATTGACTAGGTATATATACCACGGGTTGAAATTTTGAAAACTCCTCCAACCTCTCGACCACGCCTCCCAGCTCTGCTGCCCCCATGGTCTCCGAATCATCGTCGTCGTCGCCAGTGCCTCCTGCCGCTGGTCTCGACCGCCGTCAACGGAATCTGCACCACCCTTGTCGCCGTAGCGAGTTGATCACCAAGTTAGGGTATGAGCTCGACCCTGTTGTGCTTTCTCAAACTCCGATTCTTGCACAAAATACATTGCCATTGTTCTTACCACGTATGAGATCGTTCTATCCACTACGAAATTCCCTTGAATAGATTTGATGCCAAAACTTAGGGTTAGGTTTCCGCCGAACCCATCACGGACCGACCGATCTAAGGATCTCAGTCACACCGATTGGCCTTGGCCATTGCACTATGTACAACTCAGACTGACCGAAATACACAAATTGGTGCGACCGAAATCACTTTCTTAATGGAACCCTAGTTTCTCGAAATCACCGAACTGCCTCTCGGTCTGGCCGAAATAGGTATGTTTAGACTCTGGTTAAGCTTCGGTGCCACCGAGTTTGTCAAATCGGTAGCTCCAAAATGCTTTCTGCAGAAAACTAAAGTTAAGTTTTTGTCTCAACTTTTTGCCAAAACAGCTGTACTTTGTGATGCTCATCCACTCTATCCACCCCTATCAATTCACAGGATCAGCTTGCAGATATGCCAGAGAACAGTAACAGTCAGAACAGGTCAGAGGAGTAGATGAACCTCAGTGAGGGCACTAGTCCCTCCAACAACATCTATGATGAAGGTAGCAGAAGCACACCTAGACCAAAAGCTACTACCAAGTCAAGAAAGAAGAAAAAAGCTGACAGTGAAGATGAGGACTTTGTGGGTCAAGAGGTCACTTCGAAGAAGCAACCTGTGAGAAAGGAGAATGCTGCTAGAACTGTCAAACCTGGACTGAATAGGGAAGCTCCTGCCAAGATGATTCCCATGTCAAAAGATGGAGCCTCCACTCAAGCAGGGGCGGATCTAGTGTACAAGCAATGAGGGCAGCTGCCCCCACTCAATTTTCAGTGTCTTTGTAATATGCCAAGCTAAATAGTGATTTGCCCCCATTTAGCAAAGATTTTTTCACCATTTAACACATCTTTGCCCCCTCTAAAATTTGATCTTGGGTTCGCCCCTGCACTCAAGAAACTATGGAGTTCACTCTTGAAGCAAGAGAAGATGAGGCTGCTGGAGGAAATAAAAGGAAGGAAAGAGTCAAGAAGACTACAACCAGAGTCATTGGAAGACCATCCATGAGGGATGATGATGACGATGATGATGATGAGGAGGAAGAGGAAGAGCCTATTACACCTTCTGCAAAGACTCATAAGCTGATGGGGGATGCCATCTAGTCTAGGGCTGCTCCATCTAAGCCCAAAACTGCCCCCAAGCCTTCAGATCAAGCTCATGCATCCAAGCCTTCAACTCCCAAGACATCAACAAGAAACATCACTGTTGCTGAGAAGAACAAGGTCCCAGTGCCAGAAGTTCAAGATGAAGCTCAAGAACAAGTTCAAGGAGAAGATTCTTCTTCTGATGATGAGTCTCTGATGCTCAGGAAGCTCAAGCCAAAGATACCTTATCATAATGATGCTCATCTTGTGGCTGAGAACATGAAACTAAGAAAGGATGTAGGTATGAGACTTTGGAGACAGACTGATCCCTATGCCACTAGAAGAAGAACTGATGTTGACTACATGTTCCACACCAAAGAACAACAAGACTTCTATGTGACTGTTCTATTAGATAAGAAGCCTATTGTCTGCAACATGCAATGGGTTGACTGGAAGTACATTGACAAGCATGCATATTACTTTCGCCATGTGCATGAGAGTTTCATGATGAACGAGGTTGATAAATTTGTTGGACGAAAGCTGACCAGATGGAACGATGAGATGATTATGCAATTATACTCCACTGCTCATTTCTATCCCGATGGAAGGATTATCTGGATGACATAAGGCACAAGATATCAATATACTATCTTAGAATGGGCAAATTTTATCAATGCCCACAAGGAATATGAGAATGACATAGATGTATATGCTAAGCCTAGGAAAGATCACGATTCTATGGCCAACATGTATATGCCCATTCCTGAAAGGGACATGAAGTCACACAAGCTTGGTTCCATATACCATCTGTTGCCTAGACTGACCACAATCAATACCATCTTGAGGCACACTCTTTTTCCCAGGTCAGGAGATCATAGGATGATCCGTGGTCACTCAATCAATTTGCTTCACATGTTTGATAAACCAGAGAAATTCAAAGTCATGAGCCTGATTGTTGAGACAATCAAGAGAACTACAGCAGACCAAAAGAGATCTTGTGGATATGCCCCTCACATTCAGATGTTGATCAACTCCAAGCTTGCAACACGAACATATCTACTTGACAAGAGACATCTACCTCTTAGGCCAGATTTCGAGGACAATGCGATTGTCATGGATGCATCACATCCTACTTCAGTGGAAGGCCAAGAGAAGATTGAGAAAGCCAAAGCAGCAAAAGCATCAAGTGCTTATGGAGTCCCCAAGACCAAGCAAGACCATCTCAGTTATCTGCTTGAGGCCACTCTAAGGATTGAGAAGAGCCTGGCCAACTTGACTCAGAATCAAGAGAGTCTTGATAGTATCGTTGAAACCAAATTCTATGATCTTGATGTGAATATCACTGAGATAAAAGCAGTTGTGGGGAAGCTTAAGGAAGATGCATAGGACAGGGATACCACTGATGCTTTCCAGAGAGTCCCAAGAGGACCAAGATCATTAGCTGTGCTAGTTGTCGAGCCTAGGAATACACTTTCAGCACATGCAGCCACTACCACAGTTGTTCCGCCAGTGTTAACTCCTCCAGCTGCATAGACTTTGTCTGAAGCGTTTGCAGATGCTCTTATCTCCATGCTGTCTATGCACACCGGAGCCACCAGCGAGAAGACTTCTTCAGCAGCTCCTGGAGATTGTGCCTAGAGTTCCGTATAGCAGTATGCATTTTCAAGCTTTTTGGTAACTTGTTGCCAAAGGGGGAGAAAGTTTATAGATCATTAGGCTTCAAGAGAGAGAGAGAGAGAGTTTTGCTTCCTTTTGTTGGTTTTCGCTTGCTACTCAGTTTGTTTGGTTATAGCTACAATTTGCTTATGCTCATGAGATACTTATGTGGTAGATCATACTGCGATTAATGTGTACTTGCATGATTGTGTATGATCATTCACTTGTTTGTTTTGGTGATGAGTTCTTGTTAAATCTTACCATTTTGAGCGATCCACCAAGATGTATGTGACATGGAAGAGTAACCCATGATCCTAATCGATTGTGCATTTGCATTCAAAATCAAATCTTAAATAATGCACAAATTTAGGGAGAGCTCTTGCTTATCACATACCTCTCAAAGCAACGACGTATTTCATTCCTATTATCATTTGTCGAAGATTTGATCTATATGTTGTCATCAATTACCAAAAAGGGGGAGATTGAAAGTGCAACTAATCCCCGGGTGGTTTCAATAATTAATAACAACATACAACTCATTGTACTAATTCCATTCAAGTTAAATATTTCAGGAAGTTCAATGATTGGCATGGCATGGACTAGAGATGTTGACCCCTCAAAATGCTAAGGACAAAGTTTGGCAAAATGTCAAGACTCTACATTTCCATTTTAGTGATCCAAGATCACATTAAGTCTATAGGAAAGACAATACTATTAAAAGGGGATGACGTGTTGCTTAATGATCTGGTTGCTCAAGTGCTTAGTGATATCGCTCCAAAACCCTCAGCCACTTTCTAAATTTCCACATATGTCCAAAACCCTAAGTCAAAATCGGCCCCACTGATTTGATCCATCCGGCGCCACCGAGTTCATTTGACATAGCCACTGCTAGAAACCCTAGACAATTCGGTCACACCGATACGGATCTCGGTCTCACCGAGATGGCTTTGCAAACTCTTTGTCTCCCTTCGCACATTTCGGTCTCACCGAGAAGAGCGACCGGTCCCACCGACTCTGTTTCCCTTCGTAACATTTCGGTCTCACCGAAATGAGCGAGCGGTCCCACCGAGTTTGCTTGACCAATCTCTGTATTGCTATTTGCTGAAATCGCTCTCACCGAGTTCATGCAATCGGCGTCACCGAGATGAGGTTTTCCCCTAGCACTAGCACATCGGTCACACCGAGTTGATCATGTTGGTCCCACCGAGATTCCTAACGTTCACATTTTGAACTGCTTCGGCCTCACCGAGTTCTCCTATTTGGTCTGACCGAGTTGGGTAAAATGTGTGTAACAGTTGGATTTTGTGTGGAGGCTACATATACCCCTCCACCCCCATTTCCATTTGTGAGAGAGCTGTCAGAACATGCCTACACTTACACTACTCATTTTGCGAGAGAGAACCACCTGCTCATGTGTTGAGACCAAGATATACAAATCCTACCAAAAGAATCTTGATCTCTAGCCTTCCCCAAGTTGCTTTCCACTTAAATCATCTTTCCACCATATCCAAATGTGTGTGTGTGTGTGAGAGAGAGAGAGAGAGTTGAGTGTTGGGGAGACTATCACTTGAAGCACAAGAGCAAGGAGTTCATCATGAACACACCATTTATTACCTTTTGGAGAGAGGTGTCTCCTAGACTGGTTAGGTGTCACTTGGGAGCCTCCGACAAGATTGTGGAGTTGAACCAAGGAGTTTGTAAGGGAAAGGAGATCGTCTACTTCATGAAGATCTACCCGAGTGAGGCAAGTCCTTCGTGGGCGATGGCCATGGTCTGATAGACAAGGTTGATTCTTCGTGGATCCTTCATGGGTGGAGCCCTCCGTGGCTTCGCGCAGCCGTTACCCTTTGTTGGTTGAAGTCTCCATCAACGTGGATGTACGGTAGCACCACCTATCGGAACCGCGCCAAAAATCTCCGCGTCTCCATTGAGCTTGCACTCTCCAAACCCCTCCCTTTACCTTCATATGCAATGCTTTGCTTTTTGCTGCAACACTCTTAGAATTGCATGTGTAGGTTGGTTACTTGACTTGTTCTAATGCTAAAATCTACCAACACTTAAAATTGGGAAAAGGCTAGGTTTTTATTTGGTCAAGTAGTCTAATCACCCCCTCTAGACCTACTTTCGATCCTACAATCGGTATGAGAGCTTTGGTCTCCATTTGCCTTGATTTCCATAGCTTTGGTGATCATAGCCTTGGTTTCAAAACCAAGGAGAGTATGGCATCTAGCGAGGGAAGTTATCACCATAGAGGTCCTTACCTTGATGGTACTAATTTTGCTAGTTGGAAACATAAAATGAAAATACATATTCTTGGACATAACCATGCCGTTTGGGCTATTGTGCGAATTGGTTTGGAAGGTGAATACTTCGAGGAGGGAAGAGAACTAGATCGTGAAGCGTCCGTGGAAGAATTGAAGATGTTGCAATACAATGCTCAAGCTTGCGATATTCTTTTCAACGGATTGTGCCCCGAAAATTCAACAAAATCAGCCGTCTTGAGAATGCAAAGGAAATTTGGGATACTTTGGTTGATATGCACGAAGGTACCAAGTCCGTCAAGGAATCCAAGTTGGATGTGCTTCAAATTCAACTTGATAAGTTCAAGATGAAGGATGGTGAAGGAGTCGATGCAATGTACTCTAGGCTTGCTCTCATCACAAATGAGATTGCTAGCTTAGGAAGAGAAGAGATGACCGACAGATTCATCATCAAGAAGATCCTAAAAGCCTTGGACGGAAAATATGACACCGTGTGCACTTTGATCAAAAGGATGCCCAACTACAAAGATCTCAAGCCAACGAAAGTCATTGGTAGAATTGTTTCTCATGAGATGTCACTCATGGATAAGGAAAAGCTTCACAACAAGTCTAGTGGTGCTTACAAAGCCTCATGTGATGCTCCTACCACATCAAGTGAGAAACAAGTCTTGAATGAATAATTGAGCTTAATGGTGAAGAACTTCAACAAATTCTACAAGAATAGAAGCAAAGAGAAAAGTTCCAAGTCAAGGTCCTACAATGACAAAAGATCTTCTAGTCCTGATCGAAATTGCTACAATTGTGGGAGACCCGGACACTAATCAAATGAGTGTACAACTCCATACAAGAGAAGAGAAGATTCACCCAAAAGAAGAAGTAAAAGAGATGAATCACCACCAAGAGAGAGAAGGAGTAGAGATGATCGTTATGAACGAAGACCCTCTCGTAGAAGCAAGGATTCGGAAAGGAAGGAAAAATCATCAAGGAGCTACACAAGATGAAGACATCAAGCTCATGTTGGTGAATGGGCATCCGGTTCCGACTCCGATAACTACTTTGAGAGAGGCTATCACTCCGACTCCGAAGATGCTCAAGATGAAGGTGTTGCCGGAATTGCTCATGTGTCATCCAACTCCTACGATATATTTGACTAACCTAATGAAGGAATTGGAAGATGCTTCATGGCTAAAGGCCCTCACACCCCGAATATCTTGATTTCAATAGTGATGAAGACGCTTTGCTAGGAGATGATGATTTACTTGTTGGTAGCACTAGTGATGAAAGCTATGATGAAATTGCTATTAATCATGCTAATCAAGATGAAACGAATGATAATGATAAGAAGGAGATTGAGCGTCTAACTAAAGAACTAAACACTCTTAAGTTAGCTCATGAAACTACCTTAGAGGATCATCTAAAACTTTCAAAAACTCATGAGAAGCTACGCTTCGAGAAGCTCAACTTAGAGCAAGAGCATGGGTTCTTAATGGCAATCAATGATGATCTTCGAAAGAAAAGTTCTTCTTACATTGCCAATCATTTACTCTTGTCTACTTATATGCCTCAAGTAAAATCTAGCAATAAGTACAAGAAAGATTCTTCCTCTAGTAGTAACAATAATCATTTTAAATCCATTATTGTTGCTTCTAGTAGTTCTCTTGATTCTACTAATGATTCTCTTAGCCAAGTTACACTTGAGCAAGAAAATAGCTTATTGAAGGGAATTACAGAGAAAGGTGTTTACAAGAGTCTTGCCGGGATTAAGCAATTTGAGGAAATTGTACGTAAGCAAGGAAAGCACCGGAAGAATCAAGGTGTTGGTTTTCAACGGAAGTTAAATACCAATGGAGTTGAGTGGGAAGAAGATCAATACTCCATGACAAATTTTGTTCCTCAACAAGAGAAGTATGACCCCACTTCCTTCAAGGGAACACAAACTCAAGATGATCTTCCACCACAAGGCCACAAGCTAAAGGGCAAGGACAAGCTTCAAGAAGAGCGATCGGTCCCACCGAGTTTGCATGGTAAGCTCTCTGTTTCCTTTCGTAACATTTCAGTCGCACCGAAATGAGTGGTCGGTCCCACCAAGTTTGCTTGACCAATTCTCTGTATTGCTATTTGCTGCAATCAGATTCACCGAGTTCATGCAATCGGCGCTACCAAGATGAGGTTTTGCCCTAGCCCTAGCACATCGATCACACCGAGTTGATCATGTTGGTCCCACCGAGATTCCAAACGTTCACATTTTGAACTGCTTCGTTCTCACCGAGTTCTCCTATTTGACGTGACTGAGTTGGGTAAAATGTGTGTAACAGTTGGATTTTGTGTGGAGGCTATATATACCCCTCCACCACCATCTCCATTTGTGAGAGAGCCATCAGAACGTGCCTACACTTCCACTACTCATTTTCTGAGAGAGAACCACCTGCTCATGTGTTGAGATCAAGATATACCAATCCGACCGCAAGAATCTTCATCTCTAGCCTCCCCCAAGTTGCTTTCCACTCAAATCATCTTTCCACCATATCCAAATTTGTGAGAGAGAGTTGAGTGTTTGGGAGTCTATCACTTGAAGCACAAGAGCAAGGAGTTCATCATCAACACACTATTTATTACCTTTTGGAGTGTGGTGTCTCCTAGATTGGTTAGGTGTCACTTGGGAGCCTCCGACAAGATTGTGGAGTTGAAACAAGGAGTTTGTAAGGGCAAGTATATCGCCTAGTTTGTGAAGATCTACCCGAGTGAGGCAAGTCCTTCATGGGAGATGGCCATGGTGGGCTAGACAAGGTTGCTTCTTCGTGGACCCTTCGTGAGTGGAGCCCTCCGTGGACTCGCGCATCCATTACCCTTTGTGGGTTGAAGTCTCCATCAATGTGGATGTACGATAGCACCACCTATCAGAACCACGCCAAAAATCTCCGTGTCTCCATTGCGTTTGCACTCTCCAAACCCCTCCCTTTACCTTCATATGCAATGCTTTACTTTCTGCTTCTACACTCTTAGAGTTGCATGTGTAGGTTGGTTACTTCACTTGTTCTAATTCCTAAAATCTGCCAACACTTAAAATTGGGAAAAGGCTAGGTTTTTATTTGGTCAAGTAGTCTAATCACCCCCCACTAGACCTACTTTCGATCCTGCAGGACCGAAGCGGCCTTGGTTTGGTAGTTGGATGATACGTCTCCAACGTATCTATAATTTTTGATTGTTTCATGCTATTATTTATGATGTTTTGGATGTTTAATGGGCTTTGCTATACACTTTTATATTATTTTTGGGACTAACCTATTAACCCAAAGGCCCAATCCAGATTGCCGTTTGTGCCTATTTCAGGGTTTTACAGAAAAGGAATATCAAACGGAGTCCAAACGGAATGAAACCTTCGGGAGAGATATTTTTGGAGCGATACCTTCACGGGAGACTTGAGAATCACAGAATAGGGCTGACGTGGCATCCACAAGGGTGGGGGGCGCCCCCCCTATAGGGCGCGCCCCCCTACCTCGTGGGCCCCACATTTGGCCCCATGGTGCCCTCCTTCATCCTATATATACCTATGTACCCCAAAAACATCAGACACGGAGAGAAAACCCTAGTTCCACCACCGCAACCTTCTGTTCCCGTGAGATCCCATCTTGGGGCCTGTTCCGGAGCTCCGCCGGAGGGGGGATCTACCACGGAGTGCTACTACATCATCATCATTGCCTCACCATGAGTTGTGCGTAGTTTACCACAGACCTTCGGGTCCATAGTTAGTACCTAGATGGCTTCTTCTCTCTCTTTGGATCTCAATACCAAGTTCTCCTCGGTCTTCGAGGAGATCTATTCGATGTAATCTCTTTTTGCGGTGTGTTTGTCGAGATCTGATGAATTGTGGGTTTATGATCAAGATTATCTATGAGAAATATTTGGTTCTTTTCTGAATTCTTTTATGTATGATTATAATATCCTTGCAAGTCTCTTCGAATTATTGGTTTGGTTTGGCCTACTAGATCTATAGTTCTTACAATGGGAGAAGTGCTTGGCTTTGGGTTCAATCTTGCGGTGTCCTTTCCCAGTGACAGTAGGGGCAGCAAGGCACGTATTGTATTGTTGTCATCGAGGCTAAAAAGATGGGGTTTATATCATATTGCTTGAGTTTATCCCTCTACATCATGTCATCTTGCTTAAGACGTTACTCTGTTCTTATGAACTTAATACTCTAGATGTATGCTGGATAGCGATCGATGTGTGGAGTAATAGTAGTAGATGCAGAATCGTTTCGGTCTACTTGTTTCGGACGTGATGCCTATATATAATGATCATGCCTAGATATTCTCATAATTATTCGCTTTTCTATCAATTGCTCAACAGTAATTCGTTCACCCACCGTAGAATTCTGCTACCAGGAGAGAAGCCACTAGTGAAACCTATGGCCCTGGGTCTATTCTCAACATATCAATCTACAATCTACTTTACTTTTCCGTTTTTTACTTTCTGTTCTTATATCCAAAAATACCAAAAATATCAACTATCCTATCTATCAGATCTCACTTTCGTAAGTGACCGTAAAGGGATTGACAACCCCTTATCGCGTTGGCTGCGAAGTTCTTATTTGTTTGTGCAGGTGCGAGGGACTCGCGCGTGGTCTCCTACTGGATTGATACGTTGGTTCTCAAAAACTGAGGGAAATACTTACGCTACTGTGTTGCATCACCCTTTCCTCTTCGAGGGAATACAACGCAAGCTCGAGAAGTAGCAAGAAGAAATTTCTGGCGCCGTTGCCAGGGAGGCTTACGCAAAATTCATATACCAAGTACCTATCACAAACCCTTACCTTCGCATTACATTTATTTACCCCTCGTTTTCCTCTCCCCCACTTCACCCTTGCCGTTTTATTTGCCCTTCTTTTTGCCGTGTGTTACCGTTCGCTTGCCTCTTGTTTGCTTGTGTTGCCATGTGCCCTCTATTAGCTTGCATCTTAGCTTGCTAAATATATGGATCCTCATCCACTTGCTAATCTTTTTAAGAGATCCAATTATGTTGAACCAATTGCTAGTGAGTTGCGTGCACTAGATTATCTTTATGGGGTTTTGCTTGAAATTCATGAATCTGAAAATTGTGAAGAATTGTTAAAAGAAAAAGTTATTCATGATAGCTCCTTAATTGAAAATCATGATTGCAATGATGTTATTATAAATTCTATTAATGTCAATTGTGCTAATGATATGCAAAACCCTAAGCTTGGGGATGCTAGTATTGCTATGTCTACTACTTGTTGCAATGATCATGATTGGAGAGATTCTTCTTATGATCTTGAATATTTATTTAATCCCCATGATGAATGTAACATTGATAATAATGTTTGCAATAATATTGATAAAAGTGGGTTTGAAGAGGTCATGACTTTAGTTAATGTTGATCCCACTATTTTGGAAGAGTGCCAACTTCGTATGCATGTGGATCATATTGACAATATGTTTTGTGATAGCTATATTGTTGAATTTTCTTATGATCTTACATACAATTATTATGAGAGAGGAAAATATGGTTGTAGAAATCTTCATGTTACTAAATTACCTCTCTTCATGTTGAGATTGATCTTGTTTTCTTTTTCTTCCTTGCATATGCTAGATCTTGCTTGTCTTGTTAAGTTGTTTTCCTATAAGATTCCTATGCATAGAAAGTATGTTAGACTTAGATATGATTTTCACATGCTATATGATGCTCTCTTTGTGCTTCAATTCTTACATTTCATGTGAGCATCATTGAATTCTCAAGCCTACCTTAATGGCTATAAAGAAAGAGCTTGTTGGGAGGCAACCCAATTTTATATTTTTTTGTTTCTGCTTCTGTTTAGGAATAAATATTGCATCTAGCTTCTGTTTAGATGTGGTTTGTGTTTTAATTAGTGTTTGTGCCAAGTAGAACCTTTGGGAAGACTTGTGTGAAGTTTATATGATCTTGCTGTGAAAAACAGAATCATTAGTGCTCACTAGAATAGCCACCAGATTTAACTAGAGTGTGCTATTTAGTTGATTCTTTTTGCAGACAATTAATAGACAAATTCCTCACGTTTACCAATTTATTTAAATTTGTTTGGAGTTACAGAAGTATGTGAAAGTTACAGATTACTACAGACTGTTCAGTTTTCGACAGATTCTGTTTTTCGTGTGTTGTTTACTTATTTTGACGAATCTATTAGTAGTATTGGAGAGTATGAATCATAGAGAAGTTGGAATACAGTAGGTTTAACACCAATATAAACAAAGAATGAGTTCGTTACAGTACCTTTGAGTGGTGGTTTGTTTTCTTATACTAACGGAGCTCACGAGATTTTTGTCTAAGTTTTGTGTTGTGAAGTTTTCAAGTTTTCAGTATTGCTTTGATGGACTACGGAACAAAGAGTGGAAAGAGCCTAAGCTTGGGGATGCCCAAGGCACCCCAAGGTAAAATTCAAGGACAACCAAAAGCCTAAGCTTGGGGATGCCCCGGGAAGGCATCCCCTCTTTCGTCTTCATCTATCGGTAACTATACTCGGGACTATATTTTTATTCACCACATGATATGTGTTTTACTTGGAGCGTCATGTATTATTTGAGTCTTTGCTTGTTATTGTGCCACAATTATCCTTGCTGGACACACCTTTTTGAGAGAGATAAATATGGCCTAGGAATTGTTAGAACACTCTATGTGCTTCACTTATATCCTTTGAGCTAAATAGTTTGCTCTAGTGCTTCACTTATATCTTTTAGAGCACGGTGGTAATTTTATTTTGTAGAAATTGTTGATCTCTCATGCTTCACTTATATACTTTTGAGAGTCTATTAGAACAGCATGGTAATGTGCTTTGGCAATAAAACTAGCCTTAACATGATAGGCATCCAAGATGAATGTAGTAAAAACTTTCATACTAAGTGCATTGAATATGATGAGAAATTGGATGCTTGATAATTGTTTTGAGATATGAGGATAGTGATATTAGAGTCATGCTAGTGGAGTTATTATGAAATTGAGAAATGCTTGTGTTAAAGTTTGTGATTCCCGTAGCATGCACGTATGGTGAACCGCTATGTGACGAAGTTAGAGCATGAGGTATTTGTAGAGTGTCATCCTTTGTGTGGAGGTCGGGGGCGCGCGAGTGTTAACTCCTACCAACCTCCCCCCTAGGAGCATGCGTTCATTGCTTTGTTTTGATGACTCGTAAATTTTTGCAATAAGTATATGAGTTCTTTATGACTAATGTTGAGTCCATGGATTATACGCACTCTCACCCTTCCACCATTGCTAGCATCTCTTGTACCGCGCAACTTTCTCCGGTACCATACACCCACTATATACCTTCCTAAAAAAAGCCACCATATACCTTCCTCAAAACAGCCACCATACCTACTTATCATGGCATTTCCATAGCCATTTCGAGATATATTGCCATGCAACTTTCCACCGTTCTGTTCATATGACACGCTTCATATTGTCATATTGCCATGCATGATCATGTAGTTGACATCGTATTTGTGGCAAAGCCACCATGCATAATTTTTCATACATGTCACTCTTGATTCACTGCACATCCCGGTACACCGCATGAGGCATTCATATAGAGTCATACTTTATCCTAGTATCGATTTGTAATATCGAGTTGTAAATCAATATAAGTGTGATGATCATCATTATTAGAGCATTGTCCCAAAGAAAAAAAAGAAAAAAAAGAAAAAAAGAAGAAGGAAAGGCCAAAGAAAAAAAAGAAAGGCCAAAAAAGGGACAATTTCTACTATCTTTTTCCACACTTGTGCTTCAAAGGAGCACCCTGTTCTTCATGATAGAGAGTCTCATGTTTAGTCACTTTCATATACTAGTGGGAATTTTCATTATAGAACTTGGCTTGTATATTCCAACGATGGGCTTCCTCAAATGCCCTAGGTCTTCGTGAGCAAGCAAGTTGGATGCACACCCACTTAGTTTCTTTTGTTGAGCTTTCATACATTTTTAGCTCTAGTGCATCCATTGCATGGAAATCCCTACTCACTCACATTGATATCTATTGATGGACATTTCCATAGCCCGTTGATACACCTAGTCAATGTGAGACTATCTCCCTCCTTTTTTTCTTCTCCACAACCACCATTCTATTCCACCCATAGTGCTATATCCATGGCTCACGCTCATGTATTGCGTGAAAGTTGAAAGGTTTTAAAGAATTGAGTATGAAATAAAGTGCTTGGCTGAAACCGGGGTTGTGCATGATATGAATATTTTTTGTGATGAAGAGGGAGCATAGCCAGACTATATGATTTTGTAGGGATAACTTTCTTTAGCCATTGTATTT
This sequence comes from Secale cereale, assembly GCA_902687465.1. Classification (NCBI taxonomy): domain Eukaryota; kingdom Viridiplantae; phylum Streptophyta; class Magnoliopsida; order Poales; family Poaceae; genus Secale; species Secale cereale. The sequence goes on along the minus strand of LR738714.1, from coordinate 329,308,341 downwards.
TGAGAAGACATGATTGCTTTGTTAGTATGCTTGAAGTATTATTATTTCTTATGTCAATATAGACTTTTGTCTTGAATCTTTCAGATCTGAACATCCATGCCACAATAAAGAGAATTACATTGAAAATTATGTTGGTTAGCATTCCACATCAATTTTTTTGTTTTTAACATTTACCTACTCGAGGACGAGTAGGAATTAAGCTTGGAGATGCTTGATACGTCTCCAACGTATCTATAATTTTTGATTGTTCCATGCTATTATTTATGATGTTTTGGATGTTTAATGGGCTTTGCTATACACTTTTATATTATTTTTGGGACTAACCTATTAACCCAAAGGCCCAGTCCAGATTGTTGTTTTTTTTGCTTATTTCAGGATTTACAGAAAAGGAATATCAAACGGAGTCCAAACGGAATGAAACCTTCGCGAGAGATATTTTTGGAGCGATACCTTCACGGGAGACTTGAGAACCACATAATAGGGCTGACGTGGCGTCCACAAGGGTGGGGGCGCGCCCCCTGCCTCGTGGGCCCCACGTTTGGCCCCCCGGCGCCCTCCTTCCTCCTATATATACCTATGTACCCCGAAAACATCAGACACGGAGAGAAAACCCTAGTTCCACCACCGCAACCTTCTGTTCCCGTGAGATCCCATCTTGGGGCCTATTCTGGAGCTCCGCCGGAGGGGGGATCTATCACGGAGTGCTTCTACATCATCATCATCACCCCACCATGAGTTGTGAGTAGTTTACCACAGACCTTCGGGTCCATAGTTAGTACCTAGATTGCTTTTTCTCTCTCTTTGGATCTCAATACCAAGTTCTCCTCGGTCTTCGAGGAGATCTATTTGATGTAATCTCTTTTTGCGGTGTGTTTGTCGAGATCCGATGAATTGTGGGTTTATGATCAAGATTATCTATGAGAAATATTTGTTTCTTTTCTGAATTCTTTTATGTATGATTATAATATCCTTGCAAGTCTCTTCGAATTATTGGTTTGGTTTGGCCTACTAGATCTATAGTTCTTGCAATGGGAGGAGTGCTTGGCTTTGGGTTCAATCTTGCGGTGTCCTTTCCCAGTGACAGTAGGGGCAACAAGGCACGTATTGTATTGTTGCCATCGAGGATAAAAAGATGGGGTTTATATCATATTGCTTGAGTTTATCCCTCTACATGATGTCATCTTGCTTAAGGCGTTACTCTGTTCTTATGAACTTAATACTCTAGATGCATGCTGGATAGCGGTCGATGTGTGGAGTAATAGTAGTAGATGGAGAATCGTTTCGGTCTACTTGTTTCGGACGTGATGCCTATATATAATGATCATGCCTAGATATTCTCATAATTATTCCCTTTTCTATCAATTGCTCGACAGTAATTCGTTCACCCACCATAGAATTCTGCTATCATGAGAGAAGCCACTAGTGAAACCTATGGCCCCCGGGTCTATTCTCAACATATCAATCTACAATCTACTTTACTTTTCCGTTTTTACTTTTTGTTCTTATATCCAAAAATACCAAAAATATCAACTATCCTATCTATCAGATCTCACTTTCGTAAGTGACCGTAAAGGGATTGACAACCCCTTATCGCGTTGGTTGCGAAGTTCTAATTTGTTTGTGCAGGTGCGAGAGACTCACGCGTGGTCTCCTACTGGATTGATACATTGGTTCTCAAAAACTGAGGGAAATATTTACGCTACTGTGCTGCATCACCCTTTCCTCTTCGAGGGAATACAACGCAAGCTCGAGAAGTAGCATTGGACACAAACGAAGTACACGAAGTTGCAATGGCTAACGTTTAACTAAAATAAAATCCCAACACAAAGCTACTAGATTGATCTACTTATATAGGGGGCAGGGGGTGGCGGCCAAGGAGGTGGGAGGACGTCCAAAGGTAGCCTCAAACTAACCCTAGGTCGTACAAGGCCCATGGGTCCAAGTGGAGGTGTGATGTCTACTACACAACTTGTTCTTGTAGACTCGTGTTGGGCCTCCAAGCGCAGAGTTTTGTAGGACAGTAGAAAATTTCCCTCAAATGGATGACCTAAGGTTTATCAATCCGTGGGAGGTGTACGATGAAGATGGTCTCTCTCAAACAACCCTGCAACCAAATAATAAGAAGTATCTTGTGTCCCCAACACACCAAATACAATGGGGAATTGTATATATGCACTAGTTCGACGAAGAGATGGTGATACAAGTGTAATATGGATAGTAGATATTGATTTTTGTAATAGTAACAATAAAAAACAGCAAGGTAGCAAGTGATAAAACATAGCACAAATGGTATTGCAATGCTTGAAAACAAGGACTAGGGTCTGTACTTTCGCTAGTGCAATCTCTCAACAATGCGAATATAATTGGATCATATAACCACCCCTCAAAGAGCGATGAAGAATCACTCCAAAGTTCCTATCTAGCAGAGAACATAAGAATAAATTGTTTGTAGGGTACGAAACCACCTCAAAGCTATTCTTTCCGTTCGATCTATTCAAGAATTCATACTAAAATAACACCAAAGCAAATTGATATTCATAATACTCAATCCAACACAAAGAACTTCAAAGAGTGCCCCAAGATTTCTACCAGAGAAACAAATACAAGAACGTGCATCAACCCCTATGCATAGATTACCCCAATGTCACCTCGGGAATCCGCGAGTTGAGTGCCCAAAAACATATCAAGTGAATCTTTACGATACCCCATTGTCACCACGAGTATTAAATTGCAAGACATATATCAAGTCTCCTCAAATCCATAAAAGTACTCAATCCGATAACAACGAAATCTCAAAGGGAAAAACTCAATTCATCACAACAAGATAGAGAGGGGTAAACACCCTATGATCCGACTATATTAACAAAGCCCGCAATACATCAAGATCGTGACGTCTCAAGAACACGAGAGAGAAAGATTAAACACATAGCTACTGGTACAAACACTCGGCCCCAAGGGTGGACTACTGCCTCCTCATCATGGTGGCCGCCGGGATGATGAAGATGGCCACCGGTGATGGTTTCCCCCTCCGGCGGAGTGCCGGAAAGGGCTCTTGATTGGATCTCATGGACTACAGAGCCTTGCAGAGGTGGAACTTCTGATCTAGGTTCACCCTGAAGGGTTTCGGAATATTTGGGAATTTATATGGCGAGGAAGGGGTGCGGGAGGCCACCGAGGTGGACACAACCCACGTGGGCGCGCCAGGGGGCCTGGCGCGCCCTGGTGGGTTGTGCCCCCTCGGGGCACCCTTGATGACCCACAATTATAGGGGACAAATTGTAGCTATTTTCGATAAGTAAGAGTGTCGAACCCAACGAGGAGCAGACGGAAATGACAAGTAGTTTTCAGTAAGGTAATGTGTGCAAGTGCTGAAACTGTAAGTAGTGAGTTGTTTGATAGCAAGATAATTTGTAACGAGCAAGTAACAATAATAGTAACAAGTATGCAGCAAGGTAGCCCAATCCTTTTGAGGCAAAGGATAGGCCAAAAATGTCTCTTATGATAAGCAAAGCGTTCTTGAGGATACACGAGAATTTCATCTAGTCACTTTCATCATGTTGGTTTTATTTGTGTTCGCTACTTTGATAATTTGATATGTGGGTGGACCGGTGCGTAGGTGATGTTATTACTTGAACAAGGCTCCTACTTATGATTAACCCTCCCACAAGCATCCATAACTATGAGAATATTTTTAAGAATAAATTCTAACCATAGCATTAAACTTTTGGATCCAATCGGTCCCTTACGGAGTAGTGCATAAACCGAGGTTTAAGTTTCTGTCACTCTCGCAACCCACCATCTAATTGCTACTGCACAATGCATTCCCTTAGGCTAAAATATGGTGAAGTGTCATGTAGTAGATGTTCACATGACACCACTAAGGGAATCACAACATACATACTATCAAAGTATCAAATACATATAAAGTTCACATGATTACTTGCAACATGATTTCTCCCGTGACCTCAAGAACAAAGGTAACTACTCACAAATGATAAACATGCTCATGATCAGAGGGGTATTAAATAGAATAATGGATCTGAACATATAATCTTCCACCAAATAAACCATACAGTAATCAAGTACAAGATGTAATTAACACTACTAGTCACCCACAAGCACCAATCTATATTTCTGTTAGATTTCAGGTTCCGGCAAAACCCTTAAGGTTCGAATTCTGGGGTGCGCACGAAGATCTCTCCTTACGCCCTAGCTCGTCTACTCAACAGCCCTAAGCCTAGGTCATCAGATCCAATGAACAAGAGACACAAGATTTATGCTGGTTCGGGCCACCGTTGTGGTGTAACACCCTAATCCAGTGTGGTGGATGGCCTTGTAGGCAGAGGAAGAACTAGCACATGGATGAACTGCCTCCTGAGGAGAGGTGTTCTTGATCTCGGGTGAGCTTGTGGTGTGTGAGGTTTCTATGATTTGATCAACTCAAGGTGAAATCAACTGTCTCCGATGAGATGATCCCTATGGTGGTGGCTAGTCCTATTTATAATGGCCATGGTCCTCTTTCGAAATCTTGAGCGGGAAGGAATCCCACAACGGCCAAATTTGAAGGGGAACAGCTAGTACAAGCTATCCTGACAAAAGGTGGTCTTCACTGCCAAAGGCTCTGGTGGTGACGCCGCCGTCGGCTCCGCGATGACCTCTGTCCTGCCGTGCTGTTGGTCTTCGTCTTGCTGCATCGATATGGAAACCTTTGCCTGACACCTCGGGACTCCGCGCCTGCGCCTGCTCCTTTAACATCAAAGAGGAAACTGACACTCTACACCGGCTGGCGCCCGCCTGGCTTTGGTCGTCACTGCTCACATCACGAGGACCTCGCGAGGTGCCCCTCGCCTTGATATCTCTGATCCTCACGAGCCGGCTTGGCGAGGCCGCCCGTGGGGATGTCCTGTGTCGTCCGCTCACAAGGCTTGGCCCCTCGCGAGGGTCTTGAATGTTGCTGAAGATGCTGGGCCATACTAGGCCGCCTTGTGAGCCACGCTCTGGGCCGCATGCATGCAAGTCTGGGTACCCCCGTTCCCAGAACACCGACAGTAGCCCCCGGGCCCAAGGCGCGCTCGGGCTTGGCTTCACGGCGAAGCCAAGGGACAAGTGCAGAGCGCCGCAGGCCCCAAAGCCAGCAGTCCGGACTGACGCGTGGTAATTGACGGGACGTGGGCGTCTCCACTTCCCCATATAGCCTCAACGTTCGCCTGGCCGGCGGCCTCTGTTACCTGCTCGATTCTGCCTCCTTTGTCAGTGGCGCGCCCGGTGGTTTTCTTCATCTTCTGAATCCCCTTCTCCGGACAGATCCAACACCAAATCCCTCCGTCGCCATGGCTTCTGGTAGAGAGAAGGGAAGGGGAGCGGAGCCCTACGCCTCGGCTTCCTCGCCGCCAGTTTTCATGCCCGCCATCGAGCAGTCGGTGGTGATTAATGAAGAGATGATGGAGAAGGTGCGCCCGGCGCTCGCCGCCGTCTCCAACGAGTGGGGGTCGACGGTGGCTTGGCCTGCTTCTCGCGCCGCGATTGAAAGGTCTACCACCAAGGTACCCCTTCATCTTCATGCCCTTTGGGCTGGCTTGATACCTCCCTTCTCCGACTTCTTCAATACGGTGCTATCGCACTAACAAATCAGCACACTACATCTTAACCCTCAGTCCATCATCCTCCTCGTTGTTTTCGCCTTCGTCTACGAGGCCATGGTGGGAATTGCTCCTTCCGTGGCCTTGTTCTGCCACTTCTTGTCGCTCCATCTGACGGACGCGCTCCAATGCTCTGGACGCGTGTCCTTTTAAACCATCGCAGCAACGGCCAACGCGGGCATAGATTTCGACCTTGAGCCGATTGTTGGTGGCTTCAGAAAGCAGTGGGTGTTCATCGATGTCGGGGTGTGCAGCCCCCTGATGCTCCCACCCTGGAGCCCAGCCACTCCGAGCTCCAGCTGGGGCCATGTTAGGCTTGCTAGTCCGAAGCTAGCTCCTATTTAATTCCGACTCCCCAGGTTGCGGAGGCTTGGTGTGACAGCGCCGATGGTGGTGTGGGAGTTCGTCCGGTGCCGCGTCGCTCCACTCTGAAAGTGCAACTAATCCCCGGGTGGTTTTGGTAATTAATAACAACATATATATCATTGAACTAATATTCTCTTGAGAATCATTTCAGAAAAGTTCGATGATGTGGGTATGGAAATGTCTAAAGAAGTGGACCCCTCAAAATGCTAAGACAAGCATTGGCAAAAGCTCAAGACTCCATTTTTGGTTTAGTGATCAAAGATCACATTGAGTCCATAGGAAAGCCAATACTATTAAAAGGGGATGAGGTTGTGTTAATGTTCTTGTTGCTCAAGTGCTTGGTGATCTAACTCCCTCAACTATCAGCACTATTCACTACTTAACACACACCCATAAGTAATCTCGGTCACACCGATTTCTCCAACTCAGTCCCACCGAGATGAACCACTTCAGTTGTTTCTCCAAACCCTAGCTTCTCGGTCAAACCGATTCTGAGTTTCGGTCTCACCGAAAAAGGGCTGCCAACCTTCTGTGATCACTTCACATCAATTCGGAATATCCGAGTTTATATTTTCGGTCTCACCGAAATGGCAAACCCTAACCTTTGACTCACTTCGGTCTCACCGAGATGGTATTTTCGGTCCCACCGAAAATCCCAACGTTCACTATATTTGAACTTTTGGTCTAACCGAGTTTTCACTTCGGTCTGACCGAGATTGGTCAAATGTGTGTGTAACGGTTGGATTTTGTGTGGAGGCTATATATACCCCTCCACCCCCTCCTCATTCGTGAGGAGAGCCATCAGAAAGTACCACCACTTCTACCACACACTTTCTGAGAAGTGAACCACCTACCCTTGTGTTGAGATCAAGCCATTCCATTCCTACCATATGAAACTTGATCTCTAGCCTTCCCAAGTTGCTTTCCACTCAAATCTTTCTTCCACCACAGCCATATCAGTGAGGAGAGTTGAGTGTTGGGGAGTTTATCACTTGAAGCACAAGAGCAAGGAGTTCATCACCATCAACACCGTCTATTACCTTTTGGGGGGTGGTGCCTCCTAGATTGGTTAGGTGTCGCTTGGGAGCCTCCGTCGTGATGTGGAGTTGAACCAAGAAGTTTGTACGGGCAAGGAGATCGCCTACTTCGTGAAGATCTACCCCGAGTAAGGCTAGTCCTCCGTGGGCGTAGGCCGTGATGGAATAGACAAGGTTGCTTCTTCGTGGACCCTTCGTGGGTGGAGCCCTCCGTGGACTCGCGCAGCCGTTACCCTCCGTGGGTTGAAGTCTCCATCAACGTGGATGTACGATAGCACCACCTATCGGAACCACGACAAAAATCTCCGTGTCACCAAACTGCGTTTGATCTTCTCCACCTCTCTTTTACATGTGCAATTTACTTTCCGCTGCATAAACTCTAGAATTGCATGTGTAGGGTGTTACTTGAACTGATCTTGTTTGTGAAACTGCCAAAAACTTTGCATGATCTAAAGGCAGATTTTTTATATTGTCAAGTAGTCTAATCACCCCCCCTCTAGACCTACTTTCGATCCTACAAGTGGTATCAGAGCTTTGGTCTCCATTGCCTTGGTTTCTATTGCATTGGACTCCATAAGCTTGGTTTCACAACCTAGGAGAGTATGGCGTCTAGTGAGGGTAATTATCGTAGAGGTCCTTACTTTGATGGTACAAATTTTGCTAGTTGGAAGCATAAAATGAAAATGCATATTCTTGGTCATAACCCAGCCGCATGGGGCATTATTTGTGTTGGCATGCAAGGTGACTTCTTTGAAGAAGGAAAAGTTCCGGATCGCGAAGCTACACCCGAAGAACTGAAGATGTTGCAAAACAATGCTCAAGCTTGTGACATTCTCTTCAATGCTTTGTGTCCCGAAGAGTTCAACAAAATCAGCCGTCTTGAGAATGCTAAGGAGATTTGGGATACTTTGGTTGAAATGCACGAAGGTACTAAATCTGTGAAGGAATCAAAGCTAGATATTCTTCAAGGTCAGCTTGACAAGTTCAAGATGAAGGATGGTGAAGGAGTCGCTGAAATGTACTCCAGGCTTGCTCTCATCACAAATGAGATTGCTGGCTTAGGAAGCGAAGAAATGACCGACCGATTCATCATTAAGAAGATTCTCAGAGCTTTGGATGGAAAGTATGACACCGTGTGCACTTTGATCCAAATGATGCCAAACTACAAGACTCTCAAGCCAACTGAAGTCATTGGAAGGATTGTTGCTCATGAGATGACACTTAAGGATAAGGAAGAGCTTCACAACAAGTCAAGTGGTGCTTACAAAGCTACAAGTGATGCTCCTACTACCTCAAGTGACAAGTTAGTTTCCAATGAAGACATAAGCCTAATGGTCAGGAACTTCAACAAGTTCTACAAGAATAGAGGCAAAGAGAGAAGCTCAAAGTCTAGATCATATGATGGAAAGAGATCTTCTAGTCGTGATCGAAACTGCTACAATTGTGGAAGACCCGGACACTTCTCAAATGAGTGTACGGCTCCCCACAAGAGAAGAGAAGAATCTCCAAGAAGAAGAGCAAGAGATGAGTCACCTCGGAAAGAGAGAAGGAGTAGAGATGATCGTTATAAACGAAGACCCTCTCGGAGAAGCAAGGATTCGGAGAGGAAAGACAAGTCATCAAGGAGCTACACAAGAAGAAGACATCAAGCTCATGTTGGTGAATGGGTCTCTGGCTCCGACTCTGACAGTCAATCCGATGGAAGCTATCACTCCGACTCCGACTACAGTCAAGATGAAGGTGTTGCCGGACTTGCACTCGTATCCTCCAACTCCAACTCCTACGACTTATTTGATTCACCAAATGAGGGAATTGGAAGATGCTTCATGGCTAAAGGCCCCAAGGTAACACACCCTGAGTTCATTGACTTTGATAGTGATGAGGATGACTTACTTGGTGAAGATGAGCTCTTGCATGATAAATCTAGTGAGCTTAGTAATGATGAAAATGCTAGTAGTCTTTATAGTCGAGAAGAGTCGAATGACAATGCTATGAAGGAGATTGAGCGTCTAACTAAAGAATTAAACACTCTTAAGTTAGCTCATGAAACTACTCAAGAAGATCATAGAGAGCTCCTAAGATCTCATGAGAAGCTACGCTTCGAGAAGCTCACTCTAGAGCAAGAACATGAGTTTCTAAAAGCGATCAATGACGATCTTCGAAAGAAGAGTTCTTCATATCTTGCCAAACGACTTCTCTTGTCTAATTTCTTGCCACCTATTAAGACTAAGCATAAGAAAAATTCTTCCTCTAGTAGTAACAATAACAATGTTAAATCCAATGTTGTTACTTCTAGTAGTTCTCTTGATTCCACTAACAATGTTTCAAGCCAAGTTACACTTGAGCAAGAAAATAGCTTATTGAAGGAAATCATAGAGAAAGGTGTCTACAAGAGTCTTGCCGGAAGCAAGAACTTTGAGGAGATTGTTCGCAAACAAGGAAGACACCGGAAGAATCAAGGGATTGGTTTTGAGCGAAAGTTCAACGCCAAAGGTGTTGAGTGGGAAGAAGGTCAATACCCTACTCCACAGTTTGTTTCACAAAAGGAGAAGTATGATCCTACTTCTTCCAATGTGGAACAAGCTCAAGATGACCTTCCACCACAAGACCACAAGCTAAAGGCCAAGGACAAGCTTCAAGAGGAGATTGATGCATTCATTGAAGCACCTCAAGCCATGGTCAAGTGGGTTCCCAAGGACACATCAAGTTCTACTTCGTCAAGCTCAACTACAACACCAAGGATTGCCATCAAGATGATGTGGATCCCAAAGAAGAAGAACTAGTAGGTTCTTGAGGGTGACTCCGCCAACAAACTTCACTCACATTCATTTTGGCAAGAACTTGTGCAATCAACTTCCACATCATGCACTTGTTCATGGAGTCACAAACCCTCTTGTTGGTAAGTCAAGGGACAAGGTAATCATTGCTTTCATGGACATCATCTTTTGTGCACTTCACTCTATGTCCATGGATATTCTTGTTTGTTCCTTGTGGGACTAACCCATGTAGGTATTGAAAGTGCCCTAATCCAAAGGATTGCTCCTAACTCTTGATGGTCTACATCAACATTGAGCATCCACATCTTCAACATCTACATGAAGTCTTCTACGACAACCCAAGGTTAGTTTGACCCTTTAAAAGGGGTTCTCACATCTAGGGGGAGCTTTGCTCTAAAAATGAGCTAAAGCATCTCCAAATGATGTGAACACATAAATGCTTTATGTAAAAGTGGTAATCCCACTTGTGCTTAAACGATGAGTATGACCTATGATCAAATGTTCTCATTTGACTCCTAAGTCAATATACTCATATATAGATGACCTAGTCATCGACAATTTGTGTGCTAGTAGCTAGAGTTTTGGTTGTGCATGTTTGACACATATTTCAGTTGCTATCTTATTGTGTGAGCATGTTGGATGCATGATTTTATCCATTCAAGGACATCCATTTGTTGTTTTGATTGTTTTGGTTTCTTTTTCTGGCCAAATGGATGGACAAGAATGCCTAAGCACTTTCCCTAGCTATCTATGCTATCTTGTCTCAAAATTCTATTCATGCTTATATCACAACTTTGAACAAGTCTTTTTCGGACAGTCCGAGTGAGGAGCACTCGGAACCACCGATTCGTCTAAGGCTGACTACCAAAACCTTCTAAGTCTATTTCGGTCTGACCGGCTTCTCAATCTCGGTCCAACCGAAACACTTAGATTGATCTAGGTTTCATCTCGGTGAAACCGAGTTCAAAATCTCGGTCTGACCGATATGTGTAACTGCACAGCAGAAATACATCTCGGTGACACCGAGTTTTTCAACTCGGTCCCACCGACAGTACGGGGTTATATATACTGAGGGCTGCGCGCGATCTATTCCTTTCAAACCGTTCGCCCTCCAAGACCCCTGCTGCCGCCGCCCTGATCTAAGGATCGTCGCCGTCGTCGCCTGTGTGCCCTTGCCGCAGGTCTCCGCCGCCGTCAACGGTAATCTTCTCCGCCGTTGCCGCCGTAGAGGGACACCACCAAGTTAGGGTGTGTCTCGATCCCTATTCATGCTCCACTTCTGATTCTTGCATGATAGGACTGCCCTGATTCAATCCACGTTTGATATGTTCCCAATACATTGTTCAGATCGTTTAGTTTCGAGGAAAATTCTTAGGTTTAGGTTTCCACGAAATGCATCTCGGTGAAGCCGATTCCTGAAACTCGGACTGACCGATTTGGTCTCTGACCATTGCACTACACAGTTCGGTCTGACCGAGTTGTGAAAATCGGAATGTCCGAAGTGAAGTTTCTATGAAACCCTAGTTTTTCGGTAGGACCGAAACCCATTTCGGTCTGACCGAAAGTGGTGTGTAGGTTCTGTTGAACACTTCGGTTACACCGAAACTTGAAATCGGTTTGACCGAAATACATTCTGTGAAAACTCAAAACTAAGTTTTTAACTCATTTTTTTGCAAAAACTTCTGCAGTTGTGATAACTCTTCTACTCTGCCTACACCTTATCTATTCACAGGTCTTTCAGCCATGTCAGATGTCAGTGACAGCCAGAACAGGTCCGAATCACCGTTTGCTGAGATTCCAGAGGCAGGTACAAGTCCTGAGGCTAGCAGCTCTAGTGATGATGGTGAGAGGAGCACCCCTAGTGGTCTGCCTCCTGCTGCTACGAGAACCAGGAAGAAGAGAACGTCTGATTCTGAGGATTCCGATTTTGTTGCTGAGGAAGTTACCTCCAAGCCAAAGAGGCAAGTGGTTGCCAAAGAGCTCCAAGGGCAGCAGCCAAAGAAAGGCACGATCAAAGTGAAGCAGTCTGCAGTTGCCAAGAAGCTCAACTTGGAAGAGCCAGCTCCAAGCAAGGTGAAGAAGACTTCCAAAAGGAAGAGAGTTGTTTATGCTGAACCTCAAGTTGATGATGCTGAAGAAGAAGAAGAAGATGCACCCCAGCCTCCTCCTCAGAAAGCTAAGTTCATGGGTGATGCTATTCGGGCTCAAACCTCCTCCAAGCCCAAGAAGCCTGCTCAAGCTAAGGCAGCTCCAGCCAAGCCCAAGAGGACAACCAGAAGCATTCCAGCTTCTGAGAAGAACAAAGGTGAGATGCCACCTTCTGAGTCAGATGAAGAGCATGTGTTGCTCAAGCTCCGTCCCAAGTTGCCACTCCACAATGATGCTCATCCTCAAGCTGAGGACATGAAGGCAAGAAAGGACAAAGGTCTCAGGCTATGGAGACAGTCTGATCCATATGCCGTAAGAAGAAGGACTGCTGTGGACCCCAGATTCCACACCAAAGAGCAGCAGGATTTCTATGAGACCGTGCTAATGGATAAGAAGCCCATTGTTGCTGACACCAGGTATGTTGACTGGAAGTACATTGACAGCAGAGAGCATCGGGACTTCTTTCCCCATGTGCATGAGAGCTTTACTGCATGTGGAGTTGCTGACTTTGTGGGTCAAGAACTGACAGCATGGAACGACGAGATGATCATGCAGTTCTATGCCACAACCCATTTCTACCCCGATGGCAAGATCACCTGGATGACTGAAGGTCAACGGTTTTCTTCAACTGTTGCAGAATGGGCAGAACTTCTGAACGCTCCAGTGCAGAGAGAGGACGACATTGATGTCTATGGGATTCCTAAGAAGAGTCATGATTCCATGAAGAATATGTACAAGGAGATCCCAGCTGCTGATTTGGAGGGATGGAAACTCGGCTCAGTGTATTATCTCCAGGCAGGTCTGACCACCACTAACACTATCCTGAGGCATACTTTGATGCCTAAGTCAGGTGACCACCGGATGATACGAGGCTATTCTATCAACATGCTGCACATTCTCGATGAGAAGGCACCTTTTAAGGTGATGGACTTGATGGTAGAGACCATTAAGAGGACTGCAGCTGACCAGAAGAGGTCATGTGGGTTTGCTCCGCAGATACAGATGCTTATCAACGCCAAGTTTGGCACGGGCAAATTCATGTTGGATAGGAAGCACTTACCACTGCAGCCAGAGCATGAGGACAACGTAGTTGTGATGGATGAAGAGGATCCCACCTCAGTTGAAGGGCAAGCCAAGATCGAAGCTGCAAAGAAAGCCAAAGCTGACAGAGAGGCAGCAGCAGCAGCAGCTAAGCCAAAGAGCTTCGGAGATCAGATTCTTGAAGCAACCCGGAGAATTGAACAACGCCTGGCCAGCATTGAGCAATCTCAGGAGAGCCTTGAGAGGATCGTCGAGGACAAGATCCACGCTCTGGACGTAAAGCTGACTGAGATTCAGGTGTCTGTCAACAAACTTGAGGCAGACATGGAGGAGACTAGGCAGGAGAGAGCAAAGCTTATGCAGGATGATATAGTCCAGGACTCTCATCGCCAGACTGCTCCGGTTCCCAGAGGATCCAGGTCTGCAGCTATCCCAGTGACAGACTCCAGGGCTACCACTTCAGCACCAGCTACAGCTCCAGCAGTTCCTTCAGCTCCAGCATCCACTCCTCCAGCGCAGACATCAGCAGAAGTCTTCGCAGACGCAGCTATCTCTACACCGACATCGACCCAGACGGGAGCAGCCAGCCGAGCCCGCAGTGACGTTTAGCTCTATACCTTTTCGAACTTTTTGGTAACTTGTTGCCAAAGGGGGAGAAATTGTTATAGATCATAGGGCTTCGAGAGAGAGAGTGCTCTTTCGTCTTTTCGTTCTTTTGCCGTTTTCCTTGAGATACATTGGTTTCTTTTGGTTCCAGATACTTTAAGTGTGCTTGCTACTACGTTTGATGCTACCTTAATGAGTGCTTAGTCATACTATGCTTTAATGTGTGCTTATTGTTTATCATGTGCTATTTCTTATTGTATGGCTATTTACTCTTGTCTTGGTGATTGAGTGCATGTTATTCATTCTTATCATTTTGTGCGCTCCACCAAGATGTATGTGACATGGAAGAGTGACCCATAATCCTAATCGATTGTGCATTTGCATTCAAACGCAAATTTTAAATAATGCACAAATTTAGGGGGAGCTCTTGTTTATCACATACCTCTCAAAGCGACGATATTATTCATTGATTATATCTTTTGTCGAAGCTTTGATCTATATGTTGTCATCAATTACCAAAAAGGGGGATATTGAAAGTGCAACTAATCCCCGGGTGGTTTTGGTAATTAATAACAACATATATATCATTGAACTAATATTCTCTTGAGAATCATTTCAGAAAAGTTCGATGATGTGGGTATGGAAATGTCTGAAGAAGTGGACCCCTCAAAATGCTAAGACAAGCATTGGCAAAAGCTCAAGACTCCATTTTTGGTTTAGTGATCAAAGATCACATTGAGTCCATAGGAAAGCCAATACTATTAAAAGGGGATGAGGTTGTGTTAATGTTCTTGTTGCTCAAGTGCTTGGTGATCTAACTCCCTCAACTATCAGCACTATTCACTACTTAACACACACCCATAAGTAATCTCGGTCACACCGATTTCTCCAACTCAGTCCCACCGAGATGAACCACTTCAGTTGTTTCTCCAAACCCTAGCTTCTCGGTCAAACCGATTCTGAGTTTCGGTCTCACCGAAAAAGGGCTGCCAACCTTCTGTGATCACTTCACATCAATTCGGAATATCCGAGTTTATATTTTCGGTCTCACCGAAATGGCAAACCCTAACCTTTGACTCACTTCGGTCTCACCGAGATGGTATTTTCGGTCCCACCGAAAATCCCAACGTTCACTATATTTGAACTTTCGGTCTGACCGAGTTTTCACTTCGGTCTCACCGAGATTGGTCAAATGTGTGTGTAACGGTTGGATTTTGTGTGGAGGCTATATATACCCCTCCACCCCCTCCTCATTCGTGAGGAGAGCCATCAGAAAGTACCACCACTTCTACCATACACTTTCTGAGAAGTGAACCACCTACCCTTGTGTTGAGATCAAGCCATTCCATTCCTACCATATGAAACTTGATCTCTAGCCTTCCCAAGTTGCTTTCCACTCAAATCTTTCTTCCACCACAGCCATATCAGTGAGGAGAGTTGAGTGTTGGGGAGTTTATCACTTGAAGCACAAGAGCAAGGAGTTCATCACCACCAACACCGTCTATTACCTTTTGGGGGGTGGTGCCTCCTAGATTGGTTAGGTGTCGCTTGGGAGCCTCCGTCTTGATGATGTGGAGTTGAACCAAGATGTTTGTAAGGGCAAGGAGATCGCCTACTTCGTGAAGATCTACCCCGAGTAAGGCTAGTCCTCCGTGGGCGTAGGCCGTGATGGAATAGACAAGGTTGCTTCTTCGTGGACCCTTCGTGGGTGGAGCCCTCCGTGGACTCGCGCAGCCGTTACCCTCCGTGGGTTGAAGTCTCCATCAACGTGGATGTACGATAGCACCACCTATCGGAACCACGACAAAAATCTCCGTGTCACCAAACTGCGTTTGATCTTCTCCACCTCTCTTTTACATGTGCAATTTACTTTCCGCTGCATATACTCTAGAATTGCATGTGTAGGGTGTTACTTGAACTGATCTTGTTTGTGAAACTGCCAAAAACATTGCATGATCTAAAGGCAGATTTTTTATATTGTCAAGTAGTCTAATCACCCCCCCTCTAGACCTACTTTCGATCCTACAACATATATATCATTGAACTAATATTATCTTGAGAATCATTTCAGAAAAGTTCGATGATATGGGTATGGAAATGTCTGAAGAAGTGGACCCCTCAAAATGCTAAGACAAGCATTGGCAAAAGCTCAAGACTCTATTTTTGGTTTAGTGATCAAAGATCACATTGAGTCCATAGGAAAAGCCAATACTATTAAAAGGGGATGAGGTTGTGTTAATGTTCTTGTTGCTCAAGTGCTTGGTGATCTAACTCCCTCAACTATCAGCACTATTCACTACTTAACACACACCCATAAGTAATCTCGGTCACACCGATTTCTCCAACTCAGTCCCACCGAGATGAACCACTTCAGTTGTTTCTCCAAACCCTAGCTTCTCGGTCAAACCGATTCTGAGTTTCGGTCTCACCGAAAAAGGGCTGCCAACCTTCTGTGATCACTTCACATCAATTCGGAATATCCGAGTTTATATTTTCGGTCTCACCGAAATGGCAAACCCTAACCTTTGACTCACTTCGGTCTCACCGAGATGGTATTTTCGGTCCCACCGAAAATCCCAACGTTCACTATATTTGAACTTTCGGTCTGACCGAGTTTTAACTTTGGTCTCACCGAGATTGGTCAAATGTGTGTGTAACGGTTGGATTTTGTGTGGAGGCTATATATACCCCTCCACCCCCTCCTCATTCGTGAGGAGAGCCATCAGAAAGTACCACCACTTCTACCATACACTTTCTGAGAAGTGAACCACCTACCCTTGTGTTGAGATCAAGCCATTCCATTCCTACCATATGAAACTTGATCTCTAGCCTTCCCAAGTTGCTTTCCACTCAAATCTTTCTTCCACCACAGCCATATCAGTGAGGAGAGTTGAGTGTTGGGGAGTTTATCACTTGAAGCACAAGAGCAAGGAGTTCATCATCATCAACACCGTCTATTACCTTTTGGGGGTGGTGCCTCCTAGATTGGTTAGGTGTCGCTTGGGAGCCTCCGTCGTGATGTGGAGTTGAACCAAGAAGTTTGTAAGGGCAAGGAGATCGCCTACTTCGTGAAGATCTACCCCGAGTAAGGCTAGTCCTCCGTGGGCGTAGGCCGTGATGGAATAGACAAGGTTGCTTCTTCGTGGACCCTTCGTGGGTGGAGCCCTCCGTGGACTCGCGCAGCCGTTACCCTCCGTGGGTTGAAGTCTCCATCAACGTGGATGTACGATAGCACCACCTATCGGAACCACGACAAAAATCTCCGTGTCACCAAACTGCGTTTGATCTTCTCCACCTCTCTTTTACATGTGCAATTTACTTTCCGCTGCATAAACTCTAGAATTGCATGTGTAGGGTGTTACTTGAACTGATCTTGTTTGTGAAACTGCCAAAAACTTTGCATGATCTAAAGGCAGATTTTTTATATTGTCAAGTAGTCTAATCACCCCCCCTCTAGACCTACTTTCGATCCTACACACTCCAGCGCCATTCTCGACCGATGTGGGCCTTCTTTGGCCACGGGGACCGTATGAAGCTTCAGGCGCCCGCTCTTCCTTCCGAGGCGCGGCACACAATGCTCAAGATCCTGACAGGTGATCCGTTGCCGGCACGCCTACCGCTGGATGGCTGTCTCTTGTACTGCTGCTCGAACAAGATGGAGTTCGTGAGGCAGATGCCCACTTTCGACGAATGGGGGCTTCGTCTGCCTGGGCTTGTTGGGTCTCGCGAGAACCCAGTCTGTGTGGCTCCCTCGCTCGCTAATGTTGAGGCGGTCGCCCCGGAGGTGGGTGCTGGGGGACAACTGCTGCCGAGTGCCGGTGGTACTGTTGCCTCAACTTCGGCACCTCTTGAAGTTCCTGAAGCGCCGTCCTCCGGAGTTCAAGGGAGTCGCCCCGAAGGAGTGGTTGGAGTGCAAGTGCCGCCGGATGCTCCTGAGGCCGAAGCCCCCGCGGGCTCTTCGCGTCGTCCCGAGGAGGGTGCTGGTGCCTTGGGAGGCGCCTCACCGGGAGTCGCCTTGGTTGCGCCCGATGTCGCCGACCGCTTCCGGGGCTTCGGCCGGCTCCGGCCGAATTTCGAAGTTCTCCGCAAGAGGGGGAGGGTCCCTGGTGACGGTGGCGCTGCTCCTCGACCGCTGAAGCTGAGGAAGCTTATCGCCATAAAGGAGTGAGTAGCTTGCTCTTTTGACCTTTATGCGTTGCCTTCCTTCCTGACTGTGATTCCTCAGGACTTCGCCTGCCAAGACTACGACACCCACCGAGGAGCAGGCCCCTGCGTCCTCGAGCCTCTCGCTTGCTCGGGGTGTCCTCGGGCGATGCGCCTCCCTGGTCGTGAGGCCGCCCACGAGGCCAAGCGCACCAGCTTGGCGCCTCGACCCCGCATTCTCGTCGTTCCTTCCCCGCGACCCCTCCTGGGGGCTGGGGAGTGTGCCAAGGGCCCCCCCTTGGTCGTTGAATGCGCCGGGGCCACTTCGGCTCTAGCGTCTTCTTCAGGCGGTGGGCCCCAACCTCTCCGGGCCTCGGTCAAGGCCCAAGAGACACCTGAGGTGGAGGAGATACCGGCTCCACCTCCGGTGGGAGACGGGTCTCCTCGGACTTCTTCAACTGCTTCCAGTGCCGAGGACGGCCCTGGTCTCCTACTCGAGTCGGTGCGCATGCGCGGGGCCGCCCGCCGCGAGCTTCTCCGAGGGGCGGCGGACGTGTTGGGCCGGCTTGAGACGGAGCTTGAAGGGGTTGACGCTTGTCTTGAGGCTGAAGGTCTTCAACTGCTAGACGAGTGGCGCCGGCTAAGGGTGGCCATCAACCTTGGGCGCCTCCAGCATGAGAGCACCAGCCCGAAGGCAGAAGCGTCCCGCGCCGCCTCGCGAGAGGCCTGCGCCAAAGCCCTAAAGGAGGCCCGGGATGCCGACGCCCATCGTGAGGCCGTAGAGAGGCGCCTCTTGGAGCTTCAGGTCTTGAACGCCGACTTGGTGGACCGCGCTGAGGTGCGCAGGGCCACCCTGGCGTCGATGCGGGGGATGCCCTTCGAGGAGGCGGAGGTCTTGAGGTGCGAGGAGGCGCTTTTGCTAGAGGCCACGGAGCTTGAGCGACTGGAAGCGAGAGAGCGCCACATGACCCACCCTGAGGACGCCGGCTCCGCTCGCGAGTCCAAGGTCCAGGAGGAAATCGACCAGAGGGTTGCGAAAGCCCGCGTGGACCTCGCTGAGGGGTATAACTTGAAGTTGGAGTTGGAGCGAGCGGTGGCCGACGGGAGGACCACCGCCCTCAGGACGAGGCTGAGGAAGGCAGAGTTGCGTGAGAGGGCTGCTGCGGCCGCCTAGTCTTCTGCCCAGGCCGAGTTGGCCTCCGCGCAGGCAGAGCTGGCCTCGCTCCAGAGGCAGGTCGATGAGGCCGCAGTCCTTGCAAGGAAGCGCGAGGACGAGGATGACCGTCGACTCGTGCTGCAGCATGAGCATGGCCCCATGATGCGGACTCTTCGGTCAAGGGTGAACCGGGCGCTGGGAGCCATCTGTGAGGAGAACGCCCCTAACCCCCACGTGGAGGACTACGCCGGTCATCTTGTCTTATTCATCGAGATCGTGACGCGCCTGGAGAACTGGGCTGTGAGGGCCCACACCCTTGTTGAGGAGAAAAGCCGGGGCCTCCTGGGTCGTGCGTTCTCCCGGGTCTTCAGCTACATCCAGAGCATGGACCCTGACTTTGACTTCGATGCTGCCAGCGCCCCTGTGCCCGCTGCTGTCCGAGACAACCTAGCGCACTGGGTGCACGACCATGTGGATGCCCTAGTCCAAGCCTTCGCCACCGACGATGATGATGCCGTGGTCGTGGCGGATGAAGGAGGCACAGCCGAGGACGTTGGAGGCGTGTCCAGCGATAGCATTGGTGGCGCATATGAGGGTGGCTTGGATGGCTCGGCGAGTGATATGTCCGATTGAGCTCGTATTCTTCTGACCTGATCCTGCACGCGTAAACTTGCAAAGGACTCCGTGGGGTATGAGAGCATTTTGATGGGGGAAGCCCCCTATGTGTGTAAATCAGTATTCCTTTTTCTTCCTTTTTGTTTGGTGATTGAATCCGAACCTGAAGCGTGTGCCCTCAAGCCTTTCTAGCTTAGCTGTTGTGGTGCCTTATCTAGACCTTCCCTATCTTCGCGAGGGTTATGAGGCCGTGGGACCGCCTCCCTCCTGAGGTGGAGAGCTGTCGGTCTGCGCCATAGGCTTCCTGAGCAGTGCTTGGCCCTGCTCCAGGGTACAGGGCCGGCGGCGTTGTGTCGGCCACGGCAGGATGCCTACGCGGCACAACTGCGGCGCATAGACTATTACCCCGAGAGGGTCCTGCCGAGGTTGTAGTGGCATGTCAAGTGGATTTGGCCTTCCAGCCCCCGGGCCCGAGGGCCCTGGGTGAGATTTTTGAGACAGCCAGAAGTGGAAAAATCCAGCAGAAATCAAAGAGAACTTACCCCCATTTTGGCAATAAGCGAGACTTCAAATTCAACTCGAAAGACACGACGAATCCAATTACAAAAACGAAGGTGAGGAAAGGAAATAGCCACGTCCGGCTCCTATCTAGTCTTCAGTCTTCTCACCAGCGCGGAGCTAAGTGCTGCCACTAGGACGTGGGAGGGAGCCCCCGAGGCCCGAGGGTGGCTCTCCGGAGACTCCGGGGTGTGTACAGCCCCACTCATTATTACGTGAGAGTGTCACGGGCGGAGATCTTCACAGGTCTGAGCCTTACTTCATATTGCCAGATGAGGGCCCCGCCTTGTGCCATCCTCGACCTCCGTTGGGGCGACCGGAAACCAGGACATGACCAAGGAGGCAGAAAGGCGATGCCAGCGGCACCCTCGGCGACCATGGGCCCTCTGCCGGGGGGGGGGGGAAGCTTGGCGAGGCTCGTCCCGACAGAGGACCTACTTTCACATACTTCTTTGCTCCTCGCGCCGCTGAGGAGGCCGCGTCTCTAGGCCTTCTATGCGTAGCCCCCAGCGTTCCGCTCCGGTTGAGGGCGGAGCGGTCGCTCTCGGGTCGTCGACCATCGCCGTGGTCTGATTCACCTGCAGTCCATGGTTAGCGTACGCCTGCTGCTGTGATACCTGTGGTGCTCTGTCGTCATCGCTGAAGGGGTCCGTGGCGTCCTCGGGGGACCCACGGTAATCTTCTTCCTCGTGAGCCTCGCCATTCCATCCCGGCCCGTGGAAAGCATTGGGCCCCTCCCCGAACATGTACGCCAGGTCCACCATGCGGGGCACATAGGCTTCGTCGGTAGCCCCCCCAAGGGTGCAGCCCCCGTGCCCCACGCCATGAGCCCCCGGTTGCAGCATCTGGTTTTGGCGTCCGCTGGGTTGAACCCCGTCGTACCTTCTCGAAGGGCTGCCGGTGTCTGCTCTTGCCGGTTATGAGGTTACTTCAGTCGTAGGGAGGGCACCGGTGCGCCTGCTGGTGTCGCAGAGTCTTGTAGTCGTTCGAGGGGGTGGCAACGCCGGTTAGGGCCTCACCAGCGCCCCACCTGCGAGCTGGGGCGGGGGTGAGGAGCAGAACAGCGGTGTGCCTCCGCAAGTGCAACCCAGTAGCTCAGCAACGCGTTTTAGTAGCACGTCGCGCCGCTCTCGGCCAGCCTGCATCGTAACAGCTCCCGCGCCACGATGATCACAACCCTCGTGTTTGCATGCTCCCATCGGGTGTAAGGTGCCGTCGCCGTGATGTGGTTTACAGAGCGCGTGCACCGGGACGCCGAGGCGGTGGCCACCGGCCCACGCCGCCCGCGGCCGGCAGCGATGGGTGGTGCTTGGGCAGCCTGGAGCGCAGGGTTGGGGTCTCCATGATCATGCGTCGCCCCCCCGCGCTGGCCAGGTCGCCCAACAGTTGGCATGAGCCCCCTGGTCGTCAGCCATCAGGACGCGGGGTGATGACGGTGCAGACGACGGAAGAACAGATCCGGTGCACCCCTACCTGGCGCACCAAATGTCGGATTTCGGTTTTCGGCAAAACCCTTAAGGTTCGAACTCTGGGGTGCGCACGAAGATCTCTCCTTCCGCCCTAGCTCGTCTACTCAACAGCCCTAAGCCTAGCTCGTCAGATCCAATGAACAAGAGACACAAGATTTATACTAGTTCGGGCCACCGTTGTGGTGTAACACCCTAATCCAGTGTGGTGCGGTGGATGGCCTTGTAGGTAGAGGAAGAACTAGTACATGGATGAACTGCCTCCTGAGGAGAGGTGTTCTTGAGCTCGGGTGAGCTTGTGGTGTGTGAGGTTTCGATAATTTGATCAACTCAAGGTGAGATCAACTCCGTCTCCGATGAGATGATCCCTATGGTGGTGGCTAGTCCTATTTATAGTAGCCAGGGTCCTCTTCCCAAATATTGAGCGGGAAGGAATCCCACAACGGCCAAATTTGAAGGGGGATAGCTAGTACAAGCTATCCTGACAAAAGGTGGTCTTCGCTGCCAAAGGCTCTGGTGGTGACGCTGCCGTGGGCTCCGCGATGACCTCTGTCCTGCCGTCCTGCTGGTCTTGGTCTTGCTGCATCGATATGGAAACCTATGCCTGACACCTCGGGACTCCGCGCTTGCGCCTGCTCCTTTAACACCGAAGAGGAAACTGGCATTCTACGCCCGCTAGCGCCCGCCTGGCTTTGGTCGTCACTGCTCACGTCATGAGGACCTCACGAGGTGCCCCTCGCCTTGATATCTCCGATCATCACGAGCCAGTCTGGCGAGGCCACCCCTGGGGATGTCCTGTGTCGTCTGCCTCGCGCGGCTTGGCCCCTCGCGAGGGTCTTGAATGTTGCTGAAGATGCTGGGCCGTACTAGGCCGCCTTGCGAGCCATGCTCTGGGCCGCAAGCAGGCAAGTCTGGGTACCCCCATTCCCAGAATGCCGACAAGTTCCCGTAACAAGATTGAATACAAGAGATGAACTACGGTTTGAGATGAGATGGTGCTGTTGAAGATGTTGATGGAGATTACCCTCCCCAAGATGGGAGAGTGGTTGGTGATGATGATGACGATGATTTCCCCCTCCGGGAGGGAAGTTCCCCTGGCGGAATCGCTCTGCCGAAGGGCAAAAGTGCTCCAGCCCAAATTCCGCCTCGAGACAGCGGCATTCCGTCCCGAAAGCCTTCTCTTTATTTTTTCTAGGTCAAAGTAACTTATATACCAGAAGATGGGCAGCGGATGTGAGCCGAGGAGGCCACAACCCACTAGGGCGCGCCAGGGGCCCCTGACGCGCCCAGGTGGGTTGTGCCCACCTAGTGGCCCCCCTCTGGTGTTTATTGGCTGCAGTATTTCTTAACTAATCCATGAAAATTCTGCGTGAAGTTTCAGTTTGTTTGGAGTTGTGCAGAATATGTGGCATGACGTAGCTTTTCCAGGTCAGATTTCGAGCTGCCGGAATTCTCCCTCTTGGTGTGTTCCTTGTAATTTATGAGAGAAAAGACATTAGAATTACTCCAAAAGCATTATTATGGATAAAAACATTATAAACACCCCAAGCTTAGACCCCAAGTAAGAAAACATGATGAGAAATAGACGTATCAACTCCTCCAAGCTTAGACCTTGCTTGTCCTCAAGCGAAAACCGAAAGCGAGAAACATGTCCACATGCTTTGAGAGAGAGGTGTCGACAAAAACAAAATACGGACATAGAAGCCTCATGTTGATTATTATGACAACAATAAAATTAAACATAGAACTTTTATCATTGAGCTTGCATCACATACTTCCCATGAATAAGTAACAATTCATCACATAATCGAAGTATGAAGCAGAAACTCTATTAGAAACAAACAAACTATGTTCTCAGTCAACTTTGCAACTACAATTCATCATCTTTTCAGGAAGGGTCACGTATCAGAGCCTTATAGGCAAGTCCACATACTCAACCATTATATAGTCTTCTATGATTGCTAACACTCGCCTCATACTCATGATGAAAACGTTTCAACCGGACACATAGAAAGATAGGGGCTTATAGTTTCGCCTCCCAACATACTCACCTCAAGGGTGATGTCACCAATAACTCATGCTATCTATATTCAACTAGACATATGTGCCTAGATCTTTCCTCACCACATGATGCTTACCAAAGGAGGAAAATAAAAGGGAATAGAAGGAAAACTTTGACTCTTTGCATAGAAGTAAATACATAAAAGTAAAAGATAGGCCCTTCGCAGAGGGAAGCAGAGGTTTCCATGCGCTTATTTGTTTACATGCTCAATCCCTTAGTGCAAGAGAATGTCACGTTGTATTGCCCCTTAAGATGACAACTTTATTATGTAGTCTGTCGCTTTTATTATTTGTCATCCAAGTTTGTACAACGCTCAATTTTCTCTTACACTAAATGATCTCACATAGTTAGAAGAAATTTTTATTACCTTTTTGCACCGATGACAACTTACTTGAGGGATCTTGCTCAATCCCTAGGTAGGTATGGTGGACACTTGAAAAAGATTTGGGTTTAAGGGTTTTTGGATGCACACGTAGTATCTCTACTTAGTGCGGAAGTCTTGGCTTGCAAAGATAGGGGGAAAGCATCACATGTTAAAGGATCTATGACAATATGACTTCTATGTGAATATAAAGATACATAGATCATTACGTTGGCTTCCTTGTCCAACGTCATTTTTTTGTCATATAATATTTTGATGAGGGCTCACAATCACAAAAGATTTATAGGATAGTATATTTATATGTGAATATTCTCTTCACTTATTAATTCTTTCATGAGTTACATCATTGACTAATGCTATGTTTGTCAATCTCTAATAAAATTTGCTACTTATACTTTTCCTTATGTGGTGCTATCACCTACGATAGGATTAGTATATGATCTTATTGATTTATTTATTTCCTTTCTCTTTTTATTTCTTTATTTCTTTTCTTTATTTGCAACATGAAAGTAAAGAAAGCAAAACTTAAACTAAACTTTATTATATAACTTGCACACGGTTACAAGGATAAATTACTAAGAAAACTCTCGAAAAGAAAGGATCGAACTAAACTTTATTTCATCTCAAGCAAAAAAGATTGAACTGAAATAAGTAACAACAAAAATATAGTGGGATGATATGATACCGGGGCACCTCCCCCAAGCTTGGCGGAAGCCAAGGGGAGTGCCCATACCCGATACTCAGTTCTCTTTTGGTGGTGAAGAAGATGGTGGTGGTGATGAAGTATTCTCCAATATAACCAAGATTAAATCCTTCAAAGTTTGAATCTCTGAAAGGGCCTCATGAAGCAACTCACGGTTTTTCCTCACCTCAGCCATTATGTGTTTATTTTACGGGCCTCACTGGTTTACTCTTGCATTGTTCTCCTTTGGCTGAGATATATCCCTATTGGATGGTATGTGCCTACGAGGAGTATTCCCGAACCCATAACTGTGAATCAAATTACGAAAATTATTATGATGTAACTTGTGTAGAGGCCTTTTTGGTGGGGGTTCTTCTTCTTCCGCTCCGGCCAACAATGCTTGCTCGATTGCTGGTACTTGGTCACCGACAACTTCCTTGCCCTTGTCACCCTTTGCATCTTTTACAGGTTCTTCCCTCTTCAGCTCGATCTCCATTAGCTAAGCATCTTCTTCCATCGGGTTGGAAGAGCAGGAAGATATGATGCCTAGCTTGATGAATTGGACAGGAAACAAAAAGAAAAGAGAACAGAGGATTTCTCCGCGATACGGTGATTAATAGGTCCGGGAAGTATGTATAGATTTTTTATCTTGCAGGACAAGTACAAGGAAGAAAAACAGGGTCCGGGAGGTGTCCCAGGTGGGCACAACCCACCTGGCGCTCCAGGCTGTCTTGTGCCCACCAGGGGACGCTTCCTGGAAGTTTCTTTATTTCCAAAATTCTAAAAATATTCCAAAAGAGACAATATTTTTTTCGGATTTTTCGGCGTCCGTTTACTTACCGTATCACGTACCTCCTTATTTTCACGATTCTGGAGTGTTCCGGAAGGACTATTTTATGTGCTCTTCCGGTGTCAAAGTTTGGATAATATTACTTTCAACATTAATGGGCGTACCTGAGATATAATGCTTTATTTGTTGGCCATTGACAATCTTTGGGTTAGTACCTTCAAAATTATTTATTATGATGGCACCCGACTGGTAAACTCCTCGATGACGTATGGGCCTTCCCACTTCGAGAGGAGCTTCCCTGCAGAAAATCTAAAACGAGAGTTGTACGAAAGAACATATTCTCCTACTTTAAACTCATGCTTTTGGATTCTTTTGTCATGCCATCTTTTAACATTTTCTTTGTTGGACCTATTGATAGTTTGAAATCATAGTTGAGTTCTTTAACTGTCTAGTATGCTTTATGTTCTAACTCAAGAGGAAAATGACAAACTTATACATAAACCATTTTATACGGAGACATACCCGTAGGGTTTTTATATACTATTTTATAAGCCCAAAGTGCATCATCTAATTTCTTAGACCAATTCTTCCTGGACCTATTGACAGTCTTTTGCAAAATTAATTTTATTTCTCTATTGCTAAGTTCAACTTGACCACTAGACTGAGGATGATAGGGGGATGCAATTCTATGGTTAACATCATACTTAGCAAGCATTTTACGGAAAGCACCATGAATAAAGTGTGAACCACCATCACTCATTAAATATATAGGGACTCCAAACCTTGGGAAAATAACTTTCTTAAGCATTTTAATAGAGGTGTTGTGATCAACACTACTAGTTGGAATAGCTTCTACCCATTTAGTAACATAATCAACAGCAACCAAAATATGTGTATACCCATTAGAGGAAGGAAAAGGTCCCATGTAGTCAAATCCCCAAACATCAAATGGTTCAACATCAAGTGAATAATTCATAGGGATTTCTTGACGCTCACCGGTATTACCTATTCTTTGGCATTCATCACAAGATGAGACAAACTTACGGGCATCCTTGAAGAGAGTAGGCCAATAAAATCCAGATTGCAATACCTTGTGAGCAGTTCTATCTCGAGCATGATGCCCCCCATAAGCCTCGGAGGGACATTTCCATAGGATTTGTCCCTGTTCATGCTCAGGTACACAATGCCTAATAATACCATCTACTCCTTGTTTATAAAGATGTGGGTCATCCCCAAAGTAATGTCTTCAATCATAGAAGATTTTTTTCTTTTGTTGGTATGTAAAGCTATGTAGCAAGTATTTAGCAACAATGTAATTAGCATAATCAGCATACCAAGGTGTACTATTGTAAAGCCCAGGATGGAGTTATACCTCCTACGTGTCGAGGCACGACTTAAAGGCATAAATCCATCCTAGAATGATCTCAAGTTTGGTAATCTTTGCACAACTCATGTAAAAGAGGGGATTGTAAACATAAATAGTTGGCTTACACTCGCCACGTCACAGAATTACAATTCAAGTCTCAATCATCATACATTAAGAACATCACAACCCTCTAAGGGCAAAATCCAAATGCAAGATACCAAACTTAAATAAATAAACCACAGGCGGATCGAATCCTAGTAAGAGTCTCCACTACTGATCATCCGGGTATCGCACATAATACCGACTACGCTCCTCGTCGTACTCCCAATCCAGCTCGGTGCCATCACCTAGATAGCTCACAGCTGGAACTGCATCTGGTGTGTGAAGTAACTGTGAGCCACAGAGGACTCAGCAATCCCGTATCCGGGTAACAAGACTATTTAAGCCTTTGGGTGAGGATAAGGCTGAAGAAAAGAATAAGTGTCTGCAGCAGCAACTAGCAACTAGCTTACGTGAGTGAGAGCGAGAAGAGAAAGCCTCGGCGAGAAGTGATCACGAAGTGATCCTAGCTACAAGCTCAACAAGCATAACCCCTCCGTGTTCAACTCCCGAATCCCTATTCGGAAATTGACAGTCACGGAACACACGCTGGTAGTGTATTAGAAACATTGTGTCAAGTTATCTACAACCGGATATTAACAAGCTCCCATCTGCCACATAACCGCGAGCACGGCTTTCGAAAGTTCAAACCCTGCAGGGGTGTTCCAACTTGACCCATTACAAGCCCACGATCCGCGGAGTCGCAACTCCAAAGTGGGAAGACCCGAGTATCCTCGGAATCCCGTGCTCAAGATATACCGAGCTAAGGTAAGGCTAATCCAGCAAATCCTCCCGGCGTGCCGACACCATGATAGTAGCCGCGCGTATCTCGTCTCAGGCCACGACCGGATGGGTGATCCCACAGGTTTTTACCAGACCTTGAGTTCCCTCGAGGTGGCCCCGCGTAACCCATATTTTGGACCAACACTCATGTGGAGCACTGGCCCGGGTTGTTGAATTAAGAAAAAGGGTTTATAACTCCCTATGCAAGTTTAGTTAGTTATTAGGCAAATAGTACCAATGTTGGGACTTGCTGGAAAAGACTTAGCACTTAGCGGTTTATCGAGGGGGTCCCATACACCCCAACCGTGTTAGGAACGCATAATCAAGGAACATAACACCGGTTTATACGGTTCCTAACGGCATGAGTGGAACAAATCACCAAGCAAAAGGCTTAGCCTTCCACCCTTGCCAATATATAGATGATTTCATTCTAAGCATTTATATAGTGTGATAAAAACCCAACCAAACTTCAACATGAAGCAAGCATCTTCGATCTTCACCTGCAACTAGCAATGCTATAAGAAGGGCTGAGCGAAGCGTACTTAGCCAAGCAACGGTTTGCATAGGTAGGTTGGTTAAACATGGCAATGGTTTACAAGTAGGAGGCTGACAAGAAGATCATGGGCATCGAGGCAAAAACTATAGATCGAGACTACTAGCAATAGGCAAAGATAGTAATGTTATCGGGGTTCGGTCATCTTGCCTGAAGAGAAGTCGTTCGGATCGTAAGAAGGGTCCTCGTGCTCAACCTCGTTGGAAACCTCGTTCTCGTACTCGAACTCAGACTCGGCTTCCGGCTCTAAACAAAACAATCACACCAAGTACCAATCAACAAGATGCAATGCGCACTCGAAAAAGATGAATGCATGATGGATGCACTAAGGATGCACACGGAGCACGTAAAAGATCACTCAAGCAAAACACCTCAAAACATGATAACAATCTGATATTATTAATCTACACAGGAAATCAGTCAAGTTTCATGTAAGATTCGCTGAAATCGGAGTTACGGGCTAAAAGTTATGCCCGAAACAAGAAAAGAGTGAAAGCTGAAAATTACAGCAACATAGCAACTACGGAGCTCAAAATAATTGAGCTACAACATTCAAACAACATGGTAAAGGACATGAACACAAACTAGACATATACTACAACAACTAAGTCCAAAGGTGCACCCCCAACGGAGCCACGGATCAATAGCAATGATCTTGGACATATTGAACTTGACAATAAAATTCTGGCAGCAGAATTTTATTGAAACTTTGGAGCAAAAGATAAACATGCTACAGCCACTTAAATAGACATGTGAGGACATGGATGGAAAGACAACAATATATACTACAAGGAACAATCAATATCCACTCCAAAACTAACATGGTTTGTCCTAGAACATCACACGAACATGGCATCGGAACGTTACAGATTTCAGACTTAGTGAAAAAACCACTAAGTCCTAAAACAGCAATTTCATCATGGCATATAAAAGAGCATGTTTAAGTCACCTCGAAACTAAGCATGGCAAGAGGTAAGCACCTCATCAAAGTACACATGAAGGTGATCCCGAAACACACAAGCATGCTTCATGGAGATAGACACAACGATAGCAACGAGCTCAACAAGATGGCATTTCATAACAAGTGAAACTACATAACAGCCACATGGCACTTTGCAACGACGATAACATGGCAAGAATAAATCTATCATGCTACCTAGCACATACAACACGTAGAGCATGGCAAGACGAACACGTGGACATGTCATTTGCATCATGCGGACAAACGAGCTAAAAGATATCACATGGCAAAGGTGGCATAAAAACATCACATAGCAGCAGTTTATATCATGATGCACTCTTGCAACAGCAAAATAAGCACCTAGATGATCTCTAACATGCATGACAACAACAGATAAAACATAGAGCAAGTCTCCACGAACGTCTGGACATATTATATGCGCGAATCGGAGCAACAGATAAAAAGTTATGCATGTTTGAAAAAGGCATCACAGAACTAGATCTCAGGGACTTAATGGAATAAGCAACAACCTCAGATCTGAAAAACTCGGGCCGGATCTGGAGATCGGGCCAGTGGAGGCTGAAGACGGGCCCGCGGCGGCGGAGGCGAAGCCGGCCTGGTGGAGCGGCCCGGCTCGGCGGCGAGCCCGCGGGGGCGCGCGGTGCGACGACTGGGCCTTCGGGCCCCGACGCGGAGGGACGACGCGGACGGGCCGCGGTGCGGAGCGGGGCGGTGGCCCGCGGTGGCGCCCTGGGGCGGAGAAGGCTGACGGGCGGAGGCCCAGGCGGCGGCGGCCTTCGGGCACTGGCGGGAAGGGCGCCTGGGGAGAGTGGGCCGGTGCGGTGGGCGAGGCCCAGCGCCGGCGAAGCGAGGCGATGGCTCGGTGCGGAGGAGGGCGACGCGACGACCCGCGGGGAAGTGGTCCCGCTGGGCCCGAGCCTGGCGAAGCGGTGGGCCGAGGGGAAGGAGGCGGCCTGAGCGATCGGGGCGGACCGAACGATTCGGCGAAGTGGTCCACTCCAGGATCGATGCGGGGGCATTGACCGAGCGGCGGCAGTCGATCGCTGCGGGTCGCCCTCGGGATCCAGGCGGGGAGGCGATTGGAGCGGCGGCGGTGATGGATCTGATCTGATCTGAAAAAGAGAAAAAAAAGGGAGAAGGGGAAGAAGATAGGGAAGCCAAAATAGACTAGGAGGGTCTAATATATAGCAGTTTTTAGGGTTAGGAGGGATCTGGGGGTGCTAGGAACCCTCCGATCGCGATCCGACGGATCCGATCGCGGGGGTAGATTAAAAGGGCCTAGGAGAAGATAAAAGACTGCAGTAGGGGTGTTTCCGGGACACGAAGTGAAGGCACTTTGGTCCCACACGAACAACGTATGGAAAAGCCAACGGAGTCCAAACGAGACGAGATTTGAGAGGCGGGTTGCACACAACAAAACAACAACACACACAACAACCTCGCGGCACACCGGTAACGTTACACGCCCAAACAACAAAGTAGGCCTACGGGACGTCACGGACACGTGAGGGAGCTCCGGAACGCGAAACGGACAACGGGAAGAAACACGCGGAACCGGATGCAACCGACAACACAAATGCAATGCAATGCACATGTCTACATGATATGAATGAATGCCACACACTCACACAACAAAACGACGAAAACCCGAAAGACAAAGAACCCGGAATGGAAAAAGATGAAGCCGGAGATATATTATATGCCCAAAAGGGAAAGTATTACATCCGGGGCATTACAAACTCTCCTCTACTACAAAAAGATCTCGTCCCGAGATCTAGGACTGGAAAAAGGAAGGGTACTCGGAACGAAGATGATCTTCTCGTTCCCAGGTAGCTTCTCGGTCGGTGTGATGTGACCACTTGACTTTCAGAAATTTGATGGACTTGTTGCTGGTCTTGCGTTCGGTTTCTTCGAGAATGGCAACGGGATGCTCTCGGTAGGACAGGTCTTGTTGAAGATCAATCTCCTCAAACGGAATCATGCGCTCAGGTGCCTTGAAGCATTTGCGAAATTGAGACACATGGAAGACATCATGAACATTTGCGAAGTTGGGAGGGAGCTCAAGTTGATAGGCTAGATCGCCTCTCTTGCCAAGAATCTTGAAAGGCCCGACGTATCTAGGAGCAAGTTTTCCTTTGATACCGAATCTTTGGGTTCCTTTCATCGGAGAAACTCGGAGATAGACATGATCACCGATGTTGAATGCCAAATCACGATGCTTGCCGTCATAGTAGCTCTTCTGGCGCGACTGAGCGGCCTTGAGATTTTCACGTATGACTTTGCACATTTCTTCGGCTTCTGAGATCAAGTCATTGCCAAGAAGTTGGCGTTCGCCTGTTTCAGTCCAGTTGAGAGGGGTACGACACTTTCTGCCATAGAGAATTTCAAACGGTGCTTTGCCTGCACTTGCTTGAAAGCTGTTGTTGTAAGAGAACTCGGCAAATGGAAGGCAGTCTTCCCATTTCATGCCAAAGGAGATGACACATGCTCTGAGCATGTCTTCTAGAATCTGATTCACGCGCTCGACTTGACCACTAGTCCGAGGGTGAAAAGCAGTGCTGAACCTGATCTTAGTGCCCATGGCGGACTGAAAGGAGTCCCAGAACCTTGATGTGAACAAGCTTCCACGGTCTGAGGAGATAACTTGAGGA
Source organism: Secale cereale (assembly GCA_902687465.1). Classification (NCBI taxonomy): domain Eukaryota; kingdom Viridiplantae; phylum Streptophyta; class Magnoliopsida; order Poales; family Poaceae; genus Secale; species Secale cereale. The sequence continues at coordinate 329,276,439 of LR738714.1, read as the reverse complement.
ATGCCATGTAGGGACACAATTCTGGAAGTGTACAGCTCTGCCAATTGAGCTGCATTGATTGATTCTTTGACTGGCAGGAAGTGAGCGACTTTGGTAAGCTTGTCAATCACCACAAAGATAGCATCATTTCCTCGCTTGGATTTAGGAAAGCCAGTTACGAAGTCCATTTCAATGTGGTCGAACTTCCACTCGGGAATAGGAAGAGGTTGGAGAAGACCGGCTGGACGTTGATGTTCGGCTTTCACTCTTCTGCATACATCACATTCGTTCACGAATTGGGCAATCTCCCTTTTCATGCGTGTCCACCAGTAAGACTGCTTGAGGTCTTGATACATCTTGGAACTGCCAGGATGAATGGAAAGGAGAGAATCATGAGCTTCTTCCATTATGAGCTTCCTGAGATCACCTTTGGGAACAACGAGTCTGCCCTCAAAGAACAAGGTATCTCTCTCATCAATACGGAAGCACTTGTATTTTGGAGTGCCCTTTGCAATCCCATGTTTCACTTTCTTCACCATGGTATCACTGAGTTGGGCCTCACGGACTTGATCTTCCAAGGTAGGAGCAATTTGGAGATTTGCAAGAAAACCCTGCGGAACACCTTGGAGGTTGAGTTTCCTGAATGCTTCACAAAGCTCAGGCTGATACGGCTTGATAAGCAGGCTGTTGCAATATGCCTTTCTGCTCAAAGCATCTGCAATCACATTTGCCTTGCCAGGAGTGTATTCAATGCTGGGATTGTACTCTTGGATCATTTCAACCCAACGAGTCTGGCGGAGGTTCAGATGCGGCTGTGTGAAGATGTACTTCAAGCTCTTGTGATCAGTGAAGATGTCGACCTTTATGCCCAACAACAGATGTCTCCACGTAATCAGAGCATGTACCATAGCTGCTAGCTCAAGATCATGTGTGGGATAGTTCTTCTCACTTGGCTTTAGCTGACGAGAAGTGTATGCCACAATTCTCTTATCTTGCATAAGCACACCACCAAGACCTTGAAGAGAAGCATCGCAGAATACTTCATAGGGCTTGGATTCATCTGGAGGAGTCAGAACTGGAGCAGTGACAAGCTTTTCTTTGAGAGTTTTGAAAGCCACTTCACACTCTGGAGACCAAAAGTATCTGACATTCTTCTGAAGTAGGTTGGAGAGAGGCTTGGCAATCTTGGAGAAGTTCTCAACAAACCTTCTGCAATAGCTGGCAAGACCCAGAAAACTGCGGAGCTGCTTGACGTTCTGAGGAGCTTCCCAGTTGACAATTGCTTCAACTTTCTCGGGATTAACCGCAATACTGTCAGCTGAGATGATGTGGCCCAGGTACAAAACCTTATCGAGCCAAAACTCGCACTTGGAGAACTTGGCATAGAATTTATGCTCTCGGAGTCGATCAAGAACCAGACGTAAGTGCTTTTCATGATCTTCTTCATTTTTGGAAAACACCAGAATATCATCCAGATACACAAGCACAAACTCGCCAGTTTAGGGGTTGAAGATGTAATGCATCATCCTTGAAAAGGTAGGAGGAGCATTGGCGAGACCAAATGACATGACGGTATACTCGTATGAACCGTAGCTCGTTCTGAAGGCCGTCTTGGGAATGTCCTCCTCGCGAATGCGAATTTGATGATAGCCCATTCGGAGGTCAAGCTTAGAGAACACTTTAGCTCCTTTGAGCTGCTCAAAGAGTTCATTGATGTTGGGGAGCGGATACTTGTTCTTAATCGTCTTCTTGTTCAATGGCCGGTAATCAACACAGAGACGCTCCGTGCCATCTTTCTTCTTGACAAATAAGACACCACAGCCCCACGGAGACGTACTAGGTCTGATGAGACCCATACTCTCCTGCTTATCAAGCTGCTTCTTCAATTCCTTCAATTCATCCGGAGAGAGCTTATACGGACGCCGGCATGCTGGCTCAGTACCCGGCTCGAGTTCAATGACAAACTCCACCTGACGGTGTGGAGGCATGCCTGGAAGTTCTTCAGGAAAGACGTCTTGATATTCGTTCACCACCGGAATTTGAGATATGGCATTAATTTCGCCCTTATCATTGAGAGAGAAAAGCCGGATAGTGTTATCCCTGGAGGCGAAGATAATCACATCTTCATCAGAATGAGTCATCTTGACTTCCTTTTGAGCACAATCAATGTGAGCATCATGCTGAGAAAGCCAATCCATTCCGAGGATGAGGTCGATGTCAGAATTGCCGAGAATCACCGGAGAAGCCAGAAATCGATAATCACCCATGCGAATAGAAACATCCGGAGCATATATACGAGATTGCATCAATCTACCCGGAGAAACAACTGATAACTCCCTTGGCAAACTTTTGATGTCCACATTATACTTGGATGCAAATGGTTGAGACATGAAAGAGCATGAAGCACCCGAATCAAATAAAACTTTAGCAGGGATAGAGTTCACTGGAAGGTTACCCAAAATGACATCACAAGAATTCTCCGCTTGCGCTGCACTCATCAGATTGACCCTTCCGGACTTTGGATCATGCCTGACAATAGCTGAACTCATAGGTGGAGGAGGTGGAAGACGCTTCGGATTCGGACATCTGTTGGCATAGTGACCTTTCTGAGTGCATTTGTTGCAAGTCACTTCTGAGAGAGGACGGAAATGAGAACCACTTGACTTGGAGCCTTGAGACTGAAACTGCTTCTTCGACTGGTTGCTCGGGTTGGGTGGGTGGGAGAAACCACGACCACTAGAGTTCTTGTAGTTGGAGTTGTTGGAGTTATTGTATGGAGCTCGAATCACTGGAGGAGTAGGAAGCCAGAATTTCTGATGCTTCGAGACCATCTGAGACGATGAGGAAGAGTGAAAGGCATCTCGAATTCTCTTCTTAGAAGCCTCCATCTTAAGCTGAGCTGCTTCTTGTTTCAAAGCCATGTTATAGAACTTGTCGAATTCATTGGGCTCGAACAAAGTGAGAGCAAGCTGAAGTTCATCTTTGAGACCTCCACGGAACTGGTAGATTTTACTCTTGGCATCAGGAATGTCTTGCTTAGCATAACGAGCGAGGTTTTGGAACTTGACATTATACTGATAGACTGTCATGGAGCCCTACTTCAGGTTGCGGAATTGCTCACGCATACCCTTGATGACACTTGTAGGAATGTGGTGCGAGCGAAAGTCCTTGCAGAAATTCTCCCAAGAGATCACTTGACCCGACCTGGAGTCTTTGTACTGCTGCCACCAGTCAGCTGCTTGATCTTTCAGTTGGAAGGCTGCAAACTTCACATAATCATCTTCCTTCACGTTACTGCACTCAAAATGCTTCTTAATGTCGGTTAACCAATCTTCAGCATCAAGAGGGTCGACACAGTAACTGAAAGCTTTAGGATTGTTGGCCAAGAACTGGTTAAGAGTAGCATGGTGCTGCTGGTTGAAGAAGTTGCCTTGATTCCCTGGAATACCCTGATTAACTTGATTAGCTTGCATCTGCTGCATCATCTGCATCATCAACTGGGTGTTCTGAGCTGTAGTCTGCATAATTGCTCTCCAAGCCTCAGGCGGAGGAGGAGGGGAAGGAGGATGATCTGGGACCTCTTCCACCTCTGGGTTAGCGTTGGGAACCTTTTTCGGAGCCATCCTGTAAGATGACCACGAATCAGCAATTGATTGACAAAAGGTATAAGCTGAATCAATGGAATGAATTGCAACAATTCTTCACAATAATCATTCGAACAATAAGAACGAATGAAATCATCCGAACAAGAGGAACGAATGAAATTCTCACTAAAATGATAACATCAGTCTTCACGAGAAGCCACATAGGGGACAAAAGGATAAAATAAGAAAACAACAAGGTACGGATGGGAACAAACACAAGAGAGGAGTTTCGTTCTAACATCTTTGTGCTGAAAGCATATGAACGCGTTACGAAAAGGTTTTGCAATCCCCGGATCAGCATAGCCAAGGACCCTTTAAGATGCAACTCCTGATAGTAACATCGGTCATATAACCCCTTCACTCAATGTAGAACCCCGAACTCACTAACCTGCATTCGTTGGAAGAATGCCTACGATCTACTGGATAAACCCACCTATAGATTTCCGAAAGATTCCAGTTATGCAATCAGGTGTTGGGGATACATGGGAAGCACCGCGCAATCAACTCTAAACCTACATCCAGGTGTATCCATCCTTCAACACATAACCAGTCTTTCTCGGAAACTGTGTACCTCGGACCTTCGAAAAGCATTCACTATGACAAGCTATGGCAATACTCCCGAACTACCTCCCCAGTACTGGGTGATGTCGGGGTTATCTTGCCACTGGCCGTATAGGAGAGATTTTCGATGTTGGCCGTCTTAAGTATTTAGTACTGCCGCGATATGCTTGTGACAATGATACCCCGAAGCTCAACTCCCCGGGAACAGGAGGCATCGAGAACAATATCCTTGTCACGAGAACATCGAAACAATCCCAGAATACTCGCGGGATTCCTAAAAAAAATTTTGTGCAATTTTTGAAGAAAGGAGAGACAAGAGTAATCGTCAGGAGTCCTCACCAGAGAGAAAGGGGATGGGAAGCAAAGAAATCCTACTCTCCGATATAATATAGGACTCAAAAAGTTTTTCAGTGTGTGCCTAGACTCGACCGTCAACGATTCGATCAAACAGTGGGGGCTCCTAGGTCGGAGAAGGCTCTGATACCAACTTGTAATGCCCAGGATGGAGTTATACCTCCTACGTGTCGAGGCACGACTTAAAGGCATAAATCCATCCTAGAATGATCTCAAGTTTGGTAATCTTTGCACAACTCATGTGAAAGAGGGGATTGTAAACATAAATAGTTGGCTTACACTCGCCACGTCACAGAATTACAATTCAAGTCTCAATCATCATACATTAAGAACATCACAACCCTCTAAGGGCAAAATCCAAATGCAAGATACCAAACTTAAATAAATAAACCACAGGCGGATCGAATACTAGTAAGAGTCTCCACTACTGATCATCCGGGTATCGCACATAATACCGACTACGCTCCTCGTCGTACTCCCAATCCAGCTCGGTGCCATCACCTGGATAGCTCACAGCTGGACCTGCATCTGGTGTGTGAAGTAACTGTGAGCCACAGAGGACTCAGCAATCCCGTATCCGGGTAACAAGAATATTTAAGCCTTTGGGTGAGGATAAGGCTGAAGAAAAGAATAAGTGTCTGCAGCAGCAACTAGCAACTAGCTTACGTGAGTGAGAGCGAGAAGAGAAATCCTCGGCGAGAAGTGATCACGAAGTGATCCTAGCTACAAGCTCAACAAGCATAACCCCTCCGTGTTCAACTCCCGAATCCCTATTCGGAAATTGACAGTCACGGAACACACGCTGGTAGTGTATTAGAAACATTGTGTCAAGTTATCTACAACCGGATATTAACAAGCTCCCATCTGCCACATAACCGCGGGGCACGGCTTTCGAAAGTTCAAACCCTGCAGGGGTGTTCCAACTTGACCCATTACAAGCCCACGATCCACGGAGTCGCAACTCCAAAGTGGGAAGACCCGAGTATCCTCGGAATCCCGTGCTCAAGATATACCGAGCTAAGGTAAGGCTAATCCAGCAAATCCTCCCGGCGTGCCGACACCCTGATAGTAGCCGCGCGTATCTCGTCTCAGGCCACGACCAGATGGGTGATCCCACAGGTTTTTACCAAACCTTGAGTTCCCTCGAGGTGGCCCCGCGTAACCCCCATTTTGGACCAACACTCATGTGGAGCACTGGCCCGGGTTGTTGAATTAAGAAAAATGGTTTATAACTCCCTATGCAAGTTTAGTTAGTTATTAGGCAAATAGTACCAATGTTGGGACTTGCTGGAAAAGACTTAGCACTTAGCGGTTTATCGAGGGGGTCCCATACACCCCAACCGTGTTAGGAACGCATAATCAAGGAACATAACACCGGTTTATACGGTTCCTAACGGCATGAGTGGAACAAATCACCAAGCAAAAGGCTTAGCCTTCCACCCTTGCCAATATATAGATGATTTCATTTTAAGCATTTATATAGTGTGATAAAAACCCAACCAAACTTCAACATGAAGCAAGCATCTTCGATCTTCACCTGCAACTAGCAATGCTATAAGAAGGGCTGAGCGAAGCGTACTTAGCCAAGCAACGGTTTGCATAGGTAGGTTGGTTAAACATGGCAATGGTTTACAAGTAGGAGGCTGACAAGAAGATCATGGGCATCGAGGCAAAAACTATAGATCGAGACTACTAGCAATAGGCAAAGATAGTAATGTTATCGGGGTTCGGTCATCTTGCCTGAAGAGAAGTCGTTCGGATCGTAAGAAGGGTCCTCATGCTCAACCTCGTTGGAAACCTCGTGCTCGTACTCGAACTCAGACTCGGCTTTCGGCTCTAAACAAAACAATCACACCAAGCACCAATCAACAAGATGGAATGCGCACTCGAAAAAGATGAATGCATGATGGATGCACTAAGGATGCACACGGAGCACGTAAAAGATCACTCAAGCAAAACACCTCAAAACATGATAACAATCTGATATTATTAATCTACACAGAAAATCAATCAAGTTTCATGTAAGATTCGCTGAAATCGGAGTTACGGGCTAAAAGTTATGCCCGAAACAAGAAAAGAGCGAAAGCTGAAAATTACAGCAACATAGCAACTACGGAGCTCAAAATAATTGAGCTACAACATTCAAACAACATGGTAAAGGACATGAACACAAACTAGACATATACTACAGCAACTAAGTCCAAAGGTGCACCCCCAACGGAGCCACGGATCAATAGCAATGATCTTGGACATATTGAACTTGACAATAAAATTCTGGCAGCAGAATTTTATTGAAACTTTGGAGCAAAAGATAAACATGCTACAGCCACTTAAATAGACATGTGAGGACATGGATGGAAATACAACAATATATACTACAAGGAACAATCAATATCCACTCCAAAACTAACATGGTTTGTCCTAGAACATCACACGAACATGGCATCGGAACGTTACAGATTTCAGACTTAGTGAAAAAACCACTAAGTCCTAAAACAGCAATTTCATCATGGCATATAAAAGAGCATGTTTAAGTCACCTCGAAACTAAGCATGGCAAGAGGTAAGCACCTCATCAAAGTACACATGAAGGTGATCCCGAAACACACAAGCATGCTTCATGGAGATAGACACAACGATAGCAACGAGCTCAACAAGATGGCATTTAATAACAAGTGAAACTACATCACAGCCACATGGCACTTTGCAACGATTATAACAAGGCAAGAATAAATCTATCATGCTACCTAGCACATACAACACGTAGAGCATGGCAAGACGAACACGTGGACATGTCATTTGCATCATGCGGACAAACGAGCTAAAAGATATCACATGGCAAAGGTGGCATAAAAACATCACATAGCAGCAGTTTATATCATGATGCACTCTTGCAACAGCAAAACAAGCACCTAGATGATCTCTAACATGCATGACAACAACAGATAAAACGTAGAGCAAGTCTCCACGAACGTCTGGACATATTATATGCGCGAATCGGAGCAACAGATAAAAAGTTATGCATGTTTGAAAAAGGCATCACAGAACTAGATCTCAGGGACTTAGTGGAATAAGCAACAACCTCAGATCTGAAAAACTCGGGCCGGATCTGGAGATCGGGCCGGTGGAGGCTGAAGACGGGCCCGCGGCGGCGGAGGCGAAGCCGGCCTGGTGGAGCGGCCCGGCTCGGCGGCGAGCCCGCGGGGGCACGCGGTGCGACGACTGGGCCTTCGGGCCCCAGCGCGGAGGGACGACGCGGACGGGCCGCGGTGCGGAGCGGGGCGGCGGCCCGCGGTGGCGCCCTGGGGCGGAGAAGGCTGACGGGCGGAGGCCCAGGCGGCGGCGGCCTTCGAGCACTGGCGGGAAGGGCGCCTGGGGAGAGTGGGCCGGTGCGGTGGGCGAGGCCCAGCGCCGGCGAAGCGAGGCGATGGCTCGGTGCGGAGGAGGGCGACGCGACGACCCGCGGGGAAGTGGTCCCGCTGGGCCCGAGCCCGGCGAAGCGGTGGGCCGAGGGGAAGGAGGCGGCCTGAGCGATCGGGGCGGACCGAACGATTCAGCGAAGTGGTCCACTCCAGGATCGATGCGGGGGCGTTGACCGAGCGGCGGCGGTCGATCGCTGCGGGTCGCCCTCGGGATCCAGGCGGGGAGGCGATTGGAGCGGCGGCGGTGATGGATCTGATCTGATCTGAAAAAGAGAAAAAAAAGGGAGAAGGGGAAGAAGATAGGGAAGCCAAAATAGACTAGGAGGGTCTAATATATAGCAGTTTTTAGGGTTAGGAGGGATCTGGGGGTGCTAGGAACCCTCCGATCGCGATCCGACGGATCCGATCGCGGGGGTAGATTAAAAGGGCCTAGGAGAAGATAAAAGACTGCAGTAGGGGTGTTTCCGGGACACAAAGTGAAGGGACTTTGGACCCACACGAACAACGGATGGAAAAGCCAACGGAGTCCAAACGAGACGAGATTTGAGAGGCGGGTTGCACACAACAAAACAACAACACACACAACAACCTCGCGGCACACCGGTAACGTTACACGCCCAAACAACAAAGTAGGCCTACGGGACGTCACGAACACGTGAGGGAGCTCCAGAACGCGAAACGGACAACATGAAGAAACACGCGGAACCGGATGCAACCGACAACACAAATGCAATGCAATGCACATGTCTACATGATATGAATGAATGCCACACACTCACACAACAAAACGACGAAAACCCGAAAGACAAAGAACCCGGAATGGAAAAAGATGAAGCCGGAGATATATTATATGCCCAAAAGGGAAAGTATTACATCCGGGGCATTACAACTATGAGAAACATTTATTGCAGCTAACTGCTTATCAGGAAAACTATCACCAATAGGTAGTGGGTCATCAAGCACATTTTCAAGCCTAGACAAGTTATCAGCTACGGGGTTCTCAGCTCCTTTTCTATCAATGATATGTAGATCAAATTCTTGCAACAAGAGAACCCAACGAATAAGTATAGGCTTATCATCTTTCTTTTCCATAAGATATTAAATAGCAGCATGGTCTGTGTGAATAATTACTTTAGAATCAACAATATAAGGTCAAAATTTATCACAAGCAAACACCAGTGCTAAGAATTCTTTTTCAGTAGTAGCATAATTTTTTTGAGCACTGTCTAGAGCTTTACTATCATAATGAATAACATTCAATTTATTATCAACTCTTTGTCCTAGAACAACACCAACAACATAATCACTAGCATCACACATAATCTCGAAAGGCAGGTTCCAATCAGGTGGTTGAACAATAGGTGTAGATATTAAGGCTTTCTTAAGTGTTTCAAAGGCTTCAAGACAATCATCATCAAAAACAAAAGGAATATCCTTTTTCAAGAGACTAGTAAGAGGCCTAGAGATTTTAGAAAAGGCTTTGATAAATCTCCTATAGAAACCACCATAACCTAGGAAACTACGAATACCTTTGATGTCCTTAGGACATGTCATTTCCTCAATTGCATCAACCTTAGCTTGGTCCACTTCAATACCTTTTTTAGAAATTTTATGACACAAGACAATGCCTTCATTAACCATAAAGTGGCACTTCTCCCAATTCAAGATGAGATTTGTTTGTTCACATCTCTGCAAAACTCACTCAAGACTGCTTAAACAATCATCAAAAGACTTCCCATAAACAGAAAAATCATCCATGAAAACCTCAACAATATTTTCACAAAAGTCAGAGAATATAGCCATCATGCATCTTTGGAAGGTAGCAGGTGCATTACATAAACCAAAAGGCATATATCTATAAGCATAGGTTCCAAAAGGATAAGTAAAAGTGGTCTTTTCTTGATCAGGTTGAGAAATAGGTATTTGTGAAAAGCCAGAATATCCATCAAGGAAGCAAAAGTGTGTGTGCTTAGATAGTCTTTCAAGCATTTGATCAATAAAAGGCAAAGGGTAATGATCCTTTCTAGTTGCTTTGTTTAATTTTCTAAAATCAATTACCATTCTATAGCCTGTAACAATTCTTTGTGGAATAAGTTCATTCTTATCATTAGGAACAACAGTTATACCTCCTTTCTTAGGGACACACTGAACATGACTTACCCATCTACTATCAGCTATATGATAGATTATACATGCTTCCAGAAGTTTTAGTATTTCCGTTCTTACCACTTCTTTCATCTTCAGATTTAATCGACGTTGGTGATCAACAATTGGTTTAGCATCAGATTCCATATTAATTTTGTGCTGACATAGAGTGGGACTAATGCCCTTTAAATCACCAAGAGTATATCCAATAGCAGCTCGGTGCTTCCTTAGAACCTTCAATAATCTTTATTCTTCATGTTCTGAAAGGTTAGCACTAATAATAACGGGATATATTTTCTTTTCATCAAGATAAGCATATTTCAAAGTGTCTGGCAATTGTTTTAATTCAAACACGGGATCACCTTTAGGTGGAGGAGGACCTCCAAGAGTTTCAATAGGCAAATTGTGTTTAAGTAGAGGACATTGTTCAAAGAAACTTTTATCTATTTCATTTTCTTTCATGCATATGTAAATCATTTTGATGGTCTAGTAAATATTGCTCTAAAGGATCAGTGGGTGGCACAATAATAGAAGCAAGACCAATTAATTCATCCTTACTAGGCAATTCTTTTTCATGAAGATTCCTACTAAACATGGAAAAATTAAACTCGTGAGACTCATCACCAAAACTAACACCAACAGTTTGCTTCTTGCAATCTATCTTAGCATTAACCGTATTCAAGAAAGGTCTACCAAAGATAATGGGACAGAAGTCATCTTGTGGGGAACCAAGAACAAGAAAATCAGTAGGGTATTTTATTTTCCCACCCAAGACTTCAACATCTTTAACAATCCCAATTGGTGATATAGTGTCTCTATTAGCAAGTTTAATAGTGACATCAATGTCTTCTATTTCTGTAGGTGCTATGTCATTCATAATTTCTTGGTATAAAGAATAGGGAATAGCACTCACACTATCACCTATGTCACATAAACCATGACATCAATGATCTCCTATTTTGACTGAGACAACGGGCACGCCAATAAAAGGACTATGTTTATCCCTTTTATTAGGTTTGGCAATTCTAGCAGCCTCTTCATTAAAGCAAATAACATGCCCATCTACATTTTGTTCCAAGAGATCCTTTACCATAGCAATATTATGTTCTACTTTAATTTGCTCATCTGGTTTAGGTGTTCTAATATAACTTTTGTCTACCAAAGTTGAAACTTTAGCATGTTCCTTTATCCTAACAGTGAAAGGTGGTTTTTCAATGTAAGCAGAAGGAACAACTGGATCAACATTATAAATTATAGTTTCTTATTTAACTGGTACCGGTTCTTTAATTTCTTCTTTAATAGGTGGGTGATATTTAAACCACTTCTCTTTAGGGAGTTCAACATGAGTAGCAAATGATTCACAAAAGGCGGCTACTATCTCAAAGTCAAGTCCATATTTAGTTAAACTTTTGAAAAGCATCATTATCCGTAAAAGATTTAACACAATCATACTTAAGTTTAATACCTGACTCTTTACCTTTGTCGAGTTCCCAATCTTCAGAGTCGCGTTCCCACCGGAATTCAATAGTCTTCTTCATAAAAGAACTAGCTCAAGAAGTATCAAGCGTGGTTTGATCATTACGGGAAATCCGAGCATAAAAATTATGGATAATAATTTCTCTTGAGCGCTCGTGATTGGGGCATGAATAATATTGACTTAAGCCTCCCCCAAGCTATAGCGATACTTTCTCCTTCACGAGGCCAAAAATTATATATATAATTCCGATCATGATGAATTACATGCATAGGATAATTTTTTTGGTGGAACTCCAATTTCAAACGATTCCAATTTGATGATACAATATCATCGCATAGCCTATGCCATGCCAATGCTTTTCCGTTCTAAGATAAAGGGAAAATCTTTCTCATAACATGATCCCTGGGTAAACCTGCAAGCTTAAACAATCCACATTTTTTTTCCACATATATCAAGTGCATATCAGGATGTTCACTTCCATCTCTTGCATAAGGATTAGCTAGCCGTTCTTCTATCATACCCGAAGGGATTTCATATTCAATATTTTCAGTAGGTGCAGTAAGTTGAGGGGTAACTAATTGTGGTTCCAGACGGGGTGAAGATACCCCGAACAAACCCCTCAAAGGATTGTTTTCCATAGTAACAAGTGACAATAAATTTCAGCACACTATATAAATATTTCGTTACCGAATTCCACTTACCAAAAGCGCTTCACTCCCCGGCAACGGCGCCAGAAAATAGCCTTGATGACCCACATGTATAGAGGATCAATTGTAGCTCTTTTTGATAAGTAAGAGTGTCGAACCCAACGAGGAGCAGAAGGAAATGACAAGTAGTTTTCAGTAAGGTAATGTCTGCAAGGGTTCAAACTGTAAGTAGCGAGTTGTTTGATAGCAAGATAATTTGTAACGAGTAAGTAACGATAATAGTAACAAGTATGAAGCAAGGTAGCCCAATCCTTCTGAGGCAAAGGACAGGCCAAAACGGTCTTTATGATAAGCAAATCGTTCTTGAGGATACACGGGAATTTCATCTAGTCACTTTCATCATGTTGGTTTGATTTGTGTTTGCTACTTTGATAATTTGATATGTGGGTTGACCGGTGCTTAGGTGCTGTTCTTACTTGAACAAACCTCCTACTTATGATTAACCCTCCCGCAAGCATACACAACTACGAGAAAAGTATTAAGAATAAATTCTAACCATAGCATTAAACTTTTGGATCCAATTGGTCCCTTACGGAGTAGTGCATAAATTGGGGTTTAAGTTTCTGTCACTCTCGCAACCCAACATCTAATTGCTACTCCACAATGCATTCCCTTAGGCCCAAATATGGTGAAGTGTCATGTAGTCGACGTTCACATTACACCACTAAGGGAATCACAACATACATACTATAAAAATATCGAACACATATAAAGTTCACATGATTACTTGCAACATGATTTCTCCCGTGCCCTCAAGAATAAAGGTAACTACTCACAAATAATAAGCATGCTCATGATCGAAGGGGTATTAAATAGCATAATGGATGTGAACATATAATCCTCCACCAAATAAACCATATAGTAATCAACTACAAGATGTAATCAACACTACTAGTCATCCACAAGCACCAATCTATAGTTCCGGTAACAAGATTGAATACAAGAGATAAACTAGGGTTTGAGATGAGATGGTGATGTTGAATATGTTGATGGAGATTACCCTCCCCAAGATGGGAGAGTGGTTGGTGATGATGATGACGATGATTCCCCCCTCCGGGAGGGAAGTTTCCCCGGCGGAATCACTCCGCCGGAGGGCAAAAGTGCTCCTACCCGAGTTCCGCCTCGAGACGATGGCGTTCCATCCCGAAAGCCTTCTCCTTTTTTTAGGTCAACGTCACTTATATACCAGAAAATGGGCATCGAAGGTGGGCCGAGGAGGCCACAACCCACCAGGGCGCGCCAGGGCCTGGCGCGCCCAGGTGGGGTGTGCCCACCTGGTGGCCCCCTCTGGCGTTTATTGGCTCCAGTATTTCTTAAATAATCCATGAAAATTCTCCGTGAAGTTTTAGCTTGTTTGGAGTTGTGCAGAATAGGTGGCCTGATGTAGCTTTTCTAGGTCCAGATTTCCAGCTACCGGAATTCTCCTTGTTGGTGTGTTCCTTGCAATTTATGAGGGAAAAGGCATTAGAATTACCACAAAAAGCATTATGATGGATAAAATATTATAAATAACAGAAAGAAAACATGATGCGAAATGGACGTATCAACCCCCAGGTGCAGCTCTGACCCATCCTGGGTGTTCGGGCCCATAAAAAATCTCCAAAAAGTTTCCCGGTGTTTGGACTCCGTTTGATATTGATTTCCTCCGATGTAAAAAACAAGCAAAAAACAACAACTCTTCTAATGACGACACGTCACCGCAATTATTGTTGATAATCTTGTGTTAGTTCGAAACCGGTTCGAATTCAAGTTCAAAATCAAGCAACCAATAAAAGTTTTCAAACGTCAAAACTAAAATGTTCTAAATCTGACAAATAAATCATATGAAATATTGGTGGAGAAACCATACTTTTATAAAGTGTTTAAATGCACTAAACTAAATAAACATGGGCCAGAAACAACTATCCAATGCTTTTAATAATAAACAATTATGAACATATTTTTAGTGCCAAATTGTTTGTGGCTGTGACCTAATTACTAATATGAATTTAGGTGTTAGAACTATATTTTATAAAGCTAAAAGAAAGAAATAACAGAAAAAGAGAAAGGGAAAAACAAAGAAAATAAACTAACCTACCCTAACCTAATGGGCTCTTGGCACATCCAGAATAGCTAATGGCCCAACCCAACGTCCTACTACTAACCCTAACTCACCCCCCGATCCCCAT
>LR738714.1:329219335-329261915 GCA_902687465.1 Secale cereale | reverse complement strand
CCCCCCGTGCTGGCGAACAGGGGGGAGCCGCCCCTGTTCGATTCACTCCTGACGATTTGGATCTTGGCGCCCCGACGCCGTCGCAGCTCGCCGGACACCCTACCGTCGCCGACCCGTCGTCGTCCTCCTACCCGCCGGCCCCATCAAGCCACGCCGCCCCCTTCCCTACAACGGATGTGAGCACCGCCCCATGCTCCTTTTCTTCCCCACATGGTCACCGCGCCCACCGTCTGTTCCTGGCCGCGCTGGCGTGCCCCAGTCGTCTGCTAGCCATGCTTCGTGCGTGTGTCGTGCCGCGTGCCTCGCCGTGGCCCTACGCGCCCTCGCCACGGCCACCCGCACCACCCGCCTCGCCGACCTCCCCGCGCGCCCACACTCCCCCGCTCGGGCCTCGCCCTTCTTCCCCTCCGCCTGTGTGCTGGGTACTGGCTGCGAGCGCTCCTCTGCGAGCGGCTGGGCGTGCTCCAGCACGTCACTCCGGCCGCCGCCGGCCCCCCTGCGCCATCCGTCACCCCTGCCCCCGCCGGCGCCAGGACGCCGCAACAGCGCGCCGCGCTCGCCTCCCTCCGCGGCCCCGACGAACTCCCTCCCCGCAGCCCGCTCTTCCATATGGGCCGCGCCCAGCTGCTCCGCCGGGTCCCGCCGGCCACGCTCTGGTCGGGCCCGTCTGGCCCTGCCGCGTTGCCCCGCTCTGGCCATGGCCGGCGGTGTCGAGCCACGCGCCGGCGTCCTTCGCCCCTGGCCGCGGTGCCCTGTCGGGCGGGCTAGCGCTCGACGCCCGGCTGGCGCCCGTCGCCCGCGCGCCCGATTCGCTAGGCCCCGATGGCCCAATGACAGCCGGGGCGCACCCCAGAAACTAAAAAAAAAAGAGATTAAAAATAATAAGAATAAACAAATAAATAAATACGAAATAAATGTTAATTAAATAATTAATTACTTAATTAACTTAATTAATAATGTTAATTTAATCTAATTAACCATGTTAATTAAACTTAATTATCTAATTTACAAAACAGTCAATGACATGCGGGACCTGCACGTCAGTTTGACCCAGTCAATGTTCCGTTGACTGCTGACGTCATGCTAATGACGTCAGCATGCACTATTCTGGATAATGTTGATTTAAAATAATTAAATAAATTCTAAAAATGATTAAATCTATTAAAATTAATATAAAATAAACCGTACCTCGGATGGAAAAAAAACTTTGTACATGAAAGTTGCTGAGAACGACGAGACGAACCCGAATACGCGGTCCGTTTGTCCGCCACGCATCTCTATCATACCGAACATGCAACATTCCACCTCCGTTTCATCTTCCCGAAAACGCCTAACACTGGGAATACCTTCCCGGATGTTTTCCATCCTCGCTAGTATCACTCAGTACCGCGTTAGGTCACACGTAGCACCGTGTTTTGCCATATTACACTTTGTGATGCTTTGATTGCTCTGTTATTTATTATGTTCCCCCTCCGTTACTTCTCTCCGATAGACACCGGGACCGAGACTGCTGACGGTGCCACTGTGATCGACTACGTCGACGACGACCGCTCCTTCTTGCCAAAGCAACCAGGCAAGCCCCCCCCCCTTGATCACCAGATATCGCCCACTCTTCTCTCTTATTCTTGCATTAGATTTGCTACTATTGATGATTCGATATCTCCTATTCTGTTGCATAGCCTGTCATTGTTGCTACCACTGTTGATACCTTACCTGCTATCCTAATGCTTAGTATAGGATGCTAGTATTCCATCAGTGGCCCTACATTCTTGTCCGTCTGGCATGCTATACTATCGGGCCGTGATCACTCGGGTGGTGATCACGGGTATATTCTATATACATATTTTACATACACATTATGATGATTCAGAGATGGGGGCTGAAGGGCAGGTGGTTCCACACAGGTAGTGGTGGGCCTGGGTTCCCAGCAGCCCCCTGATGGTTACTTTGTGGCGGAGCGACAGGGCGGGTTGCGACCACCTAGGAGACAGGTGGGCCTGGCCCTGGTCGTTGTCCGCGGTTATGTCATAATAACACGTTTATCGAGATCTTGGTATTTGATCTGAGTCTGGCCATTGGCCTATACGCACTAACCAGCTACGTGGGAATAGTTATGGGCACTCGACGTCGTGGTATCAGCCGAAGCCTTCTTGACGTCAGCGACTTAGCGGCGCGTGCCGGATTGGACCGGAACGCCTACTCTGGTATTAGGAGAGGCTAGGTTTGCTTACCGGCCGCCCTCGCAACGTCCAGGTGTGCATTGGGTGATGGGCCCAGACCCCCGTGCGCTTAGGGTTTAGACCGGCGTGCTGACCTCTTTGTTGTGCTTAGGTAGGGCTGCGACGTGTTGATCTTTCGAGGCCGGGCATGACCCTGGAAAGTGTGTCCGGCCAAATGGGATCAAGCGTGCTGGGTTATGTGGTGCACCCCTGCAGGGAAGTTAATCTATTCGAATAGCCGTGTACCTCGGTAAAAGGACGACCCGGAGTTGTACTCTGACCTTATGACAACTAGAACTGGATACTTAATAAAACACACCCAGACAAGTTCCAGATATAACTCGGTGGTTGCTCTCTCACAGGGTGATGTGCGGGAGGATCGTCGGGTAGGATTATGCTATACGATGTTACTTGGTGAACTTACCATCTAGTCCCTTCTACTGCTGCAAGACGAAGGCCGCCAGAAGCTTTGACGCTTGTTACTATTCCATCTACTCTCTTCTACTGCTACAAGATGGAGGTTGCCAGAAGCGTAGTCTTCGATTGGATTAGCTATCCCCCTCTTATTCTGTCATTCTGCAGTTTAACCCACAGATATTACCCCTTTACACAGATACCATTGCATATGTAGCACAGATCCTTGCTTGCGAGTACTTTGGATGAGTACTCACGGTTGCTTTGTTCCCCCTTTTCCCCCTTTCTCCTTTCTTCTCGATTGATGCAACCAGATCGGTGGAGTCCAGGAGCCAGAGGATCCCGATGATGTTTCTACATGGAGTTTGGATATGAGGAGTAGTTGGGAGGTCCCAGGCAGGAGGCCTTGCCTTTTCGATCGTTTTCATATTTGTGCTAGCCTTCTTAAGGCAAACTTATTTAACTTATGTCTGTACTCAAATATTATTGCTTCCGCTGACTCTTGTTATTCGAGCTTATGTATTCGAGCCCTCGAGGCCCCTGGCTTGTAATATAAAGCTTGTATTATTTTAATTTGTGTCTAGAGTTGTGTTGTGATATCTTCTAGTGAGTCCCTGATCTTGGTCGTACACATTTGCGTGCATGATTAGTGTACGGTCAAATTGGGGGCGTCACAAGTTGGTATCAGAGCCGACTGCCTGTAGGAATCCCCCTTTCCAACTCCTTGGTCGAAGTTGAGTCTAGTTTTTGAAAAATAAAATACTAACTTGTTGTGTGGCTTACGGGCCCACATCACCAATGGGTGGTATTAGGATCTTTTACTCCTCGTCTATACTCTGGAACTCTGATCTCTCTTCTATTCGGGATAAATGAATTTTGCAAAATTTAACATTAGGATCTCGTTATCACTTTCACCCGGAGAACACCTTATTACCGATGATCGTCTGCTGCACCAGAAGACCCTGAAGATACTCTCCGTTGTTAACCCGAGAACTTGTGCTCATCACCTTTGCAATTCACTGCCACCGATATATCCCTATGGATATCTGCATGCACTTGCCATTCTCATGATCATTCCTCGTCGCTCTTGTTGTTACAAGATGCCTCGAAATATTCTCCGTTGTCCTGAGAACCCTTTGAGTTTACTGTCTTGCAGTTTTCTTTCGCATGAAAACCCTTACGGTTATTTCCTCACATTTATCGAGGATCCTTTCTTCTCAATTGTTCATATGTCTCACTAAATTCTTCGGAATACTCTTCGACCTTTCGAAAATCCTCTGCAGCCGGTTAGTCTTGAAATTCTTGTCTGCTTGCATTATGGTTAATTCCATATGACTAGTAGTCTTTGTTAACATCCCCTGTCTTAGCCATTTTGAGCCTA
This sequence comes from Secale cereale, assembly GCA_902687465.1. Taxonomy (NCBI): domain Eukaryota; kingdom Viridiplantae; phylum Streptophyta; class Magnoliopsida; order Poales; family Poaceae; genus Secale; species Secale cereale. The sequence goes on along the minus strand of LR738714.1, from coordinate 329,257,901 downwards.
TTGATTCAATGTGTGCATATGCACGCAGTCATCGGTTATCCTTTAAAAAAATAAATAAAATAATTATCTTTCCGGCTCAGACGTCATTCCGGACATAAGTTGTTTCTCGGCAATTCAAACCTTTACTGATTGTCCAACTAAGAGTTTTCAACTTATCCATGCTTGATCAGAGCGTCTGCTTCTGATCCTTCATTTTGGAAACCATAATTTCTTTCTATTTAAGCATCACGCTAATAAGGTGATTCTTGGACCTGATGCCTCTGCATTCCTTCTTCCTCTGAGTGAGTACCGATACTCACATCAGCTCCGTTGTGGATCGCCCGATCCCTTTTTGGATTGTTATCCGATAGTGTCCATCATATTCAATCACCTTGTGAGTTCTTCCCCTGATACATAATGCCTTTGGTAAATTGTATCCTCTACTTGGTCAACCATGCTCTGCTTTCGAGCTGTTGTATTTACTTTTGAAACTTGTAGTATATGTTACTAAGATGCCCGATGGGTTGAACCTATGCCTTCCCCTAATCCATGAGAACCCAAAAGTTCTCACAAGTCTTACTCTTCCGGTGTTCTACCAGATAAAATTCGAACACTACAGTTTTATCAAAGCGAGAGGTGAATGAAATGATATGCATTAAAGAAGTGGGAGTCGACCTTGAACTTTGTGTTCATGCCCATGAAAATGATGTAGACCGTCTCAGAAGCTTCTTGCAAAATGATTATCCAGCTATATGATTCTTTCGAAATTTTCGAATTGATTCTTACAGTTATGGTTTCGACCATGTTGTCCCGATCTAATATATCTAATGGGAATTCATTCCAGTGCCTCGTCTATTTTCGGCAAGATTGAAGTATCTACTGTCATAGGTCAATGACCCGGTTCTACTTGTATCATGGTCTACCTTCGAGTATTACCCCCTGGTATCTCGAAGATGTCTTGCCATTGCACCACATCTTACTAACTTTGTTGTAGTAATGTCTTTCCTTGTCGTAATCACTCTACCGGTTCTGGGTTGTTGCCAACCAAGGACACCGACTAGTGAAATTAATCCACACTACAAATCAAATACCTCTAGTATTTTTACTAGGAACTTCTGAACTCGATTTGGTCATTCCTAGCCTATCGACTGCATCCTGGTCTTGCTATCTTTGACTGTGCTACCTCATCCTTCTCTGGTGCACGAATTCTTCAGTATGTGAGTACGACTCACGTCGAGCCTTCAACATCATTTTGCTTGTCTTGAAAGGCAACTTAGGTTCCGAGCTTGCATCTTATATATTGATCCTATAACTTGCCACTTCGTCATTCCCTTGTTGCCATGTTGTTTGATTGCATCCTCATGAAACCTCCCGGCAATTGTGCTGGACCACCTTCAACACTTTGACTTCTTCCGAGATGTCAACTGTGTTCGTGATGAGAAATACCTTCCTTGCCCTCGATGATTTTTATTATCATCGAAAACACCCTTGACTTCCTTTCATCGTGAACTTGTCCACATTATGAATACAACTTGCTCTCCAGCTAGTGTTGTGTTCTGCATTGAAGTATTATTGTCTTTTATGTCGAGAATGTGGTGGGGATTCCTCCACCTCTTAGAAATTCTCGGTATGATGTTACTTCTCACCATCACCATTCTTCCTTGGTCCCCGTGTTATTTTTAACCGGGATACCAATATGCTAGCGATGCTGCTTGAGTTCTGTACTTCTAGAAACCCTATTGCTTTGAAGTTAACGATCAACAGTTCGTTCTTAGACTGTTGGTTATTGAATCATCACTCTAAACATTGATCTTGCCGCCTAAGGTCATATTTCGGGCACATCTTTCAACTAATGATTAATGGTGTATGTTTTTCTCGAGCATAGAACATTATATCATTTGAATTGACTAATGTCATCTTCTTGTTCACCTGATTGTCGAAATCCATCCGTTTGGAATTCTCGATGAATTGTCGCTGAGCCCATCAGCCACCTCCTCCTCATCTCCTTGGTTAATGATGAATTATTGATTCGGGAACCTGCTCCCATAGTTCATTTCCCGAGAACCTTGGAAAGTCTTTTCATCGATTTGTGTTGCACCTTTTTGTTCTCGAATATCCTAAGTTTGAGGTATCATGACACCAATCGGATCTGAATCTCGGTCAGATATGATGGCTGGGACAACTTTCCATGAGTTATAATATTGGTCCTTTGATGACTCGGTAATATGATGTCATGCCTAGCACCCCTGGCTGGAGGACCTAACATTACAATCTTTTTAGCAAGGATAACCATTCTTCCAGGAGGAAATTGTAAGACTTATTCCATAAGTTGTTCCTGATGAATCCTTTGTGTATCCAAGTTCAATCTTTGCTTCAAGACCATGCCAATGCTATCTCGAAGCATGTATGTGGTACTCCGATTTTCAACAAGAGCATTTGAAGCCCAATGCTAAATGTTTCTTGGTCAGTTATCCAAACACCGTTGTATGGGTAACATCTTGATTAATCCTTACCTCTTTATCTAAATGGTTGGGGTACTTGCTCTCTTACCCTGTGTGCCATGTTCTGTTGTCCATGGGAAGGATATACTCCTATTTATTGTGTGTAATCACAATTTTCCTTTCCATTTGTTTGTTTAATCCTTCTTTGATTTACATATAATCTAAGTAGTAATAATTTTCTGCTTATGTAAACACCTCGGTGTACAACGCTGTCGGTAAGACCCTGTTTCTATGGTTGGTTACGTTTCGGTAACCACCGATGGACGAGAACTTTGCCTACAGGTCCGCCTCGTTACAATGAGCAAGAAGATGGTTCTCTTCGCCCCCGTCCTTGGTACCGACATTGTTGATAACATAGCCGACAAGCTATCCACTGACATGCTTCCCTGTCGCGGCTGTGCAAGATGTGACCCCTTCGTATTTTCAACCCACATGGTGGGCCCATAACCCACAGGTCCACTGGATCGAAATCTGACTCTTCTTTACAACCCGGAGTTTAATGTATCTTTGCACCTGGCTTCGTATGTGATTCACGAGCTGAATTCTATACCATTATTCATCTTGGGATCAAACACTGTGTTATTCTTGTTGTTCAAGCCCCCATTCTAGTTTCTGTCTAGGCATCGAATGATTGCCTACCCATTTGAAACTTTGGCACCATCGTATATTGCACTCAACGAATTCATTGAAATACAACTCGTGAGGTACCTCATGTATTTCCCATTGAGTTCACCATTAGATGCCCAGCTTTGTGGAGATGCGTTCTTCCGAAGTTTTCCCCCTGGTTGCGTTCGTAGGACGACGGAGACCCCGAAGAAAGGATGACGACCAACCACGATGACTTGAAGCAGAGCAAATGAAGACATCAACGAAAGGGGTCAACCTCTTTGAAAGAGCAGTCAAGACCGAGAAGACTCGTTAGGTTTTTGCTACCAGCACCTTTCCCCCTATGCTCCACCGCTTAAATCTCGGGACGAGATTTCTTGTAGTGGAGGAGAATTGTGATGCCCGGGTAGTTAAGCTACATTAACCCTCTTCTAATGACGACACGTCACCACAATTACTGTTGATAATCTTGTGTTAGTTCGAAACCGGTTCGAATTCAAGTTCAAAATCAAGCAACCAATAAAAGTTTTCAAACGTCAAAACTAAAATGTTCTAAATGTGACAAATAAATCATATGAAATATTGGTGGAGAAACCACACTTTTATAAAGTGTTTAAATGCACTAAACTAAATAAACATGGGTCAAAAACAACTATCCAATGCTTTTAATAATAAACAATTATGAACATATTTTTAGTGCCAAATTGTTTGTGGCTGTGACCTAATTACTAATATGAATTTAGGTGTTAGAACTATATTTTATAAAGCTAAAAGAAAGAAATAACAGAAAAAGAGAAAGGGAAAAACAAAGAAAACAAACTAACCTACCCTGACCTAGTGGGCTCTTGGCCCATCCAGAACAACTAATGGCCCAACCCAACGTCCTACTACTAACCCTAACTCACACCCCTGATCCCCATCTCTCCCTCATCCCCCCCCCGCGCTGGCGAACAGGGGAGAGCCGCCCCTGTTCGATCCACTCCCGACGATTTGGATCTTGGCGCCCCGACGCCGTCGCAGCTCGCCGGACGCCCTACCGTCGCCGACCCGTCGTCGTCCTCCTCCCCGTCGGCCCCATCAAGCCACGCCGCCCCCTTCCCTACAACGGATGTGAACACCGCCCCATGCTCCTTTTCTTCCCCCACATGGTCACCGCGCCCGCCGTCTGTTCCTGGCCGCGCTGGCGTGCCCCGGTCGTCTGCTAGCCATGCTTCGTGCACGTGTCGTGCCGCGTGCCTCGCCGTGGCCCTACGCGCCCTCGCCACGGCCACCCGCACCACCCGCCTCGCCGACCTCCCAGCGCGCCCACACTCCCCCGCTCGGGCCACACCCTTCTTCCCCTCCGCCTGTGCGATGGGTACTGGCCACCAACGCTCCTCTGCGAGCGGCTGGGCGTGCTCCAGCTCGTCACTCCGGCCCCCCCTGCGCCATCCGTCGCCCCTGCCCCCGCCGGCGCCAGGCCGCCGCAACTACGCGCCGCACTCGCCTCCCTCCGCGGCCCCGACGAACTCCCTCCCTGCAGCCCGCTCTTCCATATGGGCCGCCGCCCAGCTGCTCTGCCGGGTCCCGCCGACCACGCTCCGGTCGGGCCCGTCTGGCCCTGCCGCGTCGCCCCGCTCTGGCCATGGCCGGCGGTGTCGAGCCACGCGCCGGCGTCCTTCGCCCCTGGCCGCGGTGCCCTGTCGGGCGGGCTAGCGCTCGACGCCCGGCTGGAGCCCGTCGCCCGCGCGCCCGATCCGCTAGGCCCTAATGGCCCAATGACAGCCGGGGCCCACCCCACAAACTTGAAAAAAAGAGATTAAAAATAATAAGAATAAATAAATAAATAAGTAAGTAATAAATGTTAATGAAATAATTAATTACTTAATTAACTTAATTAATACTGTTAAATTAATCTAATTAACCATGTTAATTAAACTTAATTATCTAATTTACAAAACAGTCAATGACATGCGGGACCTGCACGTCAGTTTGACCAAGTCAATGTTCCGTTGACTATTGACGTCATGCTGACTTCATGCAACATGCACTATTCTGGATAATGTTGATTTAAAATAATTAAATAAATTCTAAAAATGATTAAATCTTTTAAAATTAATATAAAATAAACCGTACCTCGCATGGAAAAAACTTTGTACATGAAAGTTGCTCAGAACGACGAGACGAACCCGAATACGCGGTCCGTTTGTCTGCCACGCATCTCTATCATACCGAACATGCAACATTCCACCTCCGTTTCATCTGCCCGAAAACGCCTAACACTGGGAATACCTTCCCGGATGTTTTCCATCCTCGCCAGTATCACTCAGTACCGCGTTAGGTCACACGTAGCACCGCGTTTTGCCATGTTACACTTTGTGATGCTTTGATTGCTCTATTATTTATTATGTTCCCCCTCCGTTACTTCTCTCCGATAGACACCGGGACCGATACTGCTAACGGTGCCACTGTGATCGACTACGTCGACGACGACCGCTCCTTCTTGCCAAAGCAACCAGGCAAGCCCCCCCCCCTTGATCACCAGATATCGCCCACTCTTCTCTCTTATTCTTGCATTAGATTTGCTACTGTTGATGATTTGATATCTCCTATTCTGTTGCATAGCCTGTCATTGTTGCTACCACTGTTGATACCTTACCTGCTATCCTAATGCTTAGTATATGATGCTAGTATTCCATCAGTGGCCCTACATTCTTGTCCGTCTGCCATGCTATACTATCGGGCCGTGATCACTCGGGTGGTGATCACGGGTATATTCTATATACATGTTTTACATACACATGATGATGATTCGGAGATGGGGGCTGAAGGGGCAGGTGGTTCCACACATGTAGTGGTGGGCCTGGGTTCCCGGCAGCACCCTGATGGTTACTTTGTGGCGGAGCGATAGGGCGGGTTGCGACCACCTAGGAGACAGGTGGGCCTGGCCCTGGTCGTGTCCGCGGTTATGTCATAATAACACGTTTATCGAGATCTTGGTATTTGATATGAGTCTGCCCATTGGCCTATACGCACTAACCAGCTACGTGGGAATAGTTATGGGCACTCGACGTCGTGGTATCAGCCGAAGCCTTCTTGACGTCAGCGACTTAGCGGCGCGCGCCGGATTGGACCGGAACGCCTACTCTGGTATTAGGAGAGGCTAGGTCTGCTTACCCGCCGCCCTCGCAACATGCAGGTGTGCATTGGACGATGGGCCCAGACCCCCGTGCGCTTAGGGTTTAGACCGGCGTGCTGACCTCTCTGTTGTGCTTAGGTAGGGCTGCGACGTGTTGATCTTCCGAGGCCGGGCATGACCCTGGAAAGTGTGTCCGGCCAAATGGGATCAAGCGTGCTGGGTTATGTGGTGCACCCCTGCAGGGAAGTTAATCTATTCGAATAGCCGTGTCCCTCGGTAAAAGGACGACCCGGAGTTGTTCTCTGACCTCATGACAACTAGAACTGGATACTTAATAAAACACACCCAGACAAGTTTCAGATATAACTCGGTGGTTGCTCTCTCACATGGTGATGTGCGGGAGGATCGCCGGGTAGGATTATGCTATACGATGTTACTTGGTGAACTTACCATCTACTCCCTTCTACTGCTGCAAGACGGAGGCCACCAGAAGCTTTGACGCTTGTTACTATTCCATCTACTCTCTTCTACTGCTACAAGATGGTGGTTGCCAGAAGCGTAGTCTTCGATTGGATTAGCTATCCCCCTCTTATTCTGGCATTCTGCAGTTTAACCCACAGATATTACCCCTTTACACAGATACCATTGCATATGCAGTATAGATCCTTGCTTGCAAGTACTTTGGATGAGTACTCACGGTTGCTTTGTTCCCCCTTTTCCCCCTTTCTCCTTTCTTCTCGATTGATGCAACCAGATCGGTGGAGTCCAGGATCCAGAGGATCCGGATGATGTTTCTACATGGAGTTCGGCTACGAGGAGTAGTTGGGAGGTCCCAGGCAGGAGGCCTTGCCTTTTCGATCGTTGCCATATTTGTGCTAGCCTTCTTAATGCAAACTTGTTTAACTTATGTCTGTACTCAGATATTATTGCTTCCGCTGACTCTTGTTATTCGAGCTTATGTATTCAAGCCCTCGAGGCCCCTGGCTTGTAATATAAAGCTTGTATTATTTTAATTTGTGTCTAGAGTTGTGTTGTGATATCTTCCAGTGAGTCCCTGATCTTGGTCGTACACATTTGCGTGCATGATTAGTGTACGGTCAAATTGGGGGCGTCACACTGGCACTGGGCACTGGGTCAATAGGTTAGTCCCAAAAAATGATATAAAGTCGCTATAAAATGATTGTTAAACATCCAATAATGATAATAAAACAGCATGAATACTTCATAAATTATAGATATGTTGGAGACGTATCAGCGTCCCCAAGCTTAATTCCTACTCGTCCTCGAGTAGGTAAATGATAAAACAAATAATTTATGAAGTGTGAGTGCTAGCAAACTACACGAGTTTGATCAATGACAATTTCAATCACTTTTCCTAGCATCATAACAACAATTCTTTCCTATAAAACTTCTCATGTTAGAGTAGCAACTAATTCACATGTTAAGGTTCAAACAATTAATTTTCTTGAAACTCAACAACCTATGTTGTCAGTCACCAAGCAATTGTAAGTCAACTTATTCAACAGAGTTTAAGTAGGAGCTCCACATACTCAACCATCATATAGTCTTCTATGATCGCTAACGCTCACCGCATACACATGAGCAAAATGTTTCAACCGGACACATAGAAAGATAGGGGCTTGTAACTTCGCCTCCCAACGTATTCACCTTTGGGTGATGTCAACAATAATAACTCATGCTACCCATATTCAGCTGAACATATCTGCCTAGATATTTCCTCACCATATGATGCTTGCCAAAGGATAAAAATAAAAAGGAATAGAGAGAAAAACTTTGACTCTTTGCATAAAAGTAATGTAATGCCCCGGATGTAAAAATTCCCTTTATGGCAATATATTCTTCGTTGACTTAATCAATTCCATTCTGGGCTCATCCTTCATTTTGGGTATTTTGTGTTTCTGCGTGGAGCGTGTGTGCATATCACCATGTCATGTCATCATGTGCATTGCATCGCATTCAAGTTGTCACTTGCACCAGGTCATGTTCGTTTCTCTCCTTGTCCGTTTCGAGTTCCGACACTCACACACGTGCCCGTGTCACCTCTGGATCCTCCTTTTGTAAGTAGCCGGAAAACGTTCTCGGATTGGGGTGCAAGTTGACCTGCGTTGTTGTTATAGTGCGGGTAGACCGCCTATCAAGTTTCGTCTCGTTTGGAGGTCGTTTGATACTCCAACGGTTAACAACGTGGGCCGAAAACCCTTTGTCTTTGGGCTCATCACCCCTCCACAACAGCCCACAAGCCCATCCTAACCACCTCCATGCTCTCGGTCGTTGGATCGTGATCGTGTGGACGAAAACCGCACCCAATTTGGACTCTCCTAGCTCCCTCTACCTATAAAACAACCCTACCCTCGAAATCTAGGATAAACCCTAGCTCTCTTCCTCCTCCGCGCGCCGGACGTGTCCGTTCCATCGCCGGACGTGTCCACCGCCAATGGACGTGTCCACCGCCGCTGGCCACGTCGCCCAGCCAATTCCACCACGCCACCTCAGCTCCGCCGCCACGTGGCCGCCTCCTATTGGTCCTGGACCGCGACCACATCACCGCCGCGGCCCGCTTGGTCCACGGCCGGCCCGCGCCCGGGCCGCACCGGGCCCGCGTCCGCCCCTCGTGCCCTTCCTCCGCGCCGGCCAGCTCCGCCCCATCGCCGGCAGCTCGAGCCGCTCCTCCGCCGCCGGCAACGCCTCCCCGCCGGCCGCCAAGCTCCACCGGTGCGCCACCACCTCCCGGCGGCGCCCTCCACCGCCAACCTCCGCCGCCACCTCGCCGCTCCGCCGGCACACCGCGTCCCACCGCCGGCGCGCAACGCCGCTGCCGTGCCCTCCTCCTCTGGCCGCCGCCTCGTCGGACCACCACTCCGCCTCGCCGCCGCCCGTCGGCGAGCTCCTCCGCCGCCGTCGTCACCGGACCAAACGGTCTCGATCCGGATCCGGTGGTGGACGAGATCCACCACCTCGTCCAACCAAACGGCCTCGTCCCATCCCAGATCCCTCCGCCCCGTTGACTTTCGCGGGGGTAATTTTCTCTAAGTCCCGAGATCCTCATAATATGTTGCCTCCTTCATCATGTCATAACTCCATGCCCATAACTCCGTTTCACGCATATAATATATCAAAATATTCGTGTCGAAGTGCTCTACATGTTGGCATCAATTTTCTGCATGTTAGGGCTCATCTAGATGTCTTAATCTTCGTTGCAAGACTGCTTCATGATGTTACTGTTTCAGCACTAGTTGTCTGTCAACAATATGTTAGCATGTTCGTGAGGTCGTAACTTTGTGCATGTTGGTCCAAATGGAGTGTATGATATGTCAAAAAGTTTGTCTTGTGATGCTCTTGATGATGGATGCATTTACATACATGTTAGGTTGCATTATGCCATGTTTAACACTGTTGCAAAAGTGCATGTTGCTGTTGAGTTGCTGAAATTGTTATCACTTGGTGATTTGTCTTTTTCGGAGCATTTTGTGTGATTTTCTTTTGAGCCACATGTCAACATGTTTTAGGAGCATGATTATGTTATCTTTGAAGTGGTGCATTTGGTTTTCCATGATATGCTCTGTGGTGACTTAAACAAGCTTGTAAACATGCCATGTCAATGTTGCTGTTTTTATACTTAGTGAAAAACTGCTAACTCTGGAATCTGTAATAACAAGTTGCCATGTAAACTTGATGCCATAATCTTTTCCATGCATGTTTTGGAATGACTAGTGAGCATGTCTTGATGTCCATGTTGTTGTATATCAATACATGCCTTTGTTGCATATATGCCCTGTTGTAGATTGTTGTAATCTTGCTCTCAAAATGCTTGAAATTAAAAATGTCAGCCTATTAACAGAACATTCAATTTGGCAAAGCTTGTGTTCAGCAACCCTTGCATGGAATAAATTGTTGCTTTGGATTAATTGGAAGTATAATATGTCTTCTTCATGCTCATGTGAATTTCATGCTTGTTGTACTTGTTTTGCTTGCTGTTGTGTGCCTCCAAAGGCAGCAACATATCGTTACAGATTGCATGCCTAGTAATTTTCACTAAGTCTGAGAAATCTGTTGACTTATTGGATCTTTCCATGCTAGTTTAATTGTGTTCCAGTAAGTTTTTGGGTGTGCTCTGAGTTCATACTTGTTAAGAATCATGTCTATTTCACATCCATGCCTTTTTTATTCATGTTTGGTTGCTGTAGCATAATTATACCTTGCTCCAAAGATGCCATGTTACTGTTAACTTCAGTTTTCCATTGCATCTTGTTTTGCTTGCCATTTGCAAGCCGTGCATCCGTTTCCAGTGATCCTTATATCGATTGCGACCGAAATCTTCCCCTCTATCCAGTGGCTTGCTTGGTTGCCCAAGATGAAGCCATTTCCATCATCTTCTCCTTTAGACTCTAGAGCATCCTCATGCATACGCACATCATGACTTGCATCCCATGACATGTCTTGCATCATGTTGTTTGTGCATTGCACCGTGATTGATCTTGTACTGTTGTTGTGCTCTTGTGTTGGGTAGAGCCGGGAGCCGATACCGAGTTCGAGAATCTTGTTGAGACTGAGTTTGAGGATCCGTCTTACCATCCCACCGAGGACTTAACAGGCAAGATGACCATTCCCCGATATCACCTCTATCTTTGCCTTGCTAGTTGTCTCGCTCTATAGTTATGCCTTGATGCCTATTCTTGTCTTGTTAGCCTCCTATGTTGCCATGAAACACTCTAACCGCCTTCCTAGCAAACCGTTGATTGGCTAGGTACACTTTTGCACAGCCCCTCTTATAGCATTGTTAGTTGTAGGTGAAGTTTGAAGATTGCTCCATGTTTGGACTTGTTTTATTGGGATAACACACATATATCTTAATTAAATTAATGCACATATATATTGGTAATGGGTGGAAGGCTTGGCCTTCTGCTTGGTGTTTTGTTCCACTCATGCCACCTTAGGACCCGATAAATCGGTGTTATGTTCCTTGATTTTGCGTTCCTAACACGTTGGGGTTTATGGGCCCCGTTGATAATTCACACTGCTTAAAGCTTTTCCAGCAAGACCCAACTTTGGTACTACATTTGCCTAACAACTAAAACTTGTATAGGGAGTTATAAACCTGAGTTCTGAATCAACAACCTGGGCCAGTGCTCCTCATGAGTGTTGGTCCGAACTGGGCAGACTGCGAGGCCACCTTGGGGAAACCCGAGGGTTGGTATATACCTGTAGGCTGACCTATCCGGTCGTGGCCTGAGACGAGATATGCGCGGCTACTATCAGGGTGTCGACACGCCGGGAGGTCTTGCTGGATTAGTTTTACCTTTGTCGAAATATCTTGAGCACGGGATTCGAAGAATACTCGGGTCTTCCCAACATGGAGTTGCGACTCCGTGGATCGTGAGCTTGTGATCGGCTAAGTTGGGACACCCCTGCAGGGTTATGAACTTTCGAAAGCCGTGCCCGTGGTTATGTGGCAGATGGGAATTTGTTAATATCCGGTTGTAGATGACTTGACACCATATCCTTAAGAATACACTACATGTGTGAGTAACCGTGACGGTCTCTTCTCGAAGGTTTATTTCAGAAAGTGAACACAACGGGGTGATGCATGAACGTGAGTAGCTAGGATCACTTATTGGTCATCTTTGGCGACCGTTGGCACATATCCTCATCTCGCTCTGAATTCGTAAGCTAGTTGCTTAGTGCTTGCTGCAGCCACTTTATTACCTCTCCACACCTAAAGGGTTTGTTAGTTTTGATACCCGGGAACGGGATTGCTGAGTCCTTGTGACTCACAGATTACAACACACACCAGATGCAGGTACAACTGAGTACGACGTAGGAGATGGACAAGAACTTCACTGGGAGTTTGATGAAGAGCGTGGTCGTATGTATGTGACATATCCCGACGATCAGTAGTGGTTCCTACTAGGAGCGATCATGACTTGTGGTTATGGTATCTTTTCTCGTTTGATTTCGTCCGTAGTCTGACCCTGTGTTATTTGGATGAATGTATGCTATTGTATTAATTGTGTGACGTGGCGAGTGTAAGCCAACTATTTTACTCTTTCATCCCTGTTCTTTACATGAGTTGTGCAAAGATACCACACTTCTGATCATTCTAGAGTGCGCTTATGTCTCTAACTCGTGCCTCGACACGTAGGAGATATAGTCGCATCCTGGGCATTACAAGTAAATACTGAAAAGTAAAAGATAGGCCCTTCGCAGAGGGAAGCAGAGGTTGTCATGCACTTATTTGTTTGTATGCTCAATCACTTTGTGCAAAAGAATGTCACGTTATATTGCCCCTTACGATAGCAACCTTTATTATGCAATCTGTCGCTTTTATTCTTTGCCATCACAAGTTCGTACAACGCTTAATTTTCTCTTACACTAAATGATCTAACACTTTTAGAAGCAATTTTTATTGTCTTTTTGCACCGATGACAACTTACTTGAAGGATCTTGCTCGCTCCTTAGGTAGGTATGGTGGACTCTTAAAGATAAGATTTGGGTTTAAGGGTTTTTGGATGCACAAGCAGTATCTCTACTTGGTGCAGAATTTTTGGCTAGCAAAGTTAGGGGGGCAAGCACCACATGTTGAAGGATCTATGACAATATAACTTCTATGTGAATATAAACAAACATAAACCATTACGTTGTCTTCCTTGTCCAACGTGAACAATTTTGGCATATAATATTTTGATGGGGGCTCACAATCACAAAAGATTTCCATGATAGTGTATTTGCATGTGCAAGTTCTCTTCCTTATACTAATTATTCGTGAATTGCTTGTATGACCAATATTGTGATTGTCAAACCTCAAAAGATTTCACTTTTTAAACCCAATGTGAAGCTACCACTAGGCATGATATGATTTCAACTTCACGACGTTTAATTTATTCAAGAATTTACTCACATGATATAAGTGAAGCACAAGAGTAAATGACAAGCTACCCCAAAAAGATATAAATGAAGATCACGAGTATAATATTTCTTTCTCTCAAATTAATCTAAGTGAAGCAAGAGAGAATTTCTTCAAAAATACTAAAGCACGCCGTGCTAAAAAAGATATAAGTGAAGCACTAGAGCAATTCCATAGAAAAGAGCTTCGTTGAGAGGATGTCAATGCCGCTTACCTAGTCTCCCTGGCAACTATTTGAGGACTCTATTTTATTTAAAAACTTTTGGATCTAAGTATTTTATTAAAATAGCAAGCAAACAAAATAAAATGAAATTTCAAGAATAGCACATCTCATGGAAGAAGCAAAAACTTAGGATCAACCGATACTAACTGATAATTTGTTGATGAAGAAAGGTGGCATGCCTATCGGGGCATCCCCAATATTAGATGCTTGACACTTCTTGAAATATTATCTTGGGGTGCCTTGGGCATCCCCAAGCTTGAGCTTTTGTGTCTCCTTAATTCTTCTCATATCACGGTTTCCTAAATCTCAAAAGCTTCATCCACACAAAACTAAATAAGAACTTGTGAGATAAGTTCGTATAAATAAATGCAAAACCTTATCATTATCTACTGTGGCAAATCACTAAAAATATTATTCAACATTTCATACTAAATGCCTCTGCATATTTAATACTCCCATCTTCAAATGGAATCATTATACACGCAAACATATGCAAACAATGCAAAAATAACAACAATCTATCAAAACAATACAGTATGTAAAGAATGCAAGAGGATCCATTCTTCCCTAACTGATTTTTTTGAAACTTTAACATGCAGTAGGAAATTTATCATAGCTTGCTGTGCAAAAGGATTCAACCTTTTATCACATTCTGACTTTTCTTGGGAATTTTTACAATAGCGACAAACTTTCTGTTTTCAAACAGCAACATATAGACTTGCAAAATAATCATGGTAAAGGCTATCCTTGACACTTTTATTGAAATAAAAGATACACAACATTATTCTAAATACCAAGCAAATCCTAACAAAAGAAAATGACGCTCCAAGCAAAACTCGTATCATGTGATGAATGAAAATATAGCTTCGAGTGAGGTTACCGATAATGTTGGAGACAAAAGAGGGGATGCCTTCCGGGACATCCCCAAGCTTAGTTGTTTGGGTATTCCTTGAATATTTCCTTGGGGTGCCTTGGGCATCCCCAAGCTTAGGGTCTTGCCTCTCCTTATTATCCTCATATCGATATCTTACCCAAAATGTGAAAACTTCAATCACACAAAACTTAAAAAACTTCATGAGATGAGTTAGTATGAGAAAACAAATCATTCACTTTGGGTACTGTCAAAGACAAGATTCATAATTGTTCTCACACAATGCCTACTGTAGCATATCATTTCTACAATTTATATTGATCAATATAAGCTATAGAAACTAGAAAACAAGCAAACTATGCATTGGAAACAGAATCTATCAAAAAATAGAACAATCTATAATGATCTGGACAACCACCATACTTATTCAACTCTAAAAATTCTGAAAAATTAGGACCACATGGGAAATTTGTATACCAATCTCTTGCAAAAAGAATAAACTCAAAACACTCTTCTGTTAAAAGTGAGAATTGTTTTTGTGAGCGCAAAAGTTTCTGTTTTTCAGCAAGATCAAATCTACTATCACCCAACATGATCCTAAGGCTTTGCTTGGTACTTTATTGAAACAAAAGCTATAAAACATAATTACTACAGTAGCATAACCATGTGACCACACAAAAAATAGTAGGGGTAAGTGTTGGGTTGTCTCCCAGCAAGCGCTTTTCTTTAATGCCTTTTAGCTAGGCATGACGAGTTCAATAATGCTCACATAGAAGTAAAGAACTGAAACACAAATAGAGCATCATGAAGCATATGACTAGCACATTTAAGTCTAACCCACTTCCTATGCATATAGATTTTGTGAGCAAACAATTTATGAGAACAAAAATCAACTAGCATAGGAAGGCAAAACAAGAAAAACTTCAAGATTTTCAACACATAGAGAGGAAACTTGATATTATTGCAATACCTACAAGCATATGTCCCTCTCTCATAGTAATTTTCAATAGCATTATGAATGAATTCAATAATATATCCAAAATTTTTTACTCTCCAGATAAGCAAATTTATGCTCATGAATAGTAGTGGGAGTAAACTCAACAAAATAACTATCATGTGATTTAAAATTAAAGTCATGATGACAAGTTTAATGGTTAACATTATTCAATATAGCATACATTTTATCACCATAATCATCATAGATAGCCACTTTGTTATCATAGTCAATTGAAACATCCTCCAAAGTAGTGGATTCATCACTAAATAAAGTCATGACCTCTCCAAATCTACTTTCATAAATATAATCATCATAATAAATTTCTCATCAAAACTTGAGGGACTAAAAATACCATATTCATCAAATATAGCATCCCCAAGCTTATGGCTTTGCATATCATTAGCATCATGGATATTCAAAGAATTCATACTAACAACATTGCAATCATGCGCATTATTCAATATTTTGTGCCAAACATTTTATTGACTTCTTATTCTAATAATTGAGCACAATTTTCCGATCCATCATTTTCAAGAAAGATATTATAAAGATGATCAATAATATGATGCAACCTCAATTCCATTTTTTTCTTTCACAAAACCAAACTAGTGATAGAACAAGAAACTAAAAGATTCGATTGCAAGATCTAAAGATATACCTTCAAGCACTCACCTCCCTGGAAACGGCGCCAGAAAAGAGGTTGATGTATACTACACAACTAGTTCTTGTAGACTCGTGTTGGGCCTCCAAGCGCAGAGTTTTGTAGGACAGTAGCAAATTTCCCTCAAGCGGATGACCTAAAGTTTATTAATCCGTGGGAGGTGTAGGATGAAGATGGTCTCTCTCAAACAACCCTGCAACCAAATTATAAAAAGTCTCTTGTGTCCCCAACACACCAAATACAATGTGAAATTGTATAGGTGCACTAGTTCGGTGAAGAGATGGTGATACAAGTATAATATGGATAGTAGATATTGATTTTTGTAATAGTAACAATAAAAAATAGCAAGGTAGCAAGTGATAAAACGGAGCACAAACGGTATTGCAATGCTTGAAAACAAGTCCTAGGGTCGGTACTTTCGCTAGTGCAATCTCTCAACAATGCTAATATAATTGGATCATATAACCACCCCTCAAAGTGCGATGAATAATCACTCCAAAGTTCCTATCTAGCGGAGAACTTAAGAATAAATTGTTTGTAGGGTACGAAACCACCTCAAAGCTATTCTTTCCATTTGATCTATTCAAGAGTTCGTACTAAAATAACACCAAAGCAAATTCATATTCATAATACTCAATCCAACACAAAGAACTTCAAAGAGTGCCCCAAGATTTCTACCGGAGAAACAAAGACAAGAACGTGCATCAACCCCTATGCATAGATTACCCCAATGTCACCTTTGGAATCCGCAAGTTGAGTGCCGAAACATATATCAAGTGAATCAATATGATGCCCCATTGTCACCACGAGTATTCAATTGCAAGACATATATAAAGTGTTCTCAAATCCATAAAAATATTCAATCCGATAACAACAAAATCTCAAAGGGAAAAACTCAATTCATCACAACAACATAGAGAGGGGAAAACACCATATGATCCGACTATATTAAAAAAGCCCGCGATACATCAAGATCGTGACATCTCAAGAACAGGAGAGATAAAGATTAAACACATAGCTACTGGTACAAACCCTTAGCCCCGAGGGTGGACTACTCCGTCCTCATCATGGTGGCCACTTGGATAATGACGATGGCCACCCGTGATGGTTTCCCCCTCCGGCGGAGTGTCGAAAAGGGCTCTAGATTGGATCTCGTGGATTATAGAGCGTTGCACTGGCAAAACTTCTGATCTAGGTTCACCCCGAAGGGTTTCTGTAATGCCCCGGATGTAATACTTTCCCTTTTGGGCAATATATATATCTCTGGCTTCATCAATTCCATTCCGGGTTCTTCGTCTTTCGGGTTTTCGTCGTTTTGTTGTGTGCATGTGTGGCATTCATCCATATCATGTTGTCATGTGCATTGCTTTGCATTTGTGTTGTCGTTTGCATCCGGTCCCACTCGTTCCTTCCGTTGTACGTTTCGAGTTCCGGAGCTCTCTCACGTGTCCATGGCGTCCCCGAGGCCTACTTTGGTGTTTGTCCATGTAACGTTTCCGATTTGGCGTGAGACTTGTCGTGCGATGTAGTTTTGGTGTGTGTAACCCGCCTGTCAAATCTCGTCGCGTTTGGAGTTCGTTTGATGCTCCAACAGTTATTCTCGTGGGCTGAAAGTACCCCCTCTTTGAGGCCCAAGACACCCCTCCAACAGCCCACCAAACCAACCCAAACCCCTCCATCCATCTAGGCCATCCAATTGTGATCGCGTGGCCGAAAACCTCACCTCATTTGGACAACCCTAGCTCCTTGTGTCTATATAAACGTCCATCTTCCCCAATTTTGCGCCCAAAAACCCTAATGCTTCCACAGTTCACCGCCGGTGCTTCCACCGTTGAAGCGCGGTGCTTCCACCGTTGACACGGCGTGCTTCCAACCACGTCGCCGCCGTGCTTCCGACAGCCGCGCCCGTGTTTCCGTAGTGTCGCGCCGGTGCTTCCACTCCGACGCGCGGGCCCGCGGAGTCATCTTCAACCTCCGGCCGCGCGCCATCTTCCCCGCCTCTGGCACGCCGCCGGCCACCGCGCCATCGACCTCGCCGCCTCCATCGCTCCGGCCAGCCACCGCCGGGCCAGGCCGTCGGCCGGGCACCGCCCCCGCCGCCGGGTCCTGCCTCCAGCCCGCGCCGGAGCTCCACCGCCTCTCCTCATCAGGCCGCGCCTCCGCCGCCGCCCCCCCCTCGCCGACCCCGCCGGCTCCCTGCTCCGGTCCGGCGCCGCCGCCGCGTCGCTCGAGGGCGCCACCCCGATTCCCCCCGTCGCCAGCCGCCGGCCCTCGCCAGGGCGCTCGAAGCCCCCGATCCCGATCGGATCTGCCTCCCGCCGGGCCTAACGGGCCGAAGCCCGTTAACCACTCAGATCCGCCGCTTTGGGCCGCGCCCGATCCGCCAGCCCGCGCCCGCGTTGAATTATCCACCCGGGCCCATTTGACCAGATCCGTTGACCCCTGAGGTAGTCTCGTTTTCACTAAGTCCCTGTTAGATTTTGATGTCTGATGTTGTTTTGTTTTGATGATAACTTTTTGTGTGCATGTCCGATTTAAGCAAATGATATGTCAAAATGATCGTGGTGACATGTACTATGTTTTATTCCATTGTGTCATGCATGTTTGAGGTCATCTAGATGTCTTAATCTTCATGAGAAGAGTGCTACTTGTTATAAACTGCTGTTTGTAGTTGTTTTCATGCCATGTTTGCAATGTGATATCTTGGTGCATGTTTATCCAAATGAAGCAAATGATATGTCCACATGTTCATCATGAAATTCTCTACATGATGGTTGCTTTATCTTGCATGATATATTTCATCTTGCCATGTTTATCTCCTTTGCAAAGTGCTATGTGGCTGTTATGTCATTAAGCTTGTTACGAGATGCCTAGTTGAGGAGCTCGTTGCTATTGATGTGTTTGTCCCCTTGATGCATGCTTAGATGTTTTGGACTCCCCATCATGTGTACTTTGCTGTGGTGTTTACAACTTGCCATGCCATGCTTTGAGGTGACTTTAACTTGCTCACAAAGATGCCATGATGTTACTACTGTTTTAACACTTAGTGAAATTTCACTAAGTCTGGAATCTGTAATTTCCAGATGCCATGTTTGCTTGTTGTTCTAGGCAAATCCATGCTAGTTTTGGGGTGACTCTTGATGGTTCATTGTTGTATATATTGTTGGCTATCCATTCATGCTCTCACATGCTTATTTGGATGGCTGTAGCATATTTAACTCTTGCTCCCAAGTTGCAACAAATTACTGCTGTCAGGATTTTGTTGTCAAGTTCAAAATGTCATAGCTTGTTGCTATTGATCCATGGCTCCTTTAGAGATGCTCCAATGGAATTGTTTGCTGTAGGAGATGTCTAGTTTATGTTCATGCTCCTTGCCATGATGTTTGAGTGCTGTAGACTATTTATCTCTTGCTCCGAAGTTGCTATGCGGCTGTTAATTTCAGCTTGTGCATGTTTATTGTTTCGGGTGTATCTTTTAGCCCGTTGCTCCGTTTTGAGCAAGTCCTATATGTAACTTGTGTGTTTTTGCATGTAGATTCATAATATCCTATTGTTATCATGTTTTGAAGCATTTAGCTTGTTGCACATTGTCATGCTCCTTGTGCTGTAACACTGTGCTTCCTATGTAGACTTTCTGTGCTTCCATAGTGCATCTGCATTGCTTCCATAGGGCATCAGCCATGCATCCAGTAGTTTTGTGAATTGCATCTTGTTGATTTTCGTGCCTTGTGTGTTTCTGTTGAGTAGAGCCGGAAGCTGAGACCGAGTACGAGTACGAGGTGACTACCGAGGTTGAGAACGAGGAACTCTCTTACGATCCCATCGACAACTCTTCAGGCAAGATGACCGAACCCGGATATCATTACTATCTTTGCCTATTGCTAAAAGTATCGCTCTATAGTTTTGCCTCGATGCCCATGTTTTCCTGTCAGCCTCCTATTGTCACCATGAACCTGTTTAACCACCCTACCTATGCAAACCTTTGAATGGCTAAGTAAGCTTCGCTCAGCCCCTCTTATAGCATTGTTAGTTGCAAGAGAAGATTGAAGATTCTTGCTTCTTGTTGAAGCTTGTTGGGATATCACATTATATTAATTATCAAATGAAATCATCTATATATTGGTAATGGGTGGAAGGCTAAGCCTTTTGCTTGGTGATTTGTTCCACTCATGCCGCCCTAGGAACCGTATAAACCGGTGTTATGTTCCTTGATTATGCATTCCCCACACGGTTGGGGTTATGGGACCCCCTCGATAAACCGCTAAGTGCTAAGTCTTTTCCAGCAAGTCCAAACATGGGTACTATTTGCCTAAACAACTAAAAACTTACCGAGGGAGTAATTAACCCGAGGATTAATTAATCAACCCCCCTAGGCCAGTGCTCGATTTGAGTGTTGGTCCAAACCAGAGCCACTTGCGGTGCCACCCAGTTCGCTGGGATCTTCGGTATCTGTACGTAGCGCTCATCCGGTCATGGCCTGAGACTAGATACGCGCGGCTACTATCAGGGTGTCGGCACACCGGGAGGATTTGCTGGATTAGCCTTACCTTAGTCGGAGTATCTTGAGCACGGGATTCCGAGGATACTCGGGCCTTCCCACCTTGGAGTTGCGACTCCGCGGATCGTGGGCTTGTCATGGGACTAGTTGGAACACCCCTGCAGGGTTATGAACTTTCGAAAGCCGTGCCCATGGTTATGTGGCAGATGGGAATTTGTTAATATCCGGTTGTAGAAAACTTGACACCATGTCTCAATACACTACCAGCGTGAGTACCGTGACTGTCATTTTCCGAAAGGGATTCGGGAAGTGAACACGGTGGGGTTATGTTTGACTTGCTTTAGTTAGGATCACTTCGTGATCATCTCTCGACCGAGGCACTTCTCTTCTCGCTCTCTTTTACATAAGTTAGTGCTAGTGCTGCTGCAAACTCTTACTCTTTCTTCAGCCTTGTTCCACACCCAAGGCTTGGATAGTCGTGTTACTCAGGAACGAGATTGCTGAGTCCTCTGTGGCTCACAGTTACTTCACCACACCAAATGCAGGTACGATGGTGAGCTACACAGGCGATGGCACTGAGCTAGACTGGGAGTACGACGAGGAGCGTAGCCGTTACTACGTGAACTATCTGGTTGATCAGTAGAGCTTTTACTAGGATTCGATTCAGACCTGTGGTTTAATGTTATGTTTGGTATCTTGTCATTTGGATTTTTACCCTTAGATGGGCTGTGATGTTTATTTGAATGATGTTTGGACATGTAATAATTTGTGTGACGTGGCGAGTGTAAGCCAACTATCTTTTCAGTTTTCATCCCTATTTTTACATGAGATGTGCAAAGGTACCAAACTTGCGATCATTCCAGAATGGGCTTATATCTTTAAGTAGTGCCTCGACACGTAGGAGATATAGTCCCATCCTGGGCATTACAAGTTGGTATCAGAGCCTTCTCCGACCTAGAAGCCCCCACTGATTGATCGAATCGTTGACGGTTGAGTCTAGGCACACACTTAAAATGTTTTGAGTCCTATATTTATATCGGAGAGTAGGATCTCTTTTGTTCCTCATCTCTTTTCACTCTGGTGAGGACTCTTGACGACTACTCTTGCCTCTTCTACTTTCAAAAATTGCACCAAATTTTTTTTAGGAATCTCGCGAGTATTGTTTGGATTGTTTCGATGTCTTTGTGATGAGGATATTGTTCTCGATGCCTCCTGACATTAGGGGTTGTGGCAGTGTCCCGGGGAGTTGAGCTTCGGGGTATTGTCGTCACAAGCATATCGTGGCAGTTCTAGAATACTTAAGACGGCCGACATCGAAAACTCTCCTATGCGGTTAGTGGCAAGATAACCCCGACATCACCCAGTACTGGGGAGGTAGTTCGGGAGTATTGCCATAGCTTTTTATAGTGGATGCGTTTCGAAGGTCCGAGGTAGACGGTTTCTGAAAACAACTGGTTATGTGTTGCAGGATGGATACAGCTGGATGTAGGATTAGAGTTGTGTGCGTGATGCTTCCCCTGTATCCCCAACACCTGATTGCATAACTGGAAACTTTCGGAAATTAATAGATGGGTTCATCCAGTAGATCGTAGGCATTCTTCCAACGAATGCAGGTTACGGAGTTCGGGGTTCTACATTGAGTGAAGGGGTTTTATGGCCGATGTTCCGTTCGGGATTTGCATCTTAAAGGATCCTTGGCTATGCTGATCCGGGAATTGCAAAACCCTTTCGTAACACGTTCCATAAGCTTTCAGCACAAAGATGTCAAACGAAGCTCCTATCTTGTGTTTGTTCTATCTGTACCTTGTTGTTTTTCTTATTTACCTTTTGTCTCCCAGTGGCTTCTCGTGAAGATTGTTGTTATCATTAAACTGAGAATTTCATTCGTTCCTCTTGTTCGAATGATTCTTGTGAACACTTGTTGCATTTCTAGCCGTTGTTTCAGCTTATATCTTCTTTCAATCAAATTGCTGAGTGGTGGTCATCTCTTTCAGGATGGCTCCGAAACGGGTTCCCAACGCTAACCCAGAGGGTGAAGAGGTTCCAGATCGTCCTCCTTCCCCTCCTCCTCCGTCTGAGGCCTGGAGAGCAATTATGCAGACTACAAACCAGAACACCCAGTTGCTTATGCAGATGATGCAGCAGATGCAAGCAAATCAGGGTGCTCCAGGGAACCAAGGCAATTTCTTCAACCAACAGCACCATGCTACGCTCAACCAGTTCTTGGCTAATCAACCAAAGGCTATCAGTTACTGTGTCGACCCTCTCGATGCTGAAGATTGGATTACCGATATCAAGAAGCATTTTGAGTGCAACAATGTAAGGCCTGAGGACTATGTGAAGTTTGCAGCCTTCCAACTCAAAGACCAAGCAGCTGACTGGTGGCAGCAGTACAAAGACTCCAGAGAAGGGCGTGCGATCTCTTGGGATGATTTCTGCAAGGACTTTCGCTCTCACCACATTCCAACAAGTGTCATCGAGGGTATGCGTGAGCAATTCCGCAACCTGAAGCAAGGCTCTATTACTGTCTACCAGTATAATGTCAAGTTCCAGAATCTTGCCCGCTATGCTAAGCAAGAAATCCCATATGCCAAGAGCAAGATCTATCAGTTCCGTGGAGGTCTGAAGGATGAACTTCAACTTGCTCTCACCTTGTTCGAGCCTGATGAGTTTGACAAATTCTATAACATGGCGCTTAAGCAAGAGGCAGCCCAGCTCAAGATGGAGGCTTCCAAAAAGAGGATCCGAGATGCTGTTCACTCCTCCTCATCTTCTCAAGTGGTCGCGAAGCAACATAAATTTTGGCTTCCACCTCCTCCAGTGATCCGAGCTCCCTACAACAACAACAAGAACTCTAGTGGCCGTGGTTTCTCCCACCCACCCAACCCAAGCAACCAGTTGAAGCATCAGTCTCAAGGTTCCAAGTCAAGTGGTTCTCATTTCCGTCCTCTCTCAGAAGTGGTGTGCAACAAGTGTGGCCAGAAGGGTCATTATGCTAACAAGTGCCCCAACCCAAGGCGCCTTCCGCCTCCTCCACCTGTCAGCACAGCTATTGTCAATCATAATACAAAGTCTGCAAGAGTGAATCTGATGAATGCAGCGCAAGCGGAGAATTCTTCTGATGTGATATTGGGTAACCTCTCAGTTAACTCTTTTCCTGCAAAAGTATTGTTTGATTCGGGTGCATCGTTGTCCTTCATTTCAAGACCTTTTGTTGCTAAGCATGAATTGGCTTCGGAGAGCATTCCTAGACCTTTGAAGATTATTTCTCCGGGTTTGCAAATGACTTCCAACTCAGTTGCTCCGAATGTATCTATTCGCATGGGTGATTATAGCTTTCTGGCTAATCCGGTGGTTCTCGACAATTCCGACATTGACCTCATCCTCGGAATGGACAGGCTTTCTCAGCATGATGCTCAAATTGATTATGCAAATAAGGAAGTCAAGATTACTCATTCCGATGAAGATGCGATTATCTTCGCATCTCGGGACAACACAATCAGGCTATTCTCTCTCAATGACAAGGGCGAGATTAATGCCATCTCTCAAATTCCGGTGGTTAACGAATACGAAGATGTCTTTCCTGAAGAACTTCCAGGCATGCCTCCACACCGTCAAGTGGAATTCATCATTGAACTCGAGCCTGGTACTGAGCCAGCATGCCGGCGTCCGTACAAGCTCTCTCCTAAAGAGTTGAAGGAGTTGAAGAAACAGCTTGATGAACAGGAGTGTATGGGTCTTATCAGGCCTAGTACGTCTCCTTGGGGCTGTGGTGTCTTATTTGTCAAGAAGAAGGATGGCACGGAGCGCCTTTGCGTCGATTACCGGCCATTAAACAAGAAGACAATAAAGAACAAGTATCCGCTCCCCAACATCAATGAATTGTTCGAGCAGCTCAAAGGAGCTAAAGTGTTCTCAAAGCTCGATCTCCGAATGGGCTATCACCAAATTCGCATTCGTGAAGAAGATATCCCCAAGACTGCTTTCAGAACGAGCTATGGCTCCTATGAGTATACAGTCATGTCCTTTGGTCTCTCTAATGCTCCACCTACCTTCTCAAGAATGATGCACTACATTTTCAACCCCTACACCGGAGAGTTTGTGCTTGTGTATCTGGATGACATTTTGGTATTTTCCAAGAATGAAGAGGATCACGAAAAGCACCTCCGTCTGGTTCTCGACAGACTCCGTGAACATAAGTTCTATGCCAAGTTCTCCAAGTGCGAATTTTGGCTCGATAAGGTCTTGTATCTAGGCCATATCATCTCCGCTGACGGTATTACGGTAAACCCCGAGAAAGTTGAAGCAATTGTCAACTAGGAACCTCCTCAGAACGTCAAGCAACTCCGAAGCTTTCTTGGTCTTGCCAGCTATTGCAGAAGGTTCGTTGAGAACTTCTCCAAGATTGCCAAGCCTCTTTCCAACTTGCTGCAGAAGAATGTCAAGTACTACTGGTCTCCAGATTGTGAAGTGGCATTCAAAACTCTCAAAGAAAAGCTCGTCTCTGCTCCAGTTCTTACTCCTCCAGATGAGTCCAAGCCCTATGAAGTATTTTGTGATGCTTCTCTTCAAGGACTTGGTGGTGTGCTTATGCAGGACAAGAGAATTGTGGCATACACTACTCGTCAACTGAAGCCAAGTGAGAAGAACTACCCCACTCATGATCTCAAACTAGCAGCTATGGTACATGCTTTGATTATGTGGAGACACCTTCTGTTGGGTAGAAAAGTCGACATCTTCACCGATCACAAGAGCTTGAAGTACATCTTCACACAGCCGAATCTGAACCTCCGCCAGACTCGTTGGGTCGAGATGATCCAAGAGTATGATCCAAGCATTGAATACACACCTGGCAAGGCGAATGTGATTGCAGATGCTTTGAGCAGAAAGGCATATTGCAACAGCCTCCTTATCAAGCCATTCCAGCCTGAGCTTTGTGAAGCATTCAGGAAGCTCAACCTCCAAGTTGTTCCGCAGGGCTTTCTTGCAAATCTTCAAGTTGCTCCTACCTTGGAAGATCAGATCCGTGAAGCCCAACTCAGTGATGCTATGGTGCAGAAAGTGAAACATGGTATTGCAAAGGGTACTCCTAAATACAAGTGCTATTGCGTTGATGAGAGAGATATCTTGTTCTTCGAGGACAGACTCGTGGTTCCAAAAGGTGATCTCAGGAAGCTCATAATGGAAGAAGCACATGATTCCCTCCTTTCCATTCATCCTGGTAGTTCCAAGATGTACCAAGACCTCAAGCAATCTTACTGGTGGACACGCATGAAAAGGGAGATTGCCCAATTTGTGAACGAATGTGATGTCTGCAGAAGAGTGAAGGCAGAGCATCAATGTCCAGCCGGTCTTCTCCAACCTCTTCCTATTCCCGAGTGGAAATTCGACCACATTGAAATCGATTTCATCACTGGATTTCCTAAGTCCAAGAGAGGGAATGATTCTATCTTTGTGGTGATTGACAAGCTTACCAAAGTCGCTCACTTCCTTCCAGTCAAAGAATCAATCAATGCAGCTCAACTAGCAGAGTTGTACACTTCCAGAATTGTGTCCTTACATGGCATTCCTCAAGTTATCTCCTCAGACCGTGGAAGTTTGTTCACTTCTAAGTTCTGTGACTCCTTTCAGTCTACCATGGGCACTAAGATTCGTTTCAGCACTGCATTTCACCCTCAGACTAGTGGTCAAGTCGAGCGAGTGAATCAGATTCTAGAAGACATGCTCAGAGCCTGTGTCATATCTTTTGGCATGAAATGGGAAGATTTCCTCCCATTTGCCGAGTTCTCTTACAACAACAGCTTTCAAGCAAGTGCCGGCAAAGCTCCATTTGAAATCCTCTATGGAAGAAAGTGTCGTACCCCTCTCAACTGGTCCGAGACGGGTGAACGTCAACTTCTTGGCAATGACTTGATACAGAAGCCGAAGAAATGTGCAAAGTCATACGTGAGAATCACAAGGCCGCTCAGTCGCGTCAGAAGAGCTACTATGACGGCAAGCATCGTGATTTGGCTTTCAACATTGGGGATCATGTTTATCTCCGTGTTTCTCCTATGAAAGGCACCCAAAGATTTGGTATCAAAGGAAAGCTTGCTCCTAGATACGTCGGGCCTTTTAAGATCCTTGGCAAAAGAGGCGATCTAGCCTATCAACTTGAGCTCCCTTCCAACTTCGCCAATGTTCATGATGTGTTTCATGTGTCTCAACTACGCAAGTGCTTCAAGACACCTGAACGCACCATTCCGTTTGAGGAGATTGATCTTCAACAAGACTTGTCTTACCGAGAGCACCCAGTTGCTATTCTCGAAGACACCGAGCGCAAGACCCGCAACAAGTCCATCAAATTCTTGAAAGTCAAGTGGTCACACCATATCGACCGAGAAGCTACGTGGGAACGATAAGATCACCTTTGTTCCGAGTACCCTTCCTTCTTCTAGTCCTAGATCTCGGGACGAGATCTTTTTGTAGTGGAGGAGAGTTTGTAAAGCCCCGAATGTAATACTTTCCCTTTTGGGCAATATATATATATATATATCTCTGGCTTCATCAATTCCATTCCGGTTTCTTCGTCTTTCGGGTTTTCGTCGTTTTGTTGTGTGCGTGTGTGTCATTCATCCATATCATGTTGTCATGTGCATTGCTTTGCATTTGTGTTGTCGTTTGCATCCGGTCCCACTCGTTCCTTCCGTTGTCCGTTTCGAGTTCCGGAGCTCTCTCACGTGTCCGTGGCGTCCCCGAGGCCTACTTTGGTGTTTGGCCGTGTAATGTTTCCGATTTGGCGTGAGACTTGTCATGCGATGTAGTTTTGGTGTGTGTAACCCGCCTGTCAAATCTCGTCGCGTTTGGAGTTCATTTGATGCTCCAACAATTATTCTCGTGGGCTGAAAGTACCCCCTCTTTGAGGCCCAAGACACCCCTCCAACAGCCACCAAACCAACCCAAACCCCTCCCTCCATCTAGGCCATCCAATTGTGATCGCGTGGCCGAAAACCTCACCTCATTTGGACAACCCTAGCTCCTTGTGTCTATGTAAACGTCCATCTTCCCCAATTTTGCGCCCAGAAACCCTAATGCTTCCACAGTTCGCCGCCGGTGCTTCCACCGTTGAAGCGTGGTGCTTCCACCGTTGACACGGCGTGCTTCCGACCGCGTCGCCGCCGTGCTTCCGACAGCCGAGTCCGTGTTTCCGTAGTGTCGCGCCGGTGCTTCCACTCCGACGCGCGGGCCCGCGGGGTCATCTTCAACCTCCGGCCGCGCGCCATCTTCCCCGCCTCCGGCACGCCGCCGGACACCACGCCATCGACCTTGCCGCCTCCATCGCTCCGGCTAGCCGCCGCCGGGCCAGGTCGGCAGGTCCCGCCTCCAGCCCGCGCCGGAGCTCCGCCGCCTCTCCTCATCAGGCCGCGCCTCCGCCGCCGCCCCCCCCCCCTCGCCGACCCCGCCGGCTCCCTGCTCCGGTCCGGCGCCGCCTCCACGTCGCTCGAGGGCGCCGCCCCGATTCCCCCCGTCGCCAGCCGCCGGCCCTCGCCAGGGCGCTGGAAGCCCCCGATCCCGGTCGGATCTGCCTCCCGCTGGGCCTAACGGGCCGAAGCCCGTTAACCGCTCAGATCCGCCGCTTCGGGCCGCGCCCGATCCGCCAGCCCGCGCCCGCGTTGACTTCTCCGCCCGGGCCCGTTTGACCAGATCCGTTGACCCCTGAGGTAGTCTCGTTTTCACTAAGTCCCTGTTAGATTTTGATGTCTGATACTGTTTTGTTTTGATGATAACTTTTTGTGTGCATGCCCGATTTGAGCAAATGATATGTCAAAATGATCGTGGTGACATGTACTATGTTTTATTCCATTGTGCCATGCATGTTTGAGGTCATCTAGATGTCTTAATATTCATGAGAAGAGTGCTACTAGTTATAAACTGCTGTTTGTAGTTGTTTTCATGCCATGTTTGCAATGTGATATCTTGGTGCATGTTTATCCAAATGAAGCAAATGATATGTCCACATGTTCATCATGAAATGCTCTACATGATGGTTGCTTTAGCTTGCATGATATATTTCATCTTGCCATGTTTATCTCCTTTGCAAAGTGCTATGTGGCTGTTATGTCATTAAGCTTGTTACGAGATGCCTAGTTGAGGAGCTCGTTGCTATTGATGTGTTTGTCTCCTTGATGCATGCTTAGATGTTTTGGACTCCCCATCATGTGTACTTCGCTGTGGTGTTTACAACTTGCCATGCCATGCTTTGAGGTGATTTAAACTTGCTCACAAAGATGCCATGATGTTACTACTGTTTTAACACTTAGTGAAATTTCACTAAGTCTGGAATCTGTAATTTCCAGATGCCATGTTTGCTTGTTGTTCTAGGCAAATCCATGCTAGTTTGGGGTGACTCTTGATGGTTCCTTGTTGTATATATTGTAGGCTATCCATTCATGCTCTCACATGCTTATTTGGGTGGCTGCAGCATATTTAACTCTTGCTCCCAAGTTGCAACAAATTACTGCTGTCAGGATTTTGTTGTCAAGTTTAAAATGTCATAGCTTGTTGCTATTGATCCATGGCTCCTTTGGATTGCTCCAATGGAATTGTTTGCTGTAGGATATGTCTAGTTTATGTTCATGCTCCTTGCCATGATGTTTGAGTGCTGAAGACTATTTATCTCTTGCTCCGAAGTTGCTATGCGGCTGTTAATTTCAGCTTGTGCATGTTTATTGTTTCGGGTGTATCTTTTAGCCTGTTGCTCCGTTTTGAGAAAGTCCTATATGTAACTTGTGTGTTTTTGCATGTAGATTCATAATATCCTATTGTTATCATGTTTTGAAGCATTTAGCTTGTTGCACATTGTCATGCTCCTTGTGCTGTAACACTGTGCTTCCTATGTAGACTTTCTGTGCTTCCATAGTGCATCTGCATTGCTTGCATAGTGCATCAGCCATGCATCCAGTAGTTTTGTGCATTGCATCTTGTTGACTTTCGTGCCTTGTGTGTTTGTGTTGAGTAGAGCTGGAAGCTGAGACTGAGTATGAGTACGAGGTTACTACCGAGGTTGAGAACGAGGAGCTCTCTTACGATCCCATCGACAACTCTTCAGGCAAGATGACCGAACCCGGATATCATTACTATCTTTGCCTATTGCTAGAAGTATCAGTCTATAGTTTTGCCTCGATGCCCATGTTTTCCTGTCAGCCTCCTATTGTAACCATGAACCTGTTTAACCACCCTACCTATGCAAACCTTTGAATGGCTAATTAAGCTTCGCTCAGCCCCTCTTATAGCATTGTTAGTTGCAGGAGAAGATTGAAGATTCTTGCTTCTTGTTGAAGCTTGTTGGGATATCACACTATATTAATTATCAAATGAAATCATCTATATATTGGTAATGGGTGGAAGGCTAAGCCTTTTGCTTGGTGATTTGTTCCACTCATGCCGCCCTAGGAACCGTATAAACCGGTGTTATGTTCCTTGATTATGCGTTCCTCACACGGTTGGGGTTATGGGACCCCCTTGATAAACCGCTAAGTGCTAAGTCTTTTCCAGCAAGTCCCAACATGGGTACTATTTGCCTAAACAACTAAAAACTTATCGAGGGAGTAATTAACCTGAGGATTAATTAATCAACCCCCTCTAGGCCAGTGCTCGATTTGAGTGTTGGTCCAAACTAGAGTCACTTGTGGTGCCACCCAGTTCGCTGGGATCTTCGGTATCTGTACGTAGCGCTCATCCGGTCGTGGCCTGCGACTAGATACGCGCGGCTACTATCAGGGTGTCGGCACGCCGGGAGGATTTGCTGGATTAGCCTTACCTTAGTCGGAGTATCTTGAGCACGGGATTCCGAGGATACTCGGGCCTTCCCACCTTGGAGTTGCGACTCAGCGGATCGTGGGCTTGTCATGGGCCAAGTTGGAACACCCCTGCAGGGTTATGAAATTTCGAAAGCCGTGCCCGCGGTTATGTGGCAGATGGGAATTTGTTAATATCCGGTTGTAGAAAACTTGACACCATGTCTCAATACACTACCAGCGTGAGTACCGTGACGGTCATTTTCCGAAAGGGATTCGGGAAGTGAACACGGTGGGTTATGTTTGACTTGCTTTAGTTAGGATCACTTCATGATCATCTCTCGTCCGAGGCACTTCTCTTCTCGCTCTCTTTTACGTAAGTTAGTGCTAGTGCTGCTACAAACTCTTACTCTTTCTTCAGCCTTGTTCCACACCCAAGGCTTGGATAGTCGTGTTACCCGAGAACGGGATTGTTGAGTCCTCTGTGGCTCACAGTTACTTCACCACACCAGATGCAGGTACGATGGTGAGCTACACAGGCGATGGCACTGAGCTAGACTGGGAGTACGACGAGGAGCGTAGCCGTTACTACGTGAACTATTCGGTTGATCAGTAGAGCTTCTACTAGGATTCGATTCAGACCTGTGGTTTAATGTTATGTTTGGTATCTTGTCATTTGGATCTTTACCCTTAGATGGGCTGTGATGTTTATTTGAATGATGTTTGGACATGTAATGATTTGTGTGACATGGCGAGTGTAAGCCAACTATCTTTTCAGTTTTCATCCCTATTTTTACATGAGATGTGCAAAGGTACCAAACTTGCGATCATTCCATAATGGGCTTATATCTTTAAGTCATGCCTCGACACGTAGGAGATATAGTCCCATCCTGGGAATTATAGTTTCGGAATATTTGGAAATTTATAGGGCGAAGAAGGGGTGCCGGAGGCCACCGAGGTGGGCACAACCCACCTGGGCACGACAGGGGGGCCTGGCGTGCCCTGGTGGGTTGTGCCACCCTCGGGGCACCCCCAGGTGCAGCTCTGGCCCATAAAAAATCTCCAAAAAGTTTTGCGGTGTTTGGCCTCCATTTGATATTGATTTCCTGCGATGTAAAACACAAGCAAAAAAAATTAACTGACACTGGGCACTGGGTCAATTGGTTAGTCCCAAAAAATGATATAAAGTTGCTATAAAATGATTGTAAAACATCCAAGAATGATAATAAAGCAGCATCAATACTTCATAAATTATAGATACGTTGGAGACGTATCAAGGTGACACAGCACCTTTGGACTTATAGTTTGACTTGGATTCTGCTGCAAAATCGGACTATTTTGGCAATATGTCCATGCTCTGGACAAATTTGAAGGTGAACCCAATTGGGTTGGAAAGTGCAAAATTTCCAAGAAAAAAAGAATCATCCAATTTGGAGTCCGGATGCAAAAGTAGTTGGTGTTTTGAGTCAGCTATGTCTATGCAATCTAAATCTGAGTGCAAAACGTGAGGGACTTGGTCTCTATCTTCTTTTGAGCCAAAAGTATCACGAGAGGCTTTCTTGAATAACACCTAATCATTTCCTTTGACGCGATAGGACATCTTGGAGAACACCTAATCATTTCCCTTTTCTTTCTCTTCACATGTGGTTTGTACAAGTGTTCATCAATTCTGCATTTAGGCATGAAATAAGAATAGGTGAAACATTTTCTATTCCGGGTAACTTAAATAAATTATTGCATAGTTCTTATAAGAAATCACCTCACAAATATGCATGTATAAAATATTTTTGGTCGTATCTAAGGTAGACATGTCCTCATCATCCTCCCCTTCTTGAAAACAAAGTTGTCCTCGGCGTTGCTTAGTCTAAAATGTGGCTAACAAAAGAGGCAAGGTTTACATGTTGTATATGTATATGTCATCCATTTTTACTTCCCTCGGTTTTTGCACATGTGACACAATTATACGTGAGTAACTTTCATATGTCGTGAAATGTAAAGTCAAACTATTATCACAAGAGGTAGAAGGCATGAAAATATTGAAACTTAGTTTGCACATATAAGTGAAACTCTTCTTCATATCAAAAGATTGACAATGCTCAACATTAAACCATCCCCAAATTAGTGAATAAACTTTAATAGTTTCATAATTACATGCTACAACTTGCTTAAATAAGCAAACATGCAACAACTCATTCAACACAGAATTGTCACCGAGATTAGAGGTGAGATCAAAAGGATTATGCATTGGCACAATTATTTCCATTTCTTTCAAGCTAGCATGATCACCGCTCGTGATGCAAATCTTATGCCCAAAAAAAACATTATCTACGCCATAATTTCCAATCAAGTTAAAAGTAAAATTAGAGGCGTAAACACTTTGCAATGATTTCAAACACGTGATTTCAATTATTTTGTTTTTTCCATGTGAGAAAGGCATGGGTGAATTCAAAACCACAGAATACATAGAATTATCATGCAACATTGTAGATAACATGTCCTCATGGCTAATCAAATGTACTTGATCCAAATCAGATTTAGTCACTGAGTCACATGGTTCTTTCTCATCAATAATTAATTCAACGGTTGCACAGAAGAATGTTGATATTGCAGTTGTTTGATCACATGGAAAAGTAAAATCATCAACATAGTCCTATAAAATAGGTGGTGTGATCAAAGTAGTGGGTAGCTCAGCACATGGTGCATTTAAATTGACAAGGCATTCATCATACTCATCTGGAGGTGGAAGATAAATACCGTTGTCATTACCTCTTATGATCAACTCAGATGATGTAGGCACTCTTAACAGCGACATGTCATATGGTTGAGGTGATGTAGTCCTCACAACAACATATGTCATTGTCATAGTATGCCTAGTAGTTGATGGAATAACTGTATTAACTCTTGGAATGTGAGCCTTGCGCTTGTTCTCCTTATGGGCAACACACTGTTTTATTTCCTGTTCAGCTTTGCAAGCAAGACTAAATAAACAATCCATAGGATAACACTCTTCATGAATTAATATCTCATGAATATCATGGTTTAATCCTCCCCAAAATATATCCATGAAATCTTCTTCATTTTCTTCTAAAAAGAAGTGCAACAAGGTAGTTTGTAAATCATCATAATATTTTGTTACAGTGTCACTACCTTGTTTTAAATGTTGTAGTTTTTAAATCATGCCACGAGTATAATAACCACAAATGAATCGATCTCTCATGACAAGTTTAAAATCATCCCAAGTAGTAGGTACATAATCAGGGTGTAACCAACAATGTTCACTCCACCGAACTAAAGCAAAGCTAGCTTTAACTTTTCTACACACATCAAAATTATGGGAAGCAAATATAGCATTTATTTCGTACTCCCATTCAATAATAAACCAGGCCTAAAATGACCAGTAAATTGTGGCATGGAAACATTAGCCAGATTATGGGCAATCCGATGTCATTGCTCCTCTCGTGATAGTTGTTGTATTTTCTTAGGTGGTGGAAAGTCTCCCACAACCGATGAAGTCCTAGAACTAACAACTCCGGAACATGTCATAATTAATAGAAAACAAGAAAAAAATCCGAGAATAATGTTCTATGAACTACTAGTATGTGGTGGTAAAATTCTGACACTATTGCAAATATGAATGTCTTACAAGTTCTTACCATGCAGCAGGTGGTGACTGGCAATCAACGTACGTATATGTAACATCCCAAATTTTCAATTTGGAATGTTATACACTAGATCATCATACATATGACAATTTCTTGCTTTTGGTGGATCCAAGAAAATCCTAAGCAACTCAAGGACCCTCGGAGAGAGTTGGGGATTTCAATATTTTCATATTTGAGGTTTCTCAAATTTTGAAAATAGGATCATTTGATTTTATTTATTTTATCTTCAAGTATTTCTATTATGAAAATATGAGAGAGGGAGTAAAACGACTCTCCCGAAAACAAAGAAATACGAAAGATTTAATAATAAAATCAAATAAGTTTTTCTTTGGAGTTTTATTTGAATTAGGAAAAATTGCATGTTTTCAAAAATGCATTTTAGTGCCAAGAAAATGTTCATCTTGTTCTAAATATTCCATTTAGACGGTGAAAATTTGTTTTGGCAATTTTAGATTTTATTTCTTTTTTCTAGAGTTTTTTTTCGTGGCGCCGGCGTAATTAGAAAAAAAAGATAGGGGGACCCGACCCGACTGGGCCGAAGCCCAGCCGAGCCAGGCCCAGCGCCCCGTACCGCCTTCCCCGCCGAGCCCCGCCGTGGCCGGGTCGGACTCCGAAGCCGCCGCCGCCGCGGTTTGCTTGCCCCTTCCCCAAGCTTCCAAGCCCCCCTCATCATGTGTTATCTTTTTCGCGGATCATCAGCAAGGCAAGTAACACTTTGATCATATTTCCCAATTACCCAGTTTTCATTGCATTAGTCAAACCCTCACACATTGCATGAGTAGGAGCTATTAACTTGTGGGTCTGGGAAGTAGATTGAGGTAGTACCTATTACCTATATTTCATTCAAACCTTTGGGAGTTACTTCTACGTTTGCAAATAGGTTATGCTATGCTCATAGACGTGGATTGGGTGAGTGTATTCCATGACAGATGTGAGATGGTTAATTAATGGTTCAACTTAAGGTGGCAAGTTTAACACACATCTGGGTGGAATGAGGCACCTGGGTAGTCCAGCGATTGCCTGTTTTCTTTTGGACCACCACCCAGGCTCAAAGGGATCATGAGATTATTCATACTAGAAACTTCCGTGTGCAGCCACATGCCAATATGGGCTCTGGCATAGTTGAGTAAGTTGTGGGAAACCTTTCCGTGATGGGCTAGCAGATGTAGAGGGATTGTAGGTGTACCGGCCTATCTATCCGGTTAAGGGGACCTCTTCGGAAAGACTGTGTCTCGGTCATCCGTTTCTCAAACACCATGCAGTGCGAGAAACTAAACGGAGGCGATCGAATCTTGTGGGGAAAAGTGCACAAACCTCTGCAGAGTGTACAAACTAATCATGATTAGCCGTGTCCCCGGTTACGGACGTCTTGAGTATCTAGTACTTGATTATCATGTGAATCTCATCATGTTACTCTAATTAATATTGTTGGGTTTAATGATGATTATTAATTGGGGTTGAGAGGATGTCTATTTTCTCAACGATGTTTCAACTACCATGATAGTTAATTAAAATCTACTCCTTTGTAGTAGGGAAAAATTGGCTTTACGCAAAAATTGTAACCATAGAGCTTTCCACCAGCCATATTGCATATAGTATAGCTTTACTTTTGTTACTCTCTATGTGTTACCTTGCCAGCATATTCCATGTGCTGACCCGTTTTCGGGCTGCAACGTTCATGTTGCAGACTTTTCAGACGACAAGTAAGGTGCCTTATAGGTCGTGGTTCTATACTCAGTGATGCCGTTGGAGTTGATGGACTCACTTATCTTCCAAGCCTTCCGTTGTTATCGTGTTAGATGGCCTTAAGCCATTTTTATTGTAATAAGTTCATCGTTGGAACTATCGATGTAATAAGTGTGTGATTGCTACTCTGTTATAAATCCTTCAAGTACTGTGCGTGTCAGCATTACTGATCCAGGGATGACACTGATGCACAGAGATCGGACTGTTTGAGGTCTGGTCGCTACAAGATGGTATCAGAGCACACGCTGACTTTATGACACGACCACTAAGCTAAAACCCTAGAGCATTATTCACTCTTCTCTTTCTGACTCCTCATCTTTTCTACTCTTTTAGGATGGTGGATGCAAAGAACAAGTTCACGCAACCTGATGAAGATACACCATTTGGACGACACCTGAAGGAAGTCACCAGATATCTAAACATCGGACTACCAAGTTTCATCGGAACCTACAACGCCACTTTACCTGAAGAAGAGCGCTGGTTGATTCAAGCTCAAGTTCCAGGAAGGACGTTCAAGCCCGTCACTGCCCCCATAGAATTTTCCTTTAATGCGCCTACATGGAGCCTAGGCAGGAGCATGGCAACCACATCGCTATGGGAAGGATTGGAGAAATCTACAAGCAGGAGCTAAAGGACACCATCTACCAGATTTGTGGACGTAGAGATGAGCGATGGGACATGATCAACACCCGGAAGGACAGGTCTATTGCCTCGTTCATTCAAGAGTTAAACCAGCACATTCGTCGCCAGGAGCACCAGATGTGTGCAGGGATGATAGATTTGAAGAAAGCACTAACCAGAAACTTGGAGTTAGAAGAAGAACTCAAGTCTACACGCGACGGATACAAAGAGGAGATGTTAATACTTGTGGAGAAGAATGATGATTTGACACGGAAGTTAGGAATACTCATGGGAGAAGAGGAAGAAGAACCAAAGGAGAATCCACCTGAAGACTACATCATCATGGACGACACGGACTCAGACCCCGATGATAGTGATGATGAGGACTATGAAGATGAAGCTGGAGCGGACATCATGGAATCCTCTGTCGATCAAAATTTCTAGAAGACCTCCCTATGACCAGTAGTTTTACCATTTAGTAGATTGAGAGCACTTTTGTAACGATTAGATCCGTGTAAGCCCTTGATTGAAATTGATATTGGTGTGATAATATGTGTGTTTGCCTCATGTACATTTGGGTAGTGATTTTCCCTTAGACCTCTTTTCTATTGTAATCTCTTCCCTCTACACCCATCAGATGCCTCCAAGACGTGAGCCCGGATTTGAGTTTCCCCCTAAGCTCACTCAGTTGATCCAACAGCAGTACACCTTGATGCAACTTCTTGTCCAGAACACTCAGAACAACCAGAACAACAACAGCAACCCTCCACCACCACCACCCGTGGATAACCTGACCCGTTTCTTAAGGTTACAACCACCGGTGTTTGCTAGCAGCATTGAACCAATAGTCGTTGATGACTGGCTGCGCAAGATTGGAAGGGATTTGACCACTGCTAACTTCTTAGATGCTGAGAAGGTGCGTTTTGCCGCACATCAGTTGTCTGGACCAGCTGCAGCATGGTGGGAGAATTACACATCCACTTTTCCCATAGCCAATGTGACTTGGGATCAGTTTCAGCAAGCTTTTCGTACCGCCCATGTCTCAACTGGAGCTATGAGTATGAAGAAGCAGAAGTTTCGCAATTTGCGCCAAGGCAACCGTACTGTGGCTCAGTACGTGGATGAGTTTAGTACCCTATCTCGTTATGCCCTAGATGATGTGGCCACAGATGCCGCTAAGCAGGAGAGATCCATGGAAGGGCTGAATGATGAGATGAGTGTACAGTTGATGGTGGCAACTTTCAATAACTACCGGGAGCTGGTTGATCGCGCTCTAATGATTGAAAGAAAGCACCAACATATTGAAAGTCACAAGAGGAAGTATGGACAAGGAAAGTATAATTCTGGAGCCCAGCAGAAGCCTCGTTTTACCCCTAAAACGATAGGACAATTCCAACATACCCATGGAGGAGGTAGCTCACACAATCATAATGGCCCTAAGAATGGAAATGGGAATGGAGCAAGTAGTAACCAGAGCCGCCCTACCCCGTCCACACCCACCAAGAAGGATTTCAGCCTTGTCACCTATTACAAGTGCGGAAAGAATGGACATTATGCCAATGACTGCCCAGAAGCTAAGAATGTGAACGGCAATGGAAGCACCGCGAAGAAGCCCAATCCGTTCAACAAAGGACAAGTGAACCACGTGACTGTGGAGGAGGTAGAAGAGCAACCAGATGCTGTTGTCGGTAAGTTTTTGGTTAAGACATTTACCGCAATAGTTCTTTTCGATACTGGTGCATCGCATTCATACATTTCAAGGGGATTCGTAAATAGACATAGGATGTCCACCCGAGTTCTTAAGACCCCCATGTTAGAAAGTTCACCAGGAGTAGAGTATATGGCACACCAAGGATGTTTTCAGACACCATTGACCATAGGACGCCACACTTTTCCCTCTGACCTAATAGTCCTAGAGTCACAAGGATTGTATGTGATATTAGGTATGGATTGGCTATCAAAGTATGGAGGTAACATTGATTGTGCTAGTAAGTCTATTTTTCTCACCACCCCGGAGGGAAAAAGGATTAAGTATGTATCTAGGCATTCGCCTATAAGGACTCAAGTACATTCTCTCACGGGAGTTGTTCAGGAGGAAGTGCCAGTAGTGAAGGATTATCCGAATGAGTTCCCACAGGAGTTACCTGGCATGCCACCGGATAGAGATATAGAGTTTTTGATTGAGCTTTTGCCAGGCACAGAGCCAATTTCTTAGAGACCATACAGGATGCCCACAAAGGATTTGGAGGAGATTAAGAAACAGATTAAGGAGTTACTGGATAAAGGATACATCCGCCAAAGTTCTTCGCCTTGGGGTTCGCCAGTACTTCTAGTGGAGAAGAAGGACGGATCGTTAAGAATGGTTGTTGATTACCGAGGACTGAA
>LR738714.1:329168435-329200300 GCA_902687465.1 Secale cereale | reverse complement strand
GATCACAAGAGTTTGAAGTATATATTCACTCAGAAGGAGCTGAATCACAGGCAAAGGAGATGCCTGGAACTCATTAAGGATTACGACATGAGATTGCATTATCATCCCGGTAAGGCTAACGTAGTAGCCGATGCGCTAAGCCGTAAAAGCCATGTCAATACCCTAACGACGGAGGAATTACCAAAGGAGTTAGCCGAGGACTTACGAGAACTATGTTTGGAGATAGTTCCGAGAGGCTATGTAGCAACACTAGAGATCCAGTCTACCCTAATGGATAAAATCAGAGAAGCACGGAAAACTGACAAGGAGGTTGCCTCTATAAAGGAGAGTATGAATGAAGGAAAGGCTAAAGGATTTCGTGAGGATGAGCACGACACCTTATGGTTTGAGGACCGCATTTATGTGCCTAATGACCCGGGGATCGGGAAGTTGATTCTACAGGAGGCCCATGATTCACCATACTCGATTCACCCAGGAAATACTAAGATGTATTTGGATTTGAAGGATATTTTCTGGTGGACCGGTATGAAGAAGGATATTGCGGAGTATGTAGCAGTTTGTGATGTATGTCAGAGAGTGAAGGCAGAACATCAGAAGCCGGCAGGATTGTTACAACCATTGCCAATACCCAAAAGGAAGTGGGATAAGCTAGGTATGGGTTTTATTACGGGATTACACAGAACTTGTTCTGGCTATGACTCGATTTGGGTAGTAGTCGATCGTTTGACGAAGGTAGCTCATTTCATCCCCGTAAAGACTACTTATACCAGTGCAAAGTTGGCAAAGATATACATGACCAGAATCGTATGTCTGCATGGAGTTCCGAGGAGCATCGTATCAGACAGAGGAACCCAGTTTACCTCAAAGTTCTGGAATCAGTTACACGAAACTTTGGGTACCAGGCTAGAGTTTAGCACAGCTTTTCATCCGCAGACAGATGGACAGACTGAGAGAGTCAATCAGATTTTGGAGGATATGCTGAGAGCCTGTGCACTAGATTATGGATCTAGTTGGGACGACAATTTGCCGTATGCCGAATTTTCTTACAACAACAATTATCAATCCAGTTTGAAGATGGCCCCTTTCAAAGCGTTATACGGAAGTAGGTGTAGGACTCCGTTGTCTTGGGACGAAGTTGGAGACCGCCAGTTGTTTGGGCCAGATCTGATCAAGGAATCAGAATAGAAGGTGAAGTTGATTCGCGATAGGC
Organism: Secale cereale; assembly: GCA_902687465.1. Classification (NCBI taxonomy): domain Eukaryota; kingdom Viridiplantae; phylum Streptophyta; class Magnoliopsida; order Poales; family Poaceae; genus Secale; species Secale cereale. The sequence continues at coordinate 329,199,090 of LR738714.1, read as the reverse complement.
TCAAGATAGCTCAGTCCAGGCAGAAGAGCTACGCGGATTCAAAACGCAAGGAGATCGTTTACGAAGTTGGAGACAAAGTTTACCTTCGAGTATCTCCACTTCGAGGAGTTAAGCACTTTGGAGTTAAGGGAAAACTAGCGCCACGTTTTGTAGGACCATATAAGGTTATGGAACGTATGGGAGAAGTAGCCTACAGGTTGGAACTGCCCGAAGGATTGTCAGGAGTTCACGACGTATTCCACGTTTCCTAGTTCAAGAAATGCCACGCAGAGATGGCTGAGATACCGCTGAGGGATACTGTGCCATTGGAAGCTATTCAGCTGGACATCGATTTGACCTATGAAGAGAAACCAGTCAAGATTCTTGAGTATGCCAGCCGAGTCACCCGCAACAAGGTTATTAAGTTTTGCAAGGTTCAGTGGAGTCACCACACCGAGGATGAAGCCACCTGGGAAAGAGAGGAAGACCTGCAGAAGGACCACCCTCACCTATTTTCTAGCCAACCCGAATCTCGAGGGCGAGATTCATTTTAAGGGGGGGTAGGTTTGTAACATCCCAAATTTTCAATTTGGAATGTTATACACTAGATCATCATGCATATGATAATTTCTTGCTTTTGGTGGATCCAAGAAAATCCTAAGCAACTCAAGGACCCTCGGAGAGAGTTCGGGATTTCAATATTTTCATATTTGAGGTCTCTCAAATTTTGAAAATAGGATCATTTGATTTTATTTATTTTATCTTCAAGTATTTCTATTATGAAAATATGAGAGAGGGAGTAAAATGACTCTCCCAAAAACAAAGAAATACGGAAGATTTAATAATAAAATCAAATAAGATTTTCTTTGGAGTTTTATTTGAATTAGGAAAAATTGCATGTTTTCAAAAATGCATTTTAGTGCCAAGAAAATGTTCATATTGTTCTAAATATTCCATTTAGACGGTGAAAATTTGTTTTGGCAATTTTAGATTTTATTTCTTTTTTCTAGAGTTTTTTCGTAGCGCCGGCGTAATTAGAAAAAAAAAGATAGGGGGACCCGACCCGACTGGGCCGAAGCCCAGCCGAGCCAGGCCCAGCGCCCCGCACCGCCTTCCCCGCCGAGCCCCGCCGTGGCCGGGTCGGACTCCACCGCCGCCGTCACCGCGGTTTGCTTGCCCCCTTCCCCAAGTTTCCAAGCCCCCTCCCCCTATATATAGCCCCCTGCCTCTGCCGCACACCACCGCCGTCGCCGCAGCTCAAGCCGCCGCCGCCGCTGTTAGCCGCCGCCGCCGCTGCTGCCCACCACCAACACCACTGCAGCCCCGCCGCAGCCCCGCCGCCCGTCGGTCGTTCGACGAGGTAGCCGCCCGCCGGCCGGTTTTCGATAGAAAACCGTCGGTTTTTCTTTTAGAACCCTAGTTCGTTTTTTTACTAGATCGGTTTTCTGTTTTTTTTGGTTTAGTTAATTAGTGAACGTTCACCCGTTCGTTCGTTCTAACGAACGAGTTGGTCGTTTAGTCTCAGCTGACGAACGTCCGTTCGTTAAGCTATATTAGTTTTCTTTTCCTAGTTTATTTTCATATCGCGATTTCTGATCCGATCTTCGTTTTAGTTTATCTTTTCGCTCGTATCAGAATCAGGTGATTCAAGCGCCTGGAGTTTCATCTCAAAATTCTCTTTCCGTTTAACCAAGTCACTCAAGCGTTTGCTTCTGTTAAATTTGGACTTGGATCCAGATTGGTTCGGTAGTTGTTTTCTCTTTCGCCGTTTGTTTTCGTTGCTTCTTTTGTTGGTTCTTTTGTAAACCGGAGTTCTTAAGTTAAACCTTCTGGTTAGATCTCTTATTTGAGTTTTACCCGTGCATTAGTTAAGTACTTATTGTGTGCTTGTTTGTTTGCGATAGAGTACCCGGAGTGCGCCGCTTGCTACTTTGAATCTCTAGGTTTCGCGGATCATCAGCAAGGCAAGTAACACTTTGATCATATTTCCCAATTACCCAGTTTTCATTGCATTAGTCAAACCCTCACACATTGCATGAGTAGGAGCTATTAACTTGTGGGTCTGGGAAGTAGATTGAGGTAGTACCTATTACTTGCATTTCATTCAAACCTTTGGGAGTTACTTCTACGTTTGCAAATAGGTTATGCTATGCTCGTAGACGTGGATTGGGTGAGTGTATTCCATGACAGATGTGAGATGGTTAATTAATGGTTCAACTTAAGGTGGCAACTTTAACACACATCTGGGTGGATTGAGGCACCTGGGTATTCCAGCGATTGCCTGTTTTCTTTTGGACGCCACCCAGGCTCAAAGGGATCATGAGATTATTCATACTAGAAACTTCCGTGTGCAGCCACATGCCAATATGGGCTCTGGCATAGTTGAGTAAGTTGTGGAAAACCTTTCCGTGATGGGCTAGCAGATGTAGAGGGATTGTAGGTGTACCGGCCTATCTATCCGGTTAAGGGGACCTCTTCGGAAAGACTATGTCTCGGTCATCCGTTTCTCAAACACCATGCAGTGCGAGAAACTAAACGGAGGCGATCGAGTCTTGTGGGGAAAAGTGCACAAACCTCTGCAGAGTGTACAAACTGATCATGATTAGCCATGTCCCCGGTTACGGACGTCTTGAGTATCTAGTACTTGGATATCATGTGAATCTCATCATGTTACTCTAATTAATATTGTTGGGGTTTAATGATGATTATTAATTGGGGTCAAGAGGATGTCTATCTTCTCAACGATGTTTCAACTACCATGATAGTTAATTAAAATCTATTCCTTTGCAGTAGGGAAAAATTGGCTTTACGCAAAAACTGTAACCATAGAGCTTTCCACCAGCCATATTGCATATAGTATAGCTCTACTTTTGTTACTCTCTATGTGTTACCTTGCCAGCATATTCCATGTGCTGACCCGTTTTCGGGCTGCAACGTTCATGTTGCAGACTTTTCAGACAACGAGTAAGGTGCCTTATAGGTCGTGGTTCTATACCCAGTGATGCCGTTGGAGTTGATGGACTCACTTATCTTCCAAGCCTTCCGCTGTTATCGTGTTATATGGCCTTAAGCCATTTTTATTGTAATAAGTTCATCGTTGGAACTATCGATGTAATAAGTGTGTGATTGCTACTCTGTTATAAATCCTTCAAGTACTGTGCGTGTCAGCATTACTAATCCAGGGATGACACTGATGCACAGAGATCAGACTGTTTGAGGTCTGGTCGCTACAGTATACATGGTGTGGAAATATGTGGAGGTTGCAACACTTAAATATATGGTATCTAAAGATTGGCAATAATCAATTGAGAGATACAATGTTGAAAAAACACTGAACGCCAGTACTGTGCTGGTCCTAGGCTAGACCGAACTAGAGACACGAGCCTAGAACACAAATGGGGTAACAACGTAGCACAACTAGCAGCAAGAAAGGATATGAAGTAGCTCTAGACAACAAGATATAAGCCAAGATCACAATGACAGTAAAGATAATGATGAGAAACAAGCTCCAAGCACTAAAAAAACACTTCCGTGATAATACGTGTTTGTCACAGTAGGTAACATTTTCTGTCATGCATGTACATCCATGATAATTTTATGACATAATCAAGATAGTCATACCCGTGCTGTCGTAGAAGTGTTCCATGACAATACCAAAATTTTCATCACGGAAGTGTTCACTTCCATGACGATAAATGTCGCGTCATGGAAGTGCTTTCATCAAGGGTAACCGACATGTGGCATCCACCGTAATGGGTCGCTGTTAAGCTATCTTGTTCGGTTTTGGATCCAATAACCCGCTAACAGCGAGGACCAATGGGAATCTTCCACGTGTAAAATTGTCATTGGCCGAAGTAACCACGTGTCAGCTCCACGTGCAGACAGATGTCAACCAACCAATGGACAGGAGGCGCCAGTGATACGCCGACACGTGGCATAGCCCAACAATGGCCCATTCAGGTCAAAAGACCGGCCCATTTGACTTGGTCAAAGGATAACGGGCCGGCCCATCGAAAGCCTGCTAACGGCCTGCTCACATAGAGCCCATTCATGCCCGATAACTCACGGCCCATTATGGCCTCTCTGAATTCGGCCCACTAGCTTCATCTAGGCCATCAAATATGATTCCATCCCGTTGTAACTTCCGGGCCATGTACGGCCCATGACGTCTTTCGGCCCATATGAGGCCCTTTGTAACTCGTGGCCCATTAATGGTCCGCACTAAAACTGGCCTAGGATGAACAGTATATCGCTTAATACCCATTAACGACCCATTACTCAAATGGGCCGTTACCAGCCCGTGTTACCTTTCAACCTTTTAAGGGACCATTTATTCTTGGGCTTATTTGCAGCATTCGGTAGCTTACGGCAAGTTACTGGCCTTTTCTGCTTGTGGGCCAAGTCGGCCTGTTTGTAGCCCGTTAGTCCGCTGGGCCATTTTCATAGCATCATCAAATACGGCCCATTAATGACCCATTATGCCTATCGATAGAATTAAGCTCGTTATACCCGTCGACCTCTTAAAGGCCCGTTATGCTCAGCCCATGAACAAACATCTACCACTCTAGCCCTTTTACAGCCCATAACGCGATCCGTTATTGGCCCATGTTTGGCCAATCGGTCATACGACCTATAGAAGGCCCATTTATTCTATGGCCCGTAGTTGGCCCATGGTCACTACAACAGATAGCAGGACCATGGTGACAACGGTCCGTATGTTGCGCAAGGTTATTGCATCCTAGTTTTAAATAATAGGTTATTGCGGCCACTAGCACACCGCGAAAAAAAACTGCATTGACTACGACAAAACAAATAAGCAAGACAACAAGGAAATAAATAAGCAAGCAACATATGCTAGGCTATTACGGCTATTACACATATTACAACCACTTGGCATCAAAGTTCGCCACCAGTGCAAATATGGGGAACAAAGCAGCATATTACATACACTGATGTCAAAGTTGGCGGCCGGTGCAAATAAACACTGCAGGAAAACAAGTCCAGAATTGAAACCACTTCACAAGAGCTCAAGAAACAATATCCTGGGTATCCACCATGTTGGCAAGACGCTTAGCAAGCTTATTAGCTTTCTCTTGTTTGGCGCTTAAATCCTCCGGCACTTGCTATTGCACCAGAAAGTATGCATCTGAATTCTCCAGGGACTTTCGCAGTCCTTCGGCTTCTTGTCGCAGCACAGCTAATCAATGTCTTTCAGCTTGTAGTTGAGACTCAAGAAACCGAACTAATTGAGACAGTGAGTTCAAGGAGCTTGTGCGGGTGGTAGTGGCCAGTAACTGGAACACTACACCAAGACATGACTTTGGGGTTGTCTCACTGTCTTCAAGATAGTTTTCCTTAGCTGTTTTATCAGCTTTTATGGAGACCAACAAGGATGTCTCACTATTCTGAACCTTATTTGCATTACTTCCTTTACCATTTCTTAATAAGGTACTCTTCCCCAATATTCTGTCAGCATTCTAAAAGAAGAAACAAGCAGACACATAACAGGTTTGTCATGTAGTATATGGAACTCATTTCGGTGAACCAGATTAGTAGTATAGTGGACATGATTAAACTACCAAGTCTTCTATTGCCAAGTAGTACCTAACAAAAGCATCAAACAAACATATATCTATGTCCTATTGTCACTGCATTATTTTGACAAATCAAAATAGTTCAAATCATATCAGTTCAAGACAAAGGAGTATTGGAAGAATACAAGTGTGGGGAACTACACGACACAACAAGATTTCAGATGGATACCATGGGTGAACATGTACAACAACACTATTGGCTCTGTTGTGATGCTAGTAATGTGCATGATATGAGAAGTCAACTATATGCACAATTGAAATTGAAATCAACAGAGCAATTTAGAAGAGCAAACATGCTTAAACATACCTGTTGTGCTATTGGAGTTTCGATTGGATCCTTCAATTTAAAATAAGTTTATATGAGTAAATACAGTGATACAAGAGTAAGGCAGTATGCACCATAGTAATGGAATCTTAAATGAGAACAGTTGTTCTTCAGTCTTAAGCACTTGTTCTACATGGACAGAGTACAATAAGACGAAGGATAAAATACTTCAAAATAAAAAATGAGCTCATAGGCCTTACCACATTCTTGGTTCGGGACCAGTACCGAACAAGGCGTTCCCAGTCATCGTCCCGTAAATGTGTCTCAGGAGAACATAAGGGAATTTGATGAGTTTCTTTGCCAGTGAAGTACGTTCTCTTCAGGTAATTCCAATACTGCCACCAAGCATTCTTGAAGACAACAGAGGTATTAGCACAGTCTACCTCATCCCGAGTTTCCAAATCGGTCCTTCTCTATAGAGAAAAATGGGAACATTTGTTGTATTATAACCAGCATGGAGGTATAATGTATGGCACAAAGCAAAGTAATTGCCATGAATAACATTACTTACACATAACTCCTGGACGAACACCTGCAACTGGCATTGTCTTTCATCTTCAGTATAATATTTCCATGATGAGAAGATACGCACATAGGATTTGACAACATCAAATGTGATAGATGCTAAACTATGAATGGCTGGTTGTGCTTCGTCCACATGAATAGGTGTACTAATTGGTGGAGTTGGGGTTCGCCGTGGTCATACTGGCAGTTTGGGCACTGGAGCTGCCTTACCAGCTGCTCTTGTTTGGGAGCTCTGTGGTGGAGATGGTGTTGTGTCAACTAGAACTGGGTTACAATCTGCTGGGGTTGGGCTTAGATTGGGTGAAGCTGGTTCTTTGTCCTCGTAGTAGGGCTACAATGTGCGAGAGTCTGGGTTATGTGTGGTAGGGCTGGTTCTCGTGCATGTACACCCGTGGTGCTATCTCCACCAAGAGGTAGCATTGTTTTATTTGAAGAATGTGTTTTTACTCCGCTAGATACTGCCATCACCCGATCCAGTTCAAATGGTTGATAAACAAGAAACGTAGTTGAATGTACGAACCTTGTATGAGAGACATATGCGATAGATAGTGTGGAAAAAAGAGGGCATGAAATAGTTCACATGTATATTGTTTAACTAGAAAGGATAGCATGACATAATTTCACATATATGATGTGTATCTAAACTAAATAGCATAGCATGGTGTTGAATATTGTGTATATGATGTCTAAACTATGCAATGCAAGACACCATATGCATGATATGAGCAATATAACCGTGCCATGTTAGATCATACACCTCGGTGGGGGAATAGGAATGATCATCTGTCTCTAAATCCATCTCTAAGGAGCTATCAGGACCCAACAAGAGATCTGCTTTGACAGGTAGCACTGTCTACTCTGAAGACCTTGTTTTCACTCCAGATTTTTCCATCACCCACTCAAGTTGCCGATTTACAGGAAGAGTAGTTGAATGTACAACCATTGTCGACAAATGCAAATGTTAATAAGAAAAGGATAGGCAAGATATCATTCAAATATACGATGCCTGGTTAAACAAGATGTCATTGCATATTTCACATATACTATGTCTGGCTAAAAGAGATGAGATTGCATAATTCACACCTATGATATATAAACTAAACAGGTGGCATTACAGAACATGTCTAGACTAAGCAGATGACATACATGATGTCTATAGTAGGAACTGCAAGGCAACATATGCATGATATGACCAACATCATCATGCCAAGTTAGAGCAAACACCTTGGGGGGGGGGGGTAAATAGGAGTGGCCAGCTCCGTCTGAATTAGCCTCAGAACAAATATCTTCCTTTGGATTACAATCTGGAGGGGGGAGGGTTTGCCATTGCACCCATCATTGAGCGATGTCTACATGACATTGTATTGCCGCGCAAAACTCTTCTCTTTTTCTCTACATGTTCAGCATGACTGTGTACAATACCTGACATGCATACAAAAAATATAGTGAGATTATGCAAGGTGAGAATCTAGAGTGATGGTAACAACCAGTGGATAGATCCAAAAATAATGATAGCAGGCTCATGATAGCTTTAATTTAATAAAAAGATAGATGATGATTGCTTTACTGTTTGTTTCCCACCCAAGATGAATAACCAGATAATAGATAGAGATACTATTCATTGCTACCTCAACATGTGCCCCACAAGCATCTTAAAACTCAAGTTTGAACATTAATTTGTACCTGACTTGGAGTCTAAGAGGTGAACATGACGATAAAGTAGCAGGTAATATTAAGCAATGCATAACATAAGTAGAAACAAAAGAATGTGACCTCCCTTGCAGACCCATGCACTCATAAGGTTAATGTGCCGAGTCGATGATGGTGATGCAGTTGCAGTGGGTGCCGGCAGCAGGGAAGGAGATCTGAGGCGGCGAAAGACGATCAAGAGTCGTGATGTCTGGTATGGTGGATGCTTCTGTCGATGGAGCAGCTCAGGTGAGGTGGACAACGCCACGGCAGGAGCAGGACAAACCACACATAGTTTTCTTTGACACCTATCTGTAACTGAAGTAATTATACAAGGGCTCCTTTGGCTTGCAGGATTCTAAAAATGCAGGGATAGGAAAAACACCGGAATAGGATAGGAATGCACGTGGGAAATAGAGCATTTGTAAACACATGATTTCTATAAACTTGGGTGTTTGGTTCACATGTATTGGAAGAGAAGAGGAATGCAAAGGAACATGTCCAAATTAAAGTGAAATGAAAGGAAAGTGTGTACAGTTAGAATGTTATTCTGCCACCGATGCACTTAGTCTTGTTTTCATGCATAGGATTTTGAAAAGTAGGCCCAAGTGGATGGCTTTCGCCATTCATTTCAACGAAATGCATGAATAATTTAATAGTAGAGTGCAATAGGAAAATTTCATATTGCTATGTTTTCCTTCACTTTTTCCTTTGAATCAAAATAGCACTAATGGATCGACATGAATATAGAGTAATAAGTGATGTGACAAGTGTACAACCTCTTTGGCGTAGCCGTGTCGACCTCAGCATCATTGGTTTGGTCGCTGAAGAAGTTGCAAAAGAGGTGGTTGTCAGAGGTGTGGGGGAAGATCTGAGGCGTCTTTAGACGGCGTCGAGGGTACTTCTCTATTGTGATGGATGGTTCCATCATTGGAGCAGCTTCGGTGAGCCGTAAGACGTCGAGGCTGAAGCAGTACAAGACACACATTATTAATCTCAAGTGGGATTCTAATAGCATATGCAATATATGATGTAAAATACGTTACCAAAAAGTGATAGATGTAAAATTTACATCACCAAAAAACACATGACTGAGGTAAAAACTGTTGACTCTGAACTTAACTGTCAAAACTGAAATTTACTGTGGTATCTGAATGTTATAGTCGAAACTGAACGCACTGGTAGTAGAGAGGCACTTCACATGTAGTTTAGGCTGCTAGAGCACTAGTAGTGGAGATGCAGTGGTCTAAATCAGCAAGCGACCGACATGGAACACAGTAGCAGATAGCAGCCGGAGCAGCAGCGTCTGGAGGAGCAGCGCAAACTAGAGCTAGAGTAGCAACTCGTGTAGATACAGCAGCCCGTGTACCAACATCAGCAGCGCGAGCGAGAGCAAGAGCAGAGAAGCAGCATGAGCGAGGGGAAGAGCAGAGCAGCAGCAGCAGCGCGAGCTAGCGAGAGCCGGAGCAGCAGAAGACGCGCGAGCGAGCGAGAGCCGGAGCATCATCATCAGCGCGAGTGATAGCCGGTGCAGCAGCAACAGATTTGGCTGGTATGGCCGCTGCCGCCATGGGAGCCTCACACTAGGGGAGAGCCGTCGTGGAGATGTCGCCAGTGGCGCCGGCTTCGTGGTAGCCGTGCCATGGGGGTGCAAGATCGAGCTCCATCGGCGCCGGGAGGTTGAGTTAAGGAGAAGGTGCGATGCGATGAGTGACAACCTCTTTGGTGGCGCTGAGTAGGCCTCGGCTTTGTCTGAGGAGTCGGTGAGGATGCTGCGGTTCCGGTGGAGCAGGTTAAGGCGGCGCTGTGGCTATGGATCAGCCGCGATAGACGAGGTGATCGTCGGAGCAACTCCTTGGAGGAGGAGGACGGAGCTGCTGAACTGGTGGGATGACGAGATCGACGACGGATCCTCATCCGGGGAGGTGGATAAGGGACGTCGAGTTGTTGCAGTGGACGACATCGCCGGGCAAGAGGCTTCGGCTGGGCGGCGATGGGGTGACAGACGGCAGAGGGTGGGGTTTCGTGGATGGAGCAGAGAGGTTATGGCGGCCTGGGTTTTTGAATGGCGAAAAGGAGGTGAGGGAGGGGGGAACCATGATTTAGGGACGCACTTGTCTGAAATGTAGGGTGTATTACGAAAGTACACCCATTGATTTGAAATAGTAGTCCTTTTGGCTCAGGGTTAGAACGGGTATTTTGCATGTCGGGATTTGACAGTAGGAGGGAGTTTTAGCGCGTGTTGTAATTACATGATAGCAAGGTGCTGGGAGCGAGTTTTTGGAGAGTACCAAATCCAATCGCACTTCCCTCAACAAGAAAAAGAAAAGGAACAAATAATTCGCACCACACAAAGAGAGAGTCTTGTCCCGTTTCATTGTATGGATTGTTAAAAATGCTATTGAAAACTTCGAATCCATGTTATGTCCAATTAATTATTTTCGCCGGCAGTATAATGCATGTAACCTACTCATACGAACATTTTAGTGCATTCCAAATGTCTATACTACCGCTGCAATTCGAACTAAATTTGAATTCATTTTTCTATTTGAATAAGAATCTACAATCATGATTGTTGCCAAGTTAAACAACATTCGTATATTATCTTAACAACACACCACATAATTGCTATACAGATAGATATGAACTATGTGCACTATATGAAATCGAATTCAAATATTTGAATACACTTGATGCCAATTCCAAATAATAGTACATTTGATGTACTAACTAGATCTTCATAATTTAAACCATGTTTCATAAGTACACTGTGTTTATCACACAAAATATAGTGCCCCGCCCCCTACATTATGACAAGTATTTAGCCCTGAGCTGCAAAAGCCACACAGTATCACGAATTCAAAAAAAATGTTTATGTAGTATAACATGCTCATAACCACACCATGCGTATCACCATTATATTCATGCATGCGTGGGTTAAAAACACTATGATCTCTTATTCAAATATTCGAATCCTCCCTCACCATTCTCTCCATTGTGCACATTCGTTATATTTCTTAGGTCATTCTCCCATGGTGTCTGTAGGTCTCCCCATCACCTTCTTTTCGGCACACACAGTGATCGTTGTACCTCTCTAGCCAGGTATGGGTACCACAAATACATGTTTTCCCTCTTCTCTTCTTAGAGTCCATGCCTCCATGTGTCTAATATGGTCCTACACAAATGCACACTCTCGCCCCTCTTTTAATCGATCTCGCACTCGCACACTCCTTCCCCTCTCGACATAGTAGGTCTCTCACACCGGCCACCTTCTAGTCGCATACCTCTCTTTGTGTCGATCTCTCTGGGTCTTGTTTGCCTCTAACACATGCATGTATACCGATTGATCTCTCTACATATAGCTAGGTCGACTATACCTCTTTTTCCCCACACACTGGCCGATGTACCTCACTACTCACTAGTTATGTCTCTCACTTTCTCCGACACACGTTGATTGATTTACCTATCTAGCTAGGTCTGCTTACCACACACACATCGTCCTCCCTCATCATCCATGCATGCCTCCCGACCCGTCTCTCACACGCACGTGCACACACAGAGACACATCCCCTCTCTTATTTTTATTGTAGTCGTCCCCTTGGTTTGTCTAGTAGGCCTCTTCCACCCTCTTCGAGAAGCAACTCCACCACCAACTCTCCGACACTAGCTCTATCTATCTCCCAACCCTGTTCCTTTCCTACATATATGCATGGATGTTGATCGATCTCCCTCAATACATAGCCGGGTCTCTCTCCTTCTCCACACATATACTAGTCGATCTACCTCTATATAGTCAAGTCTCTTCCCCCACCCTTCTCTCTCTCACACACACAATGACTGTTGAATGTTGTAGGTAGGTATCATGCCACACAGACAAACTGTAGCTCTCCCCTCTTAACGTTCCAGTAGGCCAGCCGCCCTATATCTTTGATGTGCACACACAATCTCGTTGGCTTTCTTTATCGTTAGTGCACCCATACACTTCATCCCTCTCTTTGATTCAATTGATATCTCACGGCGGTGATCCCTCCACTCTCTTCTGGTAGATCACCGCCTCTAGATATGATATATCCATGCCTCTGTTTCACACACATTGCATATGTTAGATTTGTTGTTTGATATATCATCGACACATATTCCGTGTCTATCTCTCACACACGAACCCACACACCATCTCTCTCAGACACACCCACATAGGTGGGGTACGTACACGAAGAGGAGAGGTCTATGCATGATGCACGTACTCACGTCTCGTTCCTAGCAACACCCGCGCGTGTACATACAGTGGAGCTCATTTCTGTATGAAAAGGCATCCCACGTGCTAATTTGACTCGTGTAGCGTTTGTTTACTTGAAGGAGGGTCGTCTACCACGCGTGCACCAAACAAAGTTTGACTTGACGCGTTGGTGTGTTATTTTTAAATAAAGTGACATTGCCCAGTGGCACGTACAGAATATAAAACAATTATTATGAAGAAAAAGGTAATCCGCTCCACGATATACAATGGAGCTTGCCTGATGGAGTTGGTCTGTATTCACACTCTCTCACACAAGACGGCGGTGGCCTCTCTCTCTCTCTCTCACCGCTGGTCACAGAATCCAGCCCAATCCCGTCCGGTGGCAGAAAGGGAGGACGTGCATCGTTGCTCCGTTCGACGGCGTCAAGGCAGCACGTCCCGATCTGTGGTATCGCCCGTTCTCTTTGACCAAGATCCGGCGCGGTAAGGCAGATCCCGCCCACCGGCGCCCTCCTAGTTACATCCAGACTACCCCCAGGTACATCTTCCACCCCTCTGGCCTTGCTCCACATCCCATCTTGGCATCTTCCCACGTCGTTGCATGTGGAAAATCCTACATGTGATCTTCCCGTAGTTCTTTGCCCAAATCGTAGCTCAGTCGGCCTACTTTCCATGTTGCAATCTCGTCCTCACACCCTGTTTAGATAAACAACCGTGCTGCTATCTTCCCTTAGGACAAGGAATATTCTTTTTTATCGGCGTATGTGTCTTCTACTGTTATTGCCCAGTAATTGTTTCCTTTCTACCTCTTTTGCAAACAGGGCTGTCCATTTCACCTCGTTGCTATTGCAATATTTTGGTGAACTGTACAAATCACTTTTTTCTCAAGAGTGTTTTTTTGCAGTTTTGCTAAAATGTCACACAGGCAACATTTCTATATTTCAACGGGACTGCACAAAGGGAGATTGGTTTTGCTCTATCGTCCTCATCCAACTTCGAGGCTAATCTTCTCCAACTAGTTAGTCTTAAGAGAGACTGCAAAGGTGATCGGCTTCTATTTGTGTGTTTATTGTTTCATCAACAGTCCTATATTATTGTAATCGCACTTACTCAACATATTTGGAACAGGGTCAGTCAACTCTATTCTAGTGGATCTGCACAAAATGATCGGAATGTTCCATGCTCCCGACTTCTACTTTTTTCCCAACATGTCTTGTAGATTTAGACAAAGCTGCAGGAAAGTTGCTGCCAATGAAAGCATGGATCATTTTTTTTCTTTATAACACCTTCTCACAACTTTGTCTTCAGTTGTGATGTAAATATTAGCTCTGATATGCTAATCATTGAGATGCATTAGCAATGAAGTTAGTTTTTTTTGCGAAAGAGCTTGGATGTTAGTTTCTTTATTTGATTGATGTTGTAACGAGACAACCTTCCAGGTGGAAAGACTCATGAAACAAAATCTGAGCTTGAAAGCATTGTACAATTTCATGTTGCTGGAAAATTATGTGTACGTCAATTATGTAAACACTAGCAAGATGCCCGTGCGTTGCACGAAACATCAAGATGCCTATATATGAGTAGTTTATCCCGTGGGACATAAGGATGAACGAGGGAAGGGCTTATCTGCAAAATTGTCATAGTTTCCTTCCTATCCGTCAGATATAGATCATACGGCCTATATTGCAGGATGGCAGGCACACCATCATCACCAACTCTGTTTTTATAAGAGTAGAGATAAGTAGATAAGTAGAAAATGTTGGAAGTTTGACACATTCAACATCTGGGTCCATGTGCCATGCAACAAATAGTGCACAACCACATGGGAGACTCAGCCCGGTCGTCACGCCGCACCAATAGTGAGCAGTAGTAATGAGCAGTCAAATTATAAGCCCCACCTTTCCCACAGTAAGTTGCTCGGACGAAGCAACCATCAGTACACTCTCCTACTAACCAAGTGTGCGTATGGCATGTCGGTAAATGCACTTCCTCTTAGCATATGCCTGACATGTGGGACCGGAGTGTGAGCAAACCGATCTCAATTGATGGCAAAATGGCCAACTCGCTGCTCCTTGAGAGACACGAAGAGCGAGAACACAGACGGGCTAGGTGTCACACGGAGGCCAAGAAATATTAGAGCATGGTTGATCGACGTCATCATTACATGTTCGATGTTTTTTGAATAATTGTACCACTTCATTGGGCTGCAGTTTGACGCACTTCTCCAGAATAAATGTGTACTTTATCACATATTAAATTAAAATAAGAGTGCAGACGCTCCACCATGGGGTTCCTAGTACCTAGATACTACTACTGAAAGCACATTTGCTCCCTGGGTGGTTTTGGTAATTAATGACAACATACTTTGTGGTTGGACTAATGCTTTTATCAAGTATGTTTCAGGAAACCCAATCATTGGTATGGCAAGATGACTGAAGAAGTGGACCCCTCAAAGTGCTAAGGGAAGCATTGGCAAAAGCTCAAGACTCCATTTTTGGTTTAGTGATCAAAGATCACATTGAGTCCATAGGAAAGCCAATACTATTAAAAGGGGATGAGGTTGTGTTGATGATCTGGTTGCTCAAGTGCTTAGTGATTTAGCTCCTTCAACTATCAGCACCTTTCACTACCAAACACACTCATAAGTAATCTCGGACAAACCGATTCTTCCAACTCAGTCCCACCGAGATGAACCACTTCAGCCATATTCCAAACCCTAGAAAAATCGGTCTTACCGAGTTTGAGATCGGTCTCACCGAAACTGAACTGCCAACCTTCTGTAACCACTTCACATCATTTCGGAATATCCGAGTTTGCATTATCGGTCTCACCGAAATGGGCAAGGTTCTGTCTTGACTCAAATCGGTCGCACCGATAATTCATTTTCGGTCAAACCGATTCTGGCATGTTCCTACTCTTTCTCAAATCGGTCTAACCGGGTTTTCTTTCTCGGTCTCACCGAAAACTCCAACGTTCATATCAGATACACTTTCGGTCCCACCGAGATGGTATTTTCGGTCCCACCGAAAATCCCAACGTTCACTATATTTGAACTTTCGGTCTGACCGAGTTTTCACTTCGGTCTCACCGAGATTGGTCAAATGTGTGTGTAACGGTTGGATTTTGTGTGGAGGCTATATATACCCCTCCACCCCCTCTTCATTCGTGAGGAGAGCCATCAGAAAGTACCACCACTTCTACCATACACTTTCTGAGAAGTGAACCACCTACCCTTGTGTTGAGATCAAGCCATTCCATTCCTACCATATGAAACTTGATCTCTAGCCTTCCCAAGTTGCTTTCCACTCAAATCTTTCTTCCACCACAGCCATATCAGTGAGGAGAGTTGAGTGTTGGGGAGATTATCATTTGAAGCACAAGAGCAAGGAGTTCATCACCATCAACACCGTCTATTACCTTTTGGGGGGTGGTGCCTCCTAGATTGGTTAGGTGTCGCTTGGGAGCCTCCGTCTTTGAGATGTGGAGTTGAACCAAGAAGTTTGTAAGGGCAAGGAGATCGCCTACTTCGTGAAGATCTACCCCGAGTAAGGCTAGTCCTCCGTGGGCGTAGGCCGTGATGGAATAGACAAGGTTGCTTCTTCGTGGACCCTTCGTGGGTGGAGCCCTCCGTGGACTTGCGCAGCCGTTACCCTCCGTGGGTTGAAGTCTCCATCAACGTGGATGTACGATAGCACCACCTATCGGAACCACGACAAAAATCTCCGTGTCACCAAACTGCGTTTGATCTTCTCCACCTCTCTTTACTATATATGCAATTTACTTTCCGCTGCCCATACTCTAGAATTGCATGTGTAGTGTGTTACTTGACTTGATCTTAATTGCAAAACTGCCTAAAACTTTGCACACCCAAAAGGCAGATTTTTTATCTTGTCAAGTAGTCTAATCACCCCCCCTCTAGACCGACTTCTTCGATCCTACAATTGGTATCAGAGCTTTGGTCTCCATTGCTTTGGTTTACACACCATTGGAGGAAGATGGACGTGTCTACGGATGGGAGTGTTAGCCATAGAGTGCCTGTTCTTGATGGAAGGTTTTATAACTCTTGGAGGTTTGAAATGCTTAGTATCTTTAAATTGTACAATTTGTGCAAATATGTTAAGACCCCATATGTGCCTCCATTTGATCCCTTGCACCCTACCATGGATGAAGAGCTTGATTTGCTTCGTAACCTTAGAACTGTAAATCTTATCATTAGAGGGTTACCCGATGACTTGCTTAATCTTGTTACAAACTTTGAGTGTGCTTATGCTATATGGAAATTCTTGGAAGAACTTTATCCGGACTACTCTATGAGAGGTCTTGATGAAATTCTATACAAAACTATTGAATTTGATAAGTTGCACCCCAATGATCCCAACTTTGATAAATGCTTCTTTGAGCTTCGTGATCTTATGAAAAAGAAGGGTGATCCCGGTCTTATCAATATTAGAATTAGAAATGCTCTTGCATTGCATTCCGAAGATTATTGTTCCATTAACCAAACTAATGCAAATACTTATCAAATTGACCTAGGTGTTGATGATGAACAATCTATGGGTCAATATGATGATGAACATGAGCATGATGATGATTACTCCGATTCGGACACCGAGCTAGACAAGGTCATGAAGAGTCTCAATCTTATGGCAAATATGAGAGACTACATGTCCGGTGGAAAAGAGTGGATTCTTGATAGTGGATGCACCGATCACATGACCGGAGACAAAGACATGTTTCGAGAGCTTGCAAAGAACGATGGTCCACGCAAGTATGTGACTTTTGGAGACAACTCCAAGGGTAAGGTACTTGGCCTTCGTAAGGTGGCCATATCTCATGATAGCTCTATTCAAAATGTCATGCTTGTAGAATCTCTTGGATACAATTTACTTTCCGTGTCTAGATTAGCTGACTTTGGATTCAATGTGCTATTCACCAAAGTAGATTGCCAAGTCTTTCGTCGTGATAATCAAAACATGGCTTTTACTGGTATTCGTAGAGGTGATCTATATATTGTTGATTTCACTAAGAAAGCCCAACCTAGAGCTTGTTTCATTGCTAAATCTTCTAAAGGTTGGTTGTGGCATAGAAGGCTAGGACATGTTGGTATGCGTAATCTAGACAAGCTAATCAAAGGTGATCATATTCTTGGTGTTAAAGATGTTTTCTTTGACAAAGATAGACTTTGTAGTGCTTGTCAAGCAGGAAAACAAGTTGGTGGAAGTCATCCCGTGAAAAACATCATGACCACAAGGAGACCGCTTGAGCTTCTTCATATGGATCTCTTCGGTCCCAATGCTTACAAAAGCCTTGGTGGTAACTCCTTTGGTCTAGTTATAGTTGATGATTATTCCAGATTTACGTGGGTATTTTTCCTTGATGATAAATCGCAGGTTCAGAGAATCTTCAAAACCTTTGCCAGAAAGGCCCAAAATCAATTTGAGGTGAAGATCAAGAAAGTTCGGAGTGACAATGGAACGGAGTTCAAGAACGCCAATGTAGACTCTTTTCTCGATGAGGAAGGGATTCTACATGAGTTCTCGGCTACGTACACTCCTCAACAAAATGGAGTTGTTGAGAGGAAGAACCGAACGCTCATAGAGATGGCGAGAACGATGCTTGATGAATACAAGACACCGAAGCATTTTTGGGGAGAAGCGGTCGAGACAGCTTGTCATGCTATCAACAGGCTTTATCTTCACAAGCTTCTCGGCAAGACATCTTACGAGCTTCTCACCGGTAACAAACCCCAAGTGGGATACTTTCGTGTCTTTGGTTCAAAATGCTATATCCTTGATAAGCATCGTCGGTCTAAATTTGCTCCTAAATCTCATGAAGGCTTTCTTCTTGGTTATGGATCAAACTCCCACACCTACCGTGTCTACAATAATTTCACCCGAAAGGTTGAAGAGACGGTAGATGTGAAGTTTGATGAATCTAATGGCTCGCAAGTAGAGCAAATGCCTATTGATGTAGGAGACAAGGACCCATCGGAAGCAATCCAAGATTTATCTATTGGAAAGATCCGTCCCATGGAAGTGAAGGAGAGTACCTCATCTACATATGTGGAGCCACCTACCTCACAGAGAGATGAACCTCAAGGCAACATGGAGGCCTCCACAAGTGGAACTCACCAAGATGAGGAAATGCAACAAGAAGATCCACCACAACCTCCTTCTCCACCACCTCAAGACAACACCAACAACAATGAAGAAGAAGAAGAAGAAGAGGAAGATGAAGATGATGAGGAAGCTGAGCCACAACATCAACAAAAGCTATCCCGAGTTCGAGCAAGAGTCAAGAAGAATCATCCCGTGGAACAAATGATGAACTACATCAACTCCGGGAGAATTACTCGCTCTAAACTCGCTTAGCTAACTTTTGTGAGCATTACTCATTTATCTCTAGTATTGAACCAATGAAGGTAGAAGAAGCACTTAAAGACCCGGATTGGGTGAACGCTATGCATGAAGAACTACACAACTTCGAGAGGAACAAGGTGTGGACTTTGGTAGAGAAGCCCAACGATGAGCAAAACATCATTGGAACCAAATGGGTGTTTCGAAACAAGCAAGATGAAGATGGACAAGTCATCCGCAACAAGGCTCGTCTCGTAGCTCAAGGTTACACACAAGTCGAAGGTATGGACTATGGTGAGACCTATGCCCCCGTTGCTAGACTTGAGTCCATTCGCATTCTTCTTGCTTATGCCAATCATCATGATATTACTCTCTATCAAATGGACATCAAAAGTGCTTTTCTAAATGGTGAAATTGAGGAGGAAGTATTTGTAAAACAACCTCCCGGATTTGTGAATCCTAAAAAGCCTAATCATGTTTACAAGTTGCATAAAGCTCTTTATGGTCTTAAACAAGCCCCTAGAGCTTGGTACAAATGCTTGACTAGTTTTCTTCTTGAAAAAGGCTTTGAGATTGGAAAGATAGACTCAACGCTGTTCACAAAAAGGGTTAATGGTGAACTATTTGTGTGCCAAATATATGTTGATGATATTATCTTTGGTTCAACTAACCCCCATTTTAGCAAGAAGTTTGGACAGCTCATGTCGGAGAAGTATGAAATGTCCATGATGTGTGAACTCAAATTCTTCCTTGGGTTGCAAATCAAGCAATCTAAGGAGGGTACTTTTGTCTCACAAACAAAGTACACCAAGGATCTCTTCAAGAAGTTCAACATGCAAGAAAGCAAAGGTATGAGTACCCCCATGCCTACTAGTGGACATAATGACTTGACAAAGGATGGAGAACCCGTTGATCAAAGGGTTTACCGTTCTATGATTGGTTCTCTACTATATCTTTGTGCTTCTCGTCCTGACATAATGTTGAGTGTATGCATGTGTGCGCGATATCAAGCAGCCCCTAAAGAATGTCATCTTAAAGCTGTTAAAAGGATAGTGAGATACTTGATACACACACCAAACTCTGGCATTTGGTATCCTAAGAGGGCCTCTTTCGATCTTGTTGGCTATTCCGACTCGGACTATGCCGGTTACAAGGTTGATAGAAAGTCAACTTCGGGTACGTGTCAATTCCTTGGTCGATCCCTTGTATCTTGGTCCTCCAAGAAACAAAATTCGGTATCATTATCCACTGCCGAAGCTGAATATATTGCTGCTGGTTCGTGTTGTGCTCAATTGCTATGGATGACACAAACACTTAAAGATTATGGGATACATGTGAGACGTGTTCCCTTGCTTTGTGACAATGAGAGTGCAATCAAGATTGGACACAATCCTGTACAACACTCTCGAACAAAGCATATTGAAGTTCGTCACCATTTTATTCGTGATCATATTGCCAAGGGTGATATTAATCTTAAGCATGTTCGTACTGACAAACAACTTGCTGATATCTTTACAAAACCTCTTGATGAGAAGGTGTTTTGTCGCTTAAGGAGTGAGTTGAACATCATTGATGCTTCAAACTTGGAGTGATAACTCCATTGATGCATGCAAGGCATGAGCCTCTTGACTAATCCTTGATATTTCTCTTATGATGATGATCATATGTCTTGGACACATTTGCCTCCTTGTATTGCATCTAACTCTTTGCAGGTACTTGGATGATCTACATTCCACAAGATTACCACACACTCAAATCATGAGTAATCTTGTCATTTGACCAAGTATCTAGCCCTTTGGGATGTTGAGTTCAAGGAACAAAATTCCACATATCCTTTTTTTGACACCTTATACATCTAGTATTTCACTCTTGTCATCTTGGATATTCTTGAGTATTTCCTTGCTTGCCTAACCCATGTAGGAAGATGAACTACACAAGTAGAAATGGCGCTCCAACTTCACATTCAATGAGCACCTACATCAAGCTTACCTACATGAGTAAAGCAACAACAAACCCAAGGTATGTTCTTCACATTTTTGAGGAGCTTTGCTCAAAGTCATGAGTACAAGCAACTTCATAAGATGTGATCATATCAAATGCTTAATCGAAAAATGGCAACCCCATTTTGAGCTTAAACGATGAGTATGACCTATGATCAAATGTCCTCATTTGACTCCTAAGTCAATATACTCAAACATAGGTGACTTTGTCGCCGACCTTTATCTAGATGAAGTACATATGCTTTTGGAGTTTTTCTGTTTTCTCGTTTGTTCTCTCATTGAGTTTTCTTTTACAAAAAAAAAACTTCATCTAGGAATCTTTTTATTTCTTTTTTTTATTTCTTTGTGAATATCCTTCTGGAAATCTTTTTATGGCTCTGATCAATTCCCTGAAAATCTTTTACAAATTCATTGCAAATCTTTTGAAATACTCCTCGCAAAGTGAGCTGAATTCTTTCTGTATTTTCAAAGAGGGAGAGGACTCAAACTCAGACTCAAATTTTAAATTTTAAGGAGTAGAGGACTCAAATTTAAACTCAAATTGTTTCTCTGAATGTTCTTATTTGCCCTGTTGTGATTCTTAAGGATCCCACTTCTTTCTTTCTTTCTTTCTTTCCATCTTTCCTGTCCTACCTAGTTTGCTGTCCTTTTCGGCACTTGATGTCAAAGGGGGAGAGAACTTAGGGGGAATAGGGGGAGTAGGGGAGAAGATAAGACTTAAGGGAAGAACAAAAGCAATCTTATCTTAAGGGGGAGAGAATCACATCAAAGCTTTGTCGTGTTTTACATTGGACATTACAATTGGCATCTTTCTTTTGATTTTGCTTTTTACATCACACCCCTTGTTCTCACAATTGGTATCTTATGAAATCTTTTAGTTTAGGGGGAGAAGACTTACAGGAATCTTCACAATTGATATCCTATGAAAAGCAAAATCTCTCTGAGTTCATTGAAAATCTTTTAGCTTCGGAGACATGTTTGCTGATTCAAGCCTGTGCTCAATATGAGACACTCTTTATACATGTCCTCCCTGGCTTGGTACTCTTGATGTTCTTGCAATTGGTTGAAGGAATACTCTTGTGTTATCTAACCTTGTTTTCCCAAGATTATCCCTTCAGGTACAAGTGCCAAGGAACCTCAAGGTAAGTATATGCATCTTGCAGAGTGTGCATGATGGTGACTTGCTTGTAAATACTTGTTTGCAAGAAATCACCATGCACATATGCATTATCACTCAATTCCTTTTCTTCTGCTCTGATGCATATAGCCAAGCTGCATGTAGCACATCTTGCTTATCTCTCTTGTGTGCTTGTGGTAGTCCAAAACCATAATTTATGAAAATCTTGCACACTTCTGGGGGAGCCTGTGTACTACATGCTTGTCAAAGCTTTCGTGATAATTCTGTCTTTCTTTCAATAAGCTTTGATGTCTTGTTTAGTATAATTTTAGTGTGTTGCCATCAATTACCAAAAAGGGGGAGATTGAAAGCACATTTGCTCCCTGGGTGGTTTTGGTAATTAATGACAACATACTTTGTGGTTGGACTAATGCTTTTATCAAGTATGTTTCAGGAAACCCAATCATTGGTATGGCAAGATGACTGAAGAAGTGGACCCCTCAAAGTGCTAAGGGAAGCATTGGCAAAAGCTCAAGACTCCATTTTTGGTTTAGTGATCAAAGATCACATTGAGTCCATAGGAAAGCCAATACTATTAAAAGGGGCTGAGGTTGTGTTGATGATCTGGTTGCTCAAGTGCTTAGTGATTTAGCTCCTTCAACTATCAGCACCTTTCACTACCAAACACACTCATAAGTAATCTCGGACAAACCGATTCTTCCAACTCAGTCCCACCGAGATGAACCACTTCAGCCATATTCCAAACCCTAGAAAAATCGGTCTTACCGAGTTTGAGATCGGTCTCACCGAAACTGAACTGCCAACCTTCTGTAACCACTTCACATCATTTCGGAATATCTGAGTTTGCATTATCGGTCTCACTGAAATGGGCAAGGTTCTGTCTTGACTCAAATCGGTCGCACCGATAATTCATTTTCGGTCAAACCGATTCTGGCATGTTCCTACTCTTTCTCAAATCTGTCTAACCGGGTTTTCTTTCTCGGTCTCACCGAAAACTCCAACGTTCATATCAGATACACTTTCGATCCCACCGAGATGGTATTTTCGGTCCCACCGAAAATCCCAACGTTCACTATATTTGAACTTTCGGTCTGACCGAGTTTTCACTTCGGTCTCACCGAGATTGGTCAAATGTGTGTGTAACGTTTGGATTTTGTGTGGAGGCTATATATACCCCTCCACCCCCTCTTCATTCGTGAGGAGAGCCATCAGAAAGTACCACCACTTCTACCATACACTTTCTGAGAAGTGAACCACCTACCCTTGTGTTGAGATCAAGCCATTCCATTCCTACCATATGAAACTTGATCTCTAGCCTTCCCAAGTTGCTTTCCACTCAAATCTTTCTTCCACCACAGCCATATCAGTGAGGAGAGTTGAGTGTTGGGGAGATTATCATTTGAAGCACAAGAGCAAGGAGTTCATCACCATCAACACCGTCTATTACCTTTTGGGGGGTGGTGCCTCCTAGATTGGTTAGGTGTCGCTTGGGAGCCTCCGTCTTTGAGATGTGGAGTTGAACCAAGAAGTTTGTAAGGGCAAGGAGATCGCCTACTTCGTGAAGATCTACCCCGAGTAAGGCTAGTCCTCCGTGGGCGTAGGCCGTGATGGAATAGACAAGGTTGCTTCTTCGTGGACCCTTCGTGGGTGGAGCCCTCCGTGGACTCGCGCAGCCGTTACCCTCCGTGGGTTGAAGTCTCCATCAACGTGGATGTACGATAGCACCACCTATCGGAACCACGACAAAAATCTCCGTGTCACCAAACTGCGTTTGATCTTCTCCACCTCTCTTTACTATATATGCAATTTACTTTCCGCTGCCCATACTCTAGAATTGCAAGTGTAGTGTGTTACTTGACTTGATCTTAATTGCAAAACTGCCTAAAACTTTGCACACCCAAAAGGCAGATTTTTTATCTTGTCAAGTAGTCTAATCACCCCCCCCCCTCTAGACCTACTTCTTCGATCCTACAACTACTACTACTACTACTACTACTACTACTACTACTACTACTACTACTACTACTACTACTACTACTACTACTACTACTACTACTACTACTAAGTTGTACTACTCGTACTACTAAAACCTTGCGCTTGGCTCTTCGCCTCTTCGGGAAGTCAAACAATAATGGTACTATAGTGTATGCCTCTAGCAATCTGACACCGAATGAACTGCTGCACATCCACCGCCTAGGCGAGGAAGAGGTTGCATTAGTCAAAAGCTTCTCCTCATCCTGTGAGCCACCACGCTTGTGGTAGACGGAGAGGGTGTAGTGTTGTATAATAAGCAAGGTTCACCTCGTCCTGCAAGCTTCTCCTCATGTGAGTTGACGGGACACGACAAAGTAGTGCTAGTCCGTGATATGGCTTATTTTTTGGCGAGTAAATGTGAGAGCTTTATTCATATAAAATCATTCTTAGGACAATCAGCCAAGAGACTGGTCACTAGGAAGCTAGGTGTTTCATCAAGCCAGCTCTCGGTCACATTCAAAGTGCATGCACAATTCGCACAAAGATGCGCTAGAAGGTTTGCTGACCTATTTACATGCTGAATAACAAAAGAAGAGAAATTATTACTGATCATCTCTCGTATTTCTAACAGGATAGGAGCCAGAATTAAGTGAGTATTGTGGCGACTGTTCTAGAGTGTCACCAACTCCATGCGATCAACTTCCATTATCACATGCGAGAACCCTCTCGAAGAGAAGCAAATGTGTTGAAGATTGCTTGATCAAAGATTAAAATAAAATAAGAGTGCAGACGCTCCACCATGCGGTTCCTTGTAGTAGTACCTGTAGTAAACCTTGCGCTTGGCTCTTCGCGTCTTCAGGAAGTCGAACAATGATGGCACTACAGTGTATTCTTCTGGCAATCTGACACCGATTTAAATGTTGCACGTCCATCGCCTGAGCGAGGGAGAGCTTGCATTAGTCAAAATATTGTCCTTGTCTCGCAAGCTTCTCCTCATCCTGCAAGCTTCCCCTCTTCCTGCAAGCTTCTCCTCGTCCTATGAGTTGACGTGACAAAACAAAGTAATGCTAGTCCATAGTACCTCCTTTCTCCGTTTAATATGGCTTAATATGAAACGAGATAAATACAATTGCGGTCACTGTGTATTTGTTAAAATACGGTTAGTGGACTTCATAATACGCTCATTGCGGTCAATATAATACGTTTTCCGATGTTTACACTATCACTAGCTCACCCTGGCTGAGTACGTGTGTGCATGCATGTGTAGGTTGAGCACTTGACCATGAGCGTGTTTGTTATGTCGTGTGCTCGGGCATGCATGCATTAGGGCACCACACACGTTTTTGTGTGCATGTGTACGTGTGACTGTTGCATGCGTGCACGAGGTTGTAGTCCCTCCATTCACATGTTCATATTCCAAAGGCTTGTCAAAATGTTTCATGCAAGGTATGCTCTTTCATTGTTCATGCATTTATTGCCGATATTAATACTCTGCAATGCTATCATGTCACGTGGGACATCCAGCATCCGGGTCCACGTCTCTTGCAAGAAAATATAGATAAGTACAAGCAAGACTCGGGAACGACCATACACGTAGGGGGGGTACTGATACGTCTCCAACGTATCTATAAATTTTTGATTGTTCCATGCTATTATATTATCCTTCTAGGATGTTTTATGGGCTTTATTATACACTTTTATAAGATTTTTGGGACTAACCTATTAACCTAGAGCCCAGTGCCAGTTTCTGTTTTCTCCTGTTTTAGGGTTTCACAGAAAAGGAATATCAAACAGAGCCCAATTGACCTGAAATTCAACGGAGATCATTTTTGGACAAGAAGAAGCCCACGGAGTGCCGGAGGGGGACGAGAAGACCCACGGTCTGCCAACGAGGGTGGGGGTGCGCCCCCTACCTCGTGGACAGCCTGTAGCCCCCCTTTGCTTGGCCTCGACTCCAACACCTCCTACTGTGGTTTTATGTTTTAATTAGTGTTTGTGCCAAGTAGAACCTTTGGGAAGACTTGTGTGAAGTCTATATGATCATGCTGTGAAAACTAGAATCGTTAGCGCTCACTAGAATAGTCACCAGATTTTACTGGAGTGTGCTATTTAGTTGATTCTTTTTGCAGATGATTAATAGACAAATTCCTCACGTTTACCAATTTATTTCAATTTTTTTGGAGTTACAGAAGTATGCGAAAGTTACAGATTACTACAGACTGTTCTATTTTTGAGAGATTCTATTTTTCGTGTGTTGTTTGCTTATTTTGATGAATCTATGAGTAGTATTGGAGGATATGAATCATAGAGAAGTTGGAATACAGTAGGTTTAACACCAATATAAACAAAGAATGAGTTCATTGCAGTACCTTTAAGTAGTGGTTTGTTTTCTTGTACTAACGGAGCTCACGAGATTTTTGTCTAAGTTTTGTGTTGTGAAGTTTTCAAGTTTTGAGTATTGCTTTGATGGACTATGGAACAAAGAGTGGCAGGAGCCTAAGCTTGGGGATGCCCAAGGCACCCCAAGGTAAAATTCAAGGACAACCAAAAGCCTAAGCTTGGGGATGCCCCGGGAAGGCATCCCCTCTTTCGTCTTCGTCTATCGGTAACTATTCTCGGAGCTATATTTTTATTCACCACATGATATGTGTTTTGCTTGGAGCGTCAATTTAGTTTATTTTGTTTTGCTTGCTGTTTGAATAATATCCCAAGATCTGAAGTTCTTAAATGTTGGATAGCCTTCACATAGTTACATAATTATTGAACTACTCATTGATCTTCACTTATATCTTTTGGAGAAGTTTGTCATTTGCTCTAGTGTCCACTTACATCTTTTAGAGCACGGCGGTGGTTTTATTTTGAAGAAATAGATGAACTCTCATGCTTCACTTATATCCTTTAGAGAGACTATTAAAACAACATGGTAATGTGCTTTGGCTATAAAACTAGCCTTCACATGATAGGCATCCAAGATGAATGTAGTAAAAACTTTCATACTAAGTGCATTGAATATGATGAGAAGTTGGATGCTTGATAATTGTTTTGAGATATGAGGATAGTGATATTAGAGTCATGCTAGTAGAGTTATTATGAAATTGAGAAATATTTGTGTTAAAGTTACTGATTCCCATAGCATGCACGTATGGTGAACCGCTATGTGACGAAGTTAGAGCATGAGGTATTTGTAGAGTGTCATCCTTTGTGTGGAGGTCGGGGGCGCGTGATGGTTAACTCCTACCAACCTCCCCCTAGGAGCATGTGTTGATTGCTTTGTTTTGATGACTCGTAAATTTTTGCAATAAGTATATGAGTTCTTATGACTAATGTTGAGTCCATGGATTATACACACTCTCACCCTTCCACCATTGCTAGCCTCTCTTGTACCGTGCAACTTTCGCCGGTACCATACACTCACTATATATCCTTCCTCAAAATAGCCACCATATATCTTCCTCAAAACAGCCACCATACCTACCTATCATGGCATTTCCATAGCCATTCCGAGATATATTGCCATGCAACTTTCCACCGTTCCGTTCGTATGACACGCTTCATATTGTCATATTGCCATGCATGATCATGTAGTTGACATCGTATCTGTGGCTAGGCCACCATGCATAATCTTTCATACATGTCACTCTTGATTCATTGCACATCCCGGTACACCACCGGAGGCATTCATATAGGTCATACTTTGTTCTAGTATCAAGTTGTAATATCGAGTTGTAATTCAATGAAAGTGTGATGATCATCATTATTAGAGCATTGTCCCATGTGAGGAAAGGGTAAATCAAGAAAGCCCCTCCAAAAGAAAAGAGAAAGGCCAAAGAAAAAAAAAAGAAAGGCCCAAAAAAAAGAAAAAGAAAAGAAAAAGGGACAATCGCTACTATCTTTTTCCACACTTGTGCTTCAAAGTAGCACCATGTTCTTCATGATAGAGAGTCTCATGTTTAGTCACTTTCATATACCAGTGGGAATTTTCATTATAGAACTTGGCTTGTGTATTCCAACGATGGGCTTCCTCAAATGCCCTAGGTCTTCGTGAGCAAGCAAGTTGGATGCACACCCACTTAGTTTCTTTTGTTGAGCTTTCATGCATTTTTAGCTCTAGTGCATCTGTTGCATGGCAATCCCTACTCACTCACATAGATATCTATTGATGGGCATCTCCATAGCCCGTTGATACGCCTAGTCGATGTGAGACTATCTCCCTCCTTTTTGTCTTCTCCACAACCACCTCTCTATTCCACATAGTGCTATGTCCATGCCTCACGCTCATGTATTGCGTGAAAGTTGAAAGGTTTGAAAGAATAGAGTATGAAAACAAGTGCTTGGCTGAAAGCGGGGTTGTGCATGATATGAATATTTTGTGTGATGAAGAGTGAGCATAGCCAGACTATATGATTTTGTAGGGATAACTTTCTTTAGCCATAGTATTTTGAGAAGACATGATTACTTTGTTAGTATGCTTGAAGTATTATTATTTCTTATGTCAATATAGACTTTTGTCTTGAATCTTTCAGATCTGAACATTCATTGCACAATTAAGATAACTACATTGAAAATTATGTTGGTTAGCATTCCACATCAAAAAAATTGTTTTATCATTTACCTACTCGAGGACGAGCAGTAATGAAGCTTGGGGATGTTGATACGTCTCCAACGTATCTATAAATTTTCACTGTTCCATGCTATTATATTATCCTTCTAGGATATTTGATGGGATTTATTATACACTTTTGTATGATTTTTGGGACTAACCTATTAACCCAGAGCCCAGTGCCAGTTTTTGTTTTTCTCCTGTTTTAGGGTTTCGCAGAAAAGGAATATCAAACGGAGCCCAATTGACCTGAAATTTAATGGAGGTCATTTTTGGACCAGAAGAAGCCCACAGAGTGCCGGAGGGGGACGAGAAGATCCATGGGCTGCCCACGAGGGTGGGGGGCGCCCCCCTACTGGGCGCGTCCCCCTGCCTCGTGGACAGCCCGTAGCCCCGCTTTGCTTGGCCCCGACTCCAACACCTCCTATATATACAGAAACCTCCGGAAAATAACCTAGATCGGGAGTTCTGCCGCCGAAAGCCTCTGTTGCCACCGAAAACCAATCTAGACCCGTTCTGGCACCCTGCCGAAGAGGGCAATCCCTCTCCGACGGCCATCTTCATCATCCTGGCGCTCTCCATGACGAGGAGGGAGTAGTCCACCCTCGGGGCTGAGGGTATGTACCAGTAGCTATGTGTTTGATCTCTCTCTCTCTCGTGTTCTTGAGATGGCACGACCTTGATGTATAGCGAGCTTTGCTATTATAGTTGGATCTTATGATGTTTCTCCCCCTCTACTCTCTTGTAATGGATTGAGTTTTCCCTTTAAAGTTATCTTATCGGATTGACTCTTTAAGGATTTGAGAACTCTTGATGTATGTCTTGCGTGGGATACCTGTGGTGACAATGGGGTTTTCTATTGATTCACTTGATGTATGTTTTGGTGATCAACTTGCGGGTTCCGTGACCTTGGGAATCTAAGCATATGGGTTGGCACACGTTTTCGTCTTGACTCTCCGGTAGAAACTTTGGGGCACTCTTTAAAGTACTTTGTGTTGGTTGAATAGATGAATATGAGATTGTGTGATGCATATCGTACAATCATACCCACGGATACTTGAGGTGACATTGGAGTATCTAGGTGACATTAGGGTTTTGGTTGATTTGTGTCTTAAGGTGTTATTCTAGTACGAACTCTATGATAGATCGAACGGAAATAATATCTTCGTGTTATTTTACTATGAAAGAATAACTTTGAGGTGGTTTCGTACCCTATCGTAATCTCTTCGTTTGTTCTCCACTATTAGTTACTTTGGAGTGACTCTTTGTTGCATGTTGAGGGATAGTTATATGATCCAGTTATCTTATTATTGTTGAGAGAACTTGCACTAGTGAAAGTATGAACCCTAGGCCTTGTTTCCTATCATTGCAACACCTTTTATGCTCACGTTTACCACTTGCTACCTTGCTATTT
This sequence comes from Secale cereale, assembly GCA_902687465.1. Lineage (NCBI taxonomy): Eukaryota > Viridiplantae > Streptophyta > Magnoliopsida > Poales > Poaceae > Secale > Secale cereale. Next base: position 329,169,259 of record LR738714.1, on the reverse strand, counting down.
TTATATTTTCAGTTTACAAAAACCTATATCTACCATACATATTGCACTTGTATCACCATCTCTTCGCCGAACTAGTGCACCTATACAACCTACCATTGTATTGGGTGTGTTGGGGACACAAGCGACTCTTTGTTATTTGGTTGCAGGGTTGCTGGAGAGAGACCATATTTATCCTGCGCCTCCCACGGATTGATAAACCTTAGGTCATCCACTTGAGGGAAATTTGCTACTGTCCTACAAACCTCTGCACTTGGAGGCCCAACAACGTCTACAAGAAGAAGGTTGCGCAGTAGACATCAAGTACATGCAGGGGCCGCGGTAATATGACTAAATGAGCAGTCAAATCACACAGTAAGTTGCTCGGATGAAGCAACCATTATTTCACTCTTCGATTCAATGACACGTACGCAATATAAAAAAGGTTGATATGGAGAGAAAAGGAAAACCGGTCCTCTATATATACACTAGTAGAAGCCTAAGCTACAAGCCTGCTTTCTTGGGTTGCTCTCTTCACATTCTCTCGCATAGAACGACGGTGGCCACACCACTGGTCACATAACCGATCTGATCCCACCGCCGGGGGAAGGGGAGGATGTTCTACGTAGACGCGGTCGGCATCGGCGAGGGAGAAAATCCACTATCGGTTCTTCTCGGTCGGGGGTCCCTATGGTATGGGTTGATGCCGCCTCCCACCGGCCTTCTAGCTACAACCCGATGTCCCAGGTAGTACAACTTCCTTTTGTAGCTGGCTTGCTCCACTGCCGCAGCTCCCCATGTAGCTCCATTTCCATGTGGATCTTTCTCTACTTTTTTTTGGGGGGGGG
>LR738714.1:329142330-329168385 GCA_902687465.1 Secale cereale | reverse complement strand
TCTACCGGCTTCTATTTGTGATGAGTTTATGTCTCATGAGCTAGTGCCACTACTATTATTCTAATCACACTTCTGTAATATCTTTGCCAACAGGGATGCTCAGCTCGATTTTAGTGGAACTGCACAAAAGAATCCTATGATCCAAGAGTGCCAGGATTCTTTACTTCGACAGGTTCCTAGCCAGGAAATTAAATCCTATTTAGGGTTTAGGTTTTAAGGCCTAGGGACTCCATCAGTAAAACAAATTTTGTACACACACTCGCAACTTTTGTCTTTATTTGTGAAGTAAATATTGGCTATGATATGTGAATCATTGAGATGGGTTAGTTTTCCTTTGTATTTGATGGAATGTTGTAACGGGTCAACCTTGGAGTCAGGATACATATACATGAAACAAAATATGAAAGCTTCGTACTCCCTCCGGTCCTTTTTTGTATGCGTATAGTGGGGAGTAGTATCATAGACTAGTATCATGCATATGATACTAGTGTATGATACTACCTTCATAGTGCATAGTATCATAGAGTACGTAGTATCATGGATGATCCTATTTATTTTCATGCTTGACACTACAAAGTAGCATGACATTTAACATGATACGGTATCTACCTATGTTACTCCCTCTCTTTCTTCTTTAATTCCCTACCACATCAGCGTGTTTGCTATTCCCAAATTAACGACCTAGGTACACGTGCACAACTTGTAAACTGAGATGGAGGGAGTACTTTCTTGGAGCCCATTACTATACATGTTGACTATTACATTGGCGACTGGTAGTAGTGTACGAAAAATACATTTTGCATGTATATATATGCAAGGCCACTAACAGTAATTGAGGCAATAGTACTTTCTTGTATGAGGGAATGGAGGGAGTAGTACTTTCTTCATTTCTTGTAGCCTGTACATGTTGACTATTACATAGGCTATATATGACACGGCAACATGTTAGCCATCAACCGACTATATTATTAACCATGCTTAAGGCATGCTTGCACAGAGAGAGAGAGAGAGAGAGAGAGAGAGAGCCGCGTCGCGTGCATGCAAAACCAGAGAGAGAGAGAGCTGCATTCAATACCGTATTCTTTTGGACAGAAGAAGCAAACCATCACTCTTCGTTGAATCCGCTTCTCCCTCATGCAGTGCAATATTATTTTGGAAACCAACGTTTCGTTTCATTGGATCGCGCCATTGAGCAAAACCAACGTTTAAATCACGTCTGCCGCGTTCGTGTCTCACCCTCCTCCACCCACACGCTCCGTCGCTCGACATGCCACTCACCACAAACCGAGTCAAACTTCCCTGCCTGCTTGTCGATGGATCACAACATGGAGTAGTAGCGCTACTGGAAGAGATAGATGAGGAGGGGGAGGACATCTAGCTGTAGCACGGACTCCCAAGAACTTTTTTACTCCATTGTATATATATTGTGGCCGCCCGTGGTGACATTTGAACGCGGAGCAGTCGCATGCACCGGGAAGTCGCGCGGGCGGCGCGCCGCTTCAATGCCGGCTCCAGTGGGAGGCCGCGTCCGCTCTGGCTGGGCATGAATGTGGCACTGACCGTTTTGGGTGGGAAGTGCACACACGTGATGATGAGGGTTCGGGTTGGCCAGGGTGGTCAGGAGCGGGCGTAGGAGCAGTCCGGACGGCCGCAAACAAGAGGTGTTGGATGTACTACGACTAGCCACAATGGAGTGTACAACATACACTAGCAGTTTGTGCCAAACTTTGACCATATATTTTACTAAGAAATAATAATGCATGTCACCAAAAATAATATTACTGGAAACTATGTTCAAATACGAATTCGACGATATAATTTTTGGTAGCATGCATTACTATTTTCTTAGTTAAATCTATGGTCAAAGTTTGACACAAAATATTAAGGGGACCAATAAACAAGGATGGACGTAGTACACATATTGCTAGATTATGTTACTACCTTCATAGTGGGTAGTAACATAAGTGTGGTATCATGCAAATCCTCATTTATTAGGTTATCCACTCATATTGTATTATGACATGTGATGTAGTAGGTAAGTTACTCAAACAACCTCTCTCCTCATTAACTCATTGACACATAAGAAAATTTGCTGAGTTGGACTCGATGTTACTGCTGAAGTTACTCCCACTGTGGCTAGTCTATGTAATTATTAATAACATAAATAATGTGCCAGTTGGACAAATATGATTGGAGATGGAGATGGAGTTGGAAGTATCACTAAGAATTTTATGTAAACACAGATATGCATATCTATGTGTGTGTGCGCGCACACACACTTAGTGACGACTCTCGCGACTACTCGTACACATCATCGATGTATCGTTCTCCCTACACACACAAATTTAGTTTGTCCTAGGATAGGAATATCATAGGAGTGGGAAACAATATGAAGTGAGATAAATGGATTAGTACGTACAAGAAGAAATGTACACGCACTTACTCTGCCTCAACCATACCCGCGAGTATACGATGGAGCGCATTTGTACACGAAGAGGCATTACGTACGTAATAATTTGACCCTTTAATTTGTTCACTTAATAATGGGAGGCCGGGACCACACGGGAGCGATACAAAGTGCGACTTGTAAGTGGGGGCCTGTTATTGATTCAGTTTTCTTTCTTTCTTTCTTTCTTTCTTTCTTTCTTTCTTTTTAGGAAAAATTGAGTTTTCTTTCTTGGTACGTTAAAAAAAGATTTGCATGCCAGTTTTCGTTTTTTTTTCTGGAAACGTGCGTATTCTATTTAAAACCACTATTATAGAGAGATGTTTTTACTCCTTTGTATATATAGCCTTTTCTTTGATAGGGTTTCTCGCGTCTCGCTCTCTCTATCCTCTCTATCTCTCTCCCCACCGATGGTCACAGATCTAGCCGGATCCCGTCCGCTGCAGGAGGTGAGGAGGTCCAGCGTTGACGTTGTCACCATTGGCGATGGAGGAAGCCGATGCGCACCGTCCTCTTGGAGCCGGCGCCGGCACGGATGAAAGTCCTCCGCGCCCTTGTTCGCTGCCGTCGTGTGGGCCGATCTTGCCCGCCCGCCCGCCTAAGCCACGTCTCGCCCACCTGAGGTATAACTTCTTTTGGATTTCATGCTTCATTGTACTGGTCTAGCTTCCTAGGTCGCTCCATGCATGCTTTCTTCTATACCACTACTCCCCAGCTCCCCGTGTACTATAGGTAGGGTTTGTCGGCTGGTTCAACATCACCTACTCTAAAAGTTGTCCTGGTTTATGCCTCAGTGTTGGTATAAATTTTTTTTTTCGACTACAGTACACGGTGGTTGTGCGGTCATTGTCCATATGCTCCTATTGCTTCTGCTAATATATAAAACTATCACAGGTAAAATGAAGCAATGCCCATGTTAAAGTGACGTCCTTTTGAAGTAATGCTGCTACCAATCTAGTGGTGTTGATAAATGCTTCTGTCCTGCTTTAGTTTATTTTCTCCGCTTTAGTTCACATAAAGATAATCATGATGCTTATATTTTTGTGTGTACATTTCATTAATTCTTATTGACAATTAAGACGCCGCTGTTAATCTTGTTCCACTGCCAAAACCAAGTAACGACACTAAGTAAATATCCTTTTTTTATCTTTTTGCAAACAACGATGTGTATCTCCATACTCGGGCGTGTCTTCCTCAATTTTAGTGGAACTGCACAAAATTGGATGTCCACTGTCGTTTCTCCTTGCTGTCTTCTCCCAAGTGGTTCTTCCATTCTCAAGCTTGATTGCCAAGAAGAAACAAACCATAGTGAGGATTATCAAACTTCATTGGTGCCTGACCCAAACTTGGTGCCTGACCCTATTGGTGCTCAGGGTTGCGTCGCATGGTTGCATGTGCTGGTGAAGCTGATCGATGTTCAATGAAGAAAGGACTATCTTCCATTAGTGCTCTTTGCATTTTACCACAAAGACGATATCCTTCATCAGTTCATCTTGCATCAGTCGTTTACATTGGTGAAATGTTATCACACAATTGGATATGAACCAAATGTTTCCTCGAAGAAGAATCGACGGTTGTACTAAGAGCAAAGTTTTGTATTGATTTCTAAGCCTTCGCACAACTTTGTCTTCAGCTCCCTTGTAATTTTATTTGTCTAGTTTTTAACTTAATATGTTGTCAGGCTTTGATTGAAAATATGGTGTGGACTAAAAAACCGGATGGAGGTAGTACCCCTTCGTTTTTAATTACTCTGCATACTCCCTCAATTTTAGACGGAAGTGGTACAAGGCCACAAAGCAATACTACCTCCGTCTTGGTTTATTGGTCCCCATTGTATTCCATGCCAAACTTTGACCATAAATTTAACTAATAAATTTTCATGCATGTTAGAAAAAATTATGTCATCGAAAACTACATTCAAATATGAATCCAATGATATGTTTGTGTTGACATGCATGAACATTTTGTTAGTTAAATCTTTGGTCAAAATTTGGCACAAATTACAAAGAGGACCAATAAACCAGGACGAAGGTAGTATTACAGCAGGTACCAAGGTAAAAGTAAATGAGTGCTTAAGCCAATATTGCAAGCCAGCTTGTCTCATTGTTTGTCGTCTTAATTAATGCATATTTCTCTATCCCACCTTCTACAACAAGCCAATGATCTCACTCCATTTGGTTAATTAATGAGGCGCATGCAAGCCAACTTCTCACACACACCTGCATGCAAGGGATAATTAATGCATTCCCTTATACAAGGCCACAAACTCATATTACGGGTACCAAGGTAAAACTTAATGACTGTTTCGCTAGCCAAATTTTCTTTTTGTTAACTAGGATCATTAATGTGTCTGTATGCATGCAAGGACGAAATGAGAAGGAAGTAGTACATTATAATTGACTACATGCATACAAGTATTAAACAAGTTGGTAGCACGAGGAAACATCATTAATTTCTATCTCGATTACTGTGAGTGGCCTTGTATAGATGCAAAATGTAGGGAGTATGAGGCAAACACCATCATTTTTATCTCAATTGGTGTTTGTGGCCTTGTATCTTTGCAAATTGTAATTTTGATTGTAGCCTTGTATATAAAAATGGATGGAGTATTAGATTTGACTGAAGTCAAACTTTGTAAAGTTTGACCAAGTTTAGGCTGAACACAACAAAACATAATTATTGAGAGAGGGCAAACTATACATACAAAGTAATAGAAATTAAATTTCTTTATTTGTACACACTCTCAAACCTTTCCGATAATTTTGCGCGTGTGTGGTTGTTCACTTAATGGAGGGTAGTGTACCACACATGAACGACAGGAAGTGCGACTAGGAAGCGTGGATCGTTAGTTGTTTGTAGTTTTCTTCACTGGTACGTTAAATGAACAGTTTCGTTTCATACACAATTTAAAGCAATTGTTATGGAGAGAAAAAGAAAACCACTCCACTTGATTAGTACTATATAAGCTGGAGCCCCAGCGCTTGTTTGCTAGGTTTTGCACTCTTCACACTCTCGCTGCACTACATATATATACACGCCGGAGGCTTAGCGTTCCTTTGCTAGGGTTTGCTCTATTCACAATCTCTCACCCTCTTCATCAGATCTAAACAAGACTGCATTGGCCTCTCTCTCCCCCTCACAGCTGATGAAGGAGCCGTCCGGATCCCGTCACACCGGGAAGGGGAGGAGGTGCAGCGTTCACTGTGTCACCTTCGGCGAGGGAGGCAATCCACTTCCGGCTGCACTGTTCTCTTTCACCCAATGCCCACGCGGGAGGGCCTCCGACCCCTTCTTCCTCGCCGCTGTATGTAGTGTGGGCAGATCTGGCCTCCCACCGCACGCCTAGCGACATCCCGACGACCCTAAGGTATAACTTTCTTTGAAACCGTCATTGCTCTAGCTGCATGCAGTCTTTTTCAAGTGTGTTCCGTTGAATCTAGGTCTTGGTTCAAAGAGGAAAGAAGGGCGGGGTGGGGTGGAGCATGAATCTAGGACGTGGTTCAATGAGGAAACGAGGGAGGGATAGTAGTATAGACTGGCTATCCAGCCGCTTTGTTGGTCGAAAAGGGAAAAAGGGGGTAACCAGTACTTACATCTGTAAAGAAACTACAGATCAGTTTGTGGAAAGGAGCCGATCTTTGTTGAAAAAGGAAAGAAACTGGGGGGTCGGGTAGTTTGTGCAGGACTAGATTTGCTGCCCTCACATAGGAAAAAGGATCAAAGAGAACAAATATGGGACCAACGCAGATATGCTACTTGGCAACATACTCTGCATCACCCATTTATGCGTGTGGACGCACATGGTGCCGGCATGTCCCATACAACTATTTTGCCGTTGTTAATCTAAGAATGCCATTGGAAAATGGAAGCAATGCCACTGTTAAAAGTAAATTACATTTTTAATGAATGTTGGTTTAAGAGAATGTCTGTGTTAATATAAATCAATGCAACCGTTTTAGAAATGCTACTGTCCTACTTTGTTTTCCATCAATATAAGGTAGATGCTTCTTTTTGTCACCGTATGTTTCATCCTCCTTTATTGGGCAGTAATTGTTTCTTTTTTTGCCTCTGTTAAAACAATGATATCTATTGAACTTGTTGTTATTGCAAACTTAAATGTCACACCGGTGACTTTGCTTGATTTAGTTGAACTACACAAAACGAGATTGGATTTTCTATTCGTGTTGGCAGATTCATAGGTGATCTTGACTGCGTGAAAGGTCAGTATAGACTTTCATCCACATGATCGTGCAGTGTGCTTTGAGATGCTGTGCTACTTGTATTGGCACTATTTTAAATAAATGTTGAATTGAAGCTATTGAATTGATGTCTTTTCTCATTAAGTGAACAAAAATGGGACTAGCCCACACATGATGCTTGTTGCTTTATTACAACAAACTCTTCATCACCCCTTTTATAAGTAGATGGAAGCACATGGTGCTGTTGCGCCCACTCTCCCCTGGAACTATTTATGCTTTTTGTTAATCTAATGCCACCTGTAAAATCAAGCAATGCCAATCTCAGAATTAACTAGTGAATCTTAGTTCAAAACTGCAACACTTGTTAGGGATTGGCGGGAGTACCATTTCTGTTAGGGATCGACCGGAGTACATGTTTAAGAAATATATTGTTGAGATAATGCCTCTGTTAATATATACCAGTTGCAGTGTTTTACAAATGGTACTATCCTGCTTTGTAGTTGTTTCTACATGTTTAACAAATGTATTGTTAAGATAATATCTCTGTTAATATAAATCAGTTGCACTGTTTTAGGAATGGTACTTTTCTGCTTTGTCCTTATTTACACATGTTGAAACAAGGTATTGTTAAGATAATATCTCAGTTAATATGAATGAATCAAACTATTTGAAAATTGCTACTCTCCAGCTTTGTTTCCCATTAAGATAAGGTCGATATTTTTTCTTCTGGGAGTATAAGTCATCAAACATTATTTCTCAGTAATTGTTTCTTTTATACCTATTCTTGTACACAGGGATATCAAAACTTCTGCTCGATTCTAGTTCGACTTTGATTTTACTTGAACTACACAAAAGGAGCCAATGTGTTAGGCAAACTGTAGCATTATTGGGCCCAGTTGGTCATTCCACTTTACAGAAAGAAGCAGTCATTGTTTGCACCACATTACACAAGGAATGATCGAGAAGCTTTACAGAGTATTAGTAGACGCTGGTGACATGACTAGTCTGCAGAGAGCATGGGAAACTCAACAACACATGGAGTACAAAATTCACTCCACAAGGAAATGTTTGACCAAGTCAGTTGCCAACGCAGCTGTAACAAACGAGGTCAGTATCGGCCTTCAACCACATGATTGTGCTTTGTCATGTTGTGCTACTTATATTGTTTTGTTGTTTTCAATAAATGTTTAATTGAAGCTATTGTATTGCTATCTTTTCCTGTTAAGATAATGAAGATGATTATAAGTTGCAAGCGTATGTTTAATCAACTAGTACCACTATTATATTCATCATGCTTTTTCTGTATTTGTGCAGACAGGGATGCTCAGCTTGATTTCAGTGGAACTGCATAAAATGTTCAGATGGTTCGTGTCCTCCATAATACTTCCATCATGCATAATACATGAATGGTTCTCTAATTATTCGTTGTCTCCTTGGGCCACCAGACTATCTACATGAATGGAGCTGCCAACATCTTCAACGCCTTGCAACATATAAATACGAAATCCACCATGCTACGCAAGACATTGTTTGATTTCAGCGGAACTGCACAAGAAGATATGTTGGTTAATCCGGCTCCATGTGCCATTTTAATGTGCAAACTGATGATAAACCCTGCCCATTCCACAATCATAGGCATTACATATTTTGAATTGGAAAAACTTGTCAAAGTTTAATCATTGTTGTTAGCAAGAAGACATTAGTTTAATATATTGGAATCAGAAAACCTTCTCAAATTTTGCTCATTGATGTTAGCCAGAAGACATGCATTTGATATTTTGGAGTGGGACGCCCTTTGCTATGAGCAGTGTCAATCGTTCTTTACTATTCCTGTGTTTAGTTCAGAAGTAAATATTTACTCTACTGAGATGCATAGTCACATGAATGTTGACTTGTGTAATGTATTTTAAGAGTTTGTTCTGAATGTTGTCTAGAAAATGCCAGGCCTTGTGAGTTTGATTGCAAAGTTGAGCTTGGAATGCTCTGGCAGGCGGCATCACGAGCTATTCACCATGCCTCATGAGAGTAATGCTTCATATTGTTTTGCATGTTGATCTAATGCCAGTGATTTGCATGTTAAGAAGATCATCCTCTTCTATTGTTTTTGTGCTTAAGAAGTTCATCGTCTTATGTTTCATTCGTAGCCTATACGACAACTCAGGTAGGTTAGAGGTGAAACCATATGATCTTCCGACCAACTGATCATCTTAGGCCGTGATTGGATCGCAAATGAAAGCAGATGATCTTGGGCGAAGCGCTTGGTTGGTCGATTTCGACTGGTAAAATATACACTAGTCTCTCAAATTACACGCGTAACTCGCCGGTTTACGTTACAGACCTCAGGCCGACTTAGTATCTCGAAGGTGCTGTGATACGTCTCCAACGTATCTACTTTGCCAAACACTTTTGCACTTGTTTTGGACTCTAACTTGCATGAATTGAATGGAACTAACCCGGACTGACGCTGTTTTCAGCAGAACTGCCATGGTGTTGTTTTTGTACAGAAATAAAAAGTTCTCGGAATCGCCTGAAAATCAACGGAGAATTATTTCAGAAAATATAAAAACTACCTGCAAGAAGATCCACACCGGGGGGCCCACGGGTTGTCCTCGAGGGTGGGGGGCGCGCCCCTGCCTCAAGGGCCCCCCGAAGCTCCACCGACGTATCCCCAGGTCCTATATATTCCGTTTCGTGGAGAAAAAATCAGAGAGAAAGAATTATAGTGTTTTACGAGACAGAGTCGCCGCCAAGCCCTAATCTCTCTCGGGAGGGCTGATCTGGAGTCCGTTCAGGGCTCCGGAGAGTGGAGATTGTCGCCATCGTCATCATCAACCTTCCTCCATCACCAATTCCATGATGCTCACCGCCGTGTGTGATTAATTCCATCGTAGGCTTGCTAGACGGTGATGGGTTGGATAGGATCTATCATGTAATCGAGTTAGTTTTGTTAGGGTTTGATCCCTAGTATCCACTATGTTCTGAGATTGATGTTGCTATGACTTTGCTATGCTTAATGTTTGTCACTAGGGCCCGAGTGCCATGATTTCAGATCTGAACCTATTATGTTTTCATGACTATATGTGTGTTCTTGATCCTATCTTGCAAGTCTATAGTCACCTACTATGTGTTATGATCCGGCAACCCCGAAGTGACAATAATCGGGACCACTCCCGGTGATGACCTTAGTTTGAGGAGTTCATGTATTCACTATGTGTTAATGCTTTGGTCCGGTACTCTATTAAAAGGAGGCCTTAATATCCCTTAGTTTCCAATAGGACCCCGCTGCCACGGGAGGGTAGGACAAAAGATGTCATGCAAGTTCTTTTCCATAAGCACGTATGACTATATTCGGAATACATGCCTACATTGCATTGATGAACTGGAGCTAGTTCTGTGTCACCCTAGGTTATAACTTCTACATGATGAATTGCATCCGACGTAATCAAGGTTGTTAGAATCGTGATTTTGAATCAGATCAGAACTTTGATGGTAGGATCGCAAATCGTAGAATCTTCACTATAAGGGTCGTAGAAACGTAGATTCTAAGAACTAAAATCGTAGAATCATAGGGGTAATCTTGGATCATAAAGTCGTAGAATCGTACAATAGAATCGCGATTCTGACAACCTTGGACGTAATTTCCCATCACCGATCCAATGCCTAAGAGCTTTACCTATATTGCTAGCACTGTTCAAGAATTCACCCGATTAATCAGTTAACGGGCCAGTTAATCGCTACTCACCGCATGGCCGAATCGAATAACACCTATTCATCGAGTTAACTTGTCGGGCCGATTAATTGGCCAGTTAGACCGATTAATCAGTTGTCATGCTGATTAATCCCTGCCGGTTCATTAATGGGCGGGCAAACAAAGCCCAAATTTTTGACCCGTAACCCCTTCCATCCCCATCCCGCTCCTTAATAGCTAGGATTAATAATTGTACCTCCTCTCTATGATTTTCATATGTCTAAGGAAGCATGTTTTAGTATACTACCTACATGTGATCTTGGGAGTATGGTATAATACATAAAAAATCTTGATATATGTTGGCAAGTTCCTATTCAATCTACCGATTAATGGTTGACCGATTAATCCAGTTAATAGGCCGATTCACCGATTAATCGCTACTCCTAAACCGACCGAGCAGCTACCAGTTAACGATTTCTTGAACATTGATTGCTAGTTGCTATTTACTTTTCCGTTACTACTATCACAAAAACTACAAAAAACATTATGTTTACTTTTATTGCTGCTACCGCCACTATCATATTACTGTGCTACTAAACTATCTTGCTGCAGATACTAAGTTTCCAGGTGTGGTTGAATTAACAACTCAGCTGCTAATACTTAAGAGTATTCTTTGGCTCCCCTTGTGTCGAATCAACAAATTTGGGTTTAATACTTTACCCTCGAAAACTATTGCGATCCCCTACACTTGTGGGTTATCAAGACTGTTTTCTGGCGCCGTTGCTGGGGAGCATAGCTCTATTATTTATGTCACTTTGGATTTATATCTGCTCATCACTATGAAGAATTTGAAGGACTCAAAAACTAAGATCTTACCCTCAACTACGAGGGGAGGTAAGGAACTGCCATCTAGCTCTGCACTAGATTCTCCTTCTGTTATGAGTAAATTTGTGACACCTACTCCTGCTATTGAATCTGATATGTCGTATGTTCTTGATGATGCTACTTCTGCTATGTATGATGAAACTACCTCTATGCCTGATACTGTGCCACTAGGTGAATTTCCAGATGAACAAATTGCTAAGGTTAGGGAGAGTGCAAATGTTGATGATATTTATTATAGTGATGATGAAACTACTCCCAATAGATATGAATTGCCTGTTTTGCCTGAGGGTTATGTTATGGATGAATAAACTGCTAGAGACTTTCTTGCTTGCAATGATAGATATGATATTAAGAAGTTATTAGCTAAGTTGAAAGAAAAGTCCTTGAATGCTAGATTGAAACATGACCGTGCTTTTGCTACTTCACCTATTTGTGTCACTGATAAGGCTTATGAATTATCTGTTGATCCCGAGTTAATTACTTTGGTTGAATTTGATCCTTTCCATGGCTATGAGTCTGAAACTGTTGTGGCACCTCTTACCAAGTTGAATGATATAGCCACCATGTTTACCAATGATGAAAAGATTCGCTACTATTATATCCTTAAGTTATTTCCGTTTTCGTTAAAGGGTGATGCTAAGACTTGGTTTAATTCTCTTGATCCTGGTTGTGTGCGTAGTCCCCAGGATATGATGTATTACTTTTCTGCTGAATATTTTCCCGCTCATAAGAAACAAGCTGCCTTACGGGAAATATATAACTTTGCTCAAACTGAAGAAGAGAGTCTCCCACAAGCTTGGGGGAGGCTTCTCCAGTTACTTAATGCTTTGCCTGATCATCCTCTTGAGATGCATGATATACTTGATGTCTTTTATAATGGACTAACCTATGCTTCCTAAGACCACCTGGATAGTTGTGTTGGTTGTGTTTTCAGGGAAAGAACAGTGGATCAAGCTGAATTATTATTGAATAATATGCTGGCCAATGAATATAATTGGACACTCCCTGAACCAACCCCTAAACCAACTCCGAAGAAAAGAGGTGTTCTATTTCTCAGTCCTAAAGACATGCAAGAGGCAAAGAAATCTATGAAAGAAAAAGGTATTAAAGCTGAAGATGTTAAGAATTTACCGCCTTTTGAAGAAATACATGGTCTTGATAACCCGACACAGGTAGTAAAGGTAAATTCTCTTTATAGATTTGATGAAGGTGATATTCCCCGTTATAAGTCTGCTAGCCAATGCTTAGATGAGTTTGACAATTTTATTATGAAACAAGAAAACTTCTTCAATGCTTATGTTGGTAGACCACTACAACACAATGCTCATATGATTGAACGCTTGAGTGATTATCTGTCTAGTGCTAAAGATGAACTGAAACTCATTAGTATACATGCTTCTATGGTTACCACTCAAGTAGAACAAGTACTTAAGGCTCAGAATGATTTGCTCAATGAATTAAATAGTAAGAATAATGACTATGTTGTTAGAGTTGCTACTAGAGGTGGTAAAATGACTCAGGAACCTTTGTATCCTGAGGGCCACCCTAAGAGAATTGAGCAAGATTCTCAGAGAGCTAATTTAGATGTACCTAGTTCTTCTAAAAAGAAGAAAAAGAAAAATGATAGGACTTTGCATGCTTCTAGTGAACCTGTAGCTCACCCACCTGAGAATCGCAATGATATATCTGTTTCCGATGCTGAGACACTATCTGGTAATGAACATGAACCTAGTGATAATATTAATGATGATGTTCATGTTGATGCTCAACCTAGCAATGATAATGATGTACAGATTGAACCTATTGTTGATCTTGATAACCCACAATCAAAGAATCAACGTTATGACAAGAGAGACTTTGTTGCTAGGAAGCACGGTAGGGAAAGAGAACCATGGGTTCAGAAACCCATGCCTTTTCCTCCGAAACCATCCAAGAAAAAGGATGATGAGGATTTTGAGCGCTTTGCTGAAATGATTAGACCTATCTTTTTGCGTATGTGTTTGACTGATGTGCTTAAAACAAATCCTTATGCCAAGTATATGAAAGATATTATTACCAACAAAAGAAAGATACCTGAAGTAGAAATCTCCACCATGCTTGCCAATTACACTTTTGATGGTGGAATGCCTAAGAAATTAGGAGATCCAGGAGTACCTACTATACCTTGCTCCATTAAGAGGAACTATGTTAAAACTGCTTTGTGTGATCTTGGAGCTGGTGTTAGTGTTATGCCTCTCTCTTTATATCATAGACTTGACTTGAGTAAGTTGACACCTACTGAAATATCTTTGCAAACGGCCGATAAATAAAATGCTATACCTGTCGGTATTTGTGAGGATGTGCCTTTTGTAGTTGCAAATGTTACTATTCTAATGGACTTTGTTATACTTGATATTCCCGAGGATGATAGTATGTCTATTATTCTTGGAAGACCTTTTTTGAATACTGCAGGGGCTGTTATTGATTGCAACAAAGGCAATGTCACTTTTCATGTCAATGGTAATGAGCATACGGTACACTTTCCGAGGAAACAACCTCAGGTTCATAGTATCAATTATATTGGAAAAACTTCAACTATTACTATTGGAGGTTTTGAGTTTCCTATCCCTACTATCAAGAAGGCATATGACATACTTATTGTTGGGGACATACATATCCCCGTTGAGGTAACATAGTGTTATTCGAAAATTCTCCGGTTTCATGTTACTCAGAAAGAGTTTATTAACAAGACCTGATGAACCTTGTTAATGGATTCCTTTTGATGAACATGGGATAGGTGAATCTAGATAGCACAAACCTTCTGTACCCTCCTTTTAATTTCTGTTAATTAGGTTAAATAAAAGAAAAAATAGCATTATCTGTCTGTTTCCAGACTTATCTGTGCAATAAAAAATATCCCGAAAATAAAAGTTCTCCAAATGCCATGAAAATGAAATATGATTTTTTCTAGAATATTTAAGAAAATATGGCACTGAACACACATCGAGGGGAGCCAGCACGTGGCCTCGAGGGCATAGGGCGCGCCCTTGCCTCGAGGGCCCCACGTGGCCACCTCCACTTATCCTTTCACCCATACCCTTCTTCTTCCTCCCAAAAAATCCCCAACCAGCTCAAACCCAAGTTCTAGCTCATTTTGCTGCCAATTTCGATCTCCTTGCTCAAAGCACCTTTCACCAAACTGTTTTGGGAGATTGTTCCTTGGTATGCGACTCCTCCATTCGTCCAATTAGTTTTTGTTCTAGTGCTTTATTTGTTGCAAATTTGTGCTGCTGTGGTGACCTTGTTCTTGAGCTTGCATGTCAAATTTTCTTGGTCCCAAGTAGTTCTAATGCATGATATAGCTTCTAGGCACTTATAGGAGTTGTTGCTATCATTCTTGTTGAGTTTGGTTAACTTTTATTGTGACTTACTAAAAATTTCAGAAAATTTCAGAAAAATGTCTAGGAAAAACTTCCAAGGTGGTCCTTCAAGGAAGCAAGAACCGAGGCTCGCGTTTTGTGAGCCGGATGATGAACCACCGAGGGATGCTGATGTACGGCCTTGTGAATGGCCGTCAGATGAATTTATGAGTCAAGCGGGCATTAAAGATGAATTTTATGCATATGTGCCTAACGCCGACCTCGAGGACTTCATGCAAGATAAGTGCCTCCAATACCGTGGCTTAACTGATAGCTTTGTGAGAAGGTTTAAATTTTCATCTTCACGTAATTCTCACACTGTCCTATTTGATCTTTATGCTAAATCTTATACCATGGACTTAGAGGATTTTAATGAAGCCTGCAAGCTCCCACAGTGGGGCAGTATGAGTGATCCTCGTAAATCTGAATTTAGAGAATTCCTTGCTAGTATTACAGTGGGAGAATCCAGGGACATCACACAAACCACCACGGGGAGCATACATTTTACTGCTATTCATTACTTTGCTCTCTTTATTGGTAGATGCATAAATGGTAAAGATAAAGCCTGTCACATGTGTGTCCCTGATCTCAGCATTCTCAGGAGTGCTGTACTAGGTGATAGGCAATATAATTTAGGAGCAATTGTTGCACGTAGACTACACCATAATGGTTTGTATGTAGATTTATTCGGTGGGATCTATGCTACTCGCATAGCCCGCTATCTTGGTGTGTCTGTGCACCCTTAAGATGAACCTTTACCTGCTGCTTATTTAGACTGTAATGCTATGGCTAGTCACCGGTTTATAGAGTGGGATAATCAAACTCTCAAATATCGACTAATCTTTAACCGGCACCATGCCATCCCTATTGTTCTTCCTGCTCCTACTTTATTTAACTTTCAGGAAAAGGGAAGATACACTATAACTATGGAGGAAGCAAATGCCCATTACAACATGATGGAGGCAACCCACATTCGAGCTGCAGCTCAGCAGGCACTATCTGCTGCATCTCAGTACGACCCCAACTACAACTTTGGATATCTGTCAGGACAATACTGGCCATAGACCAACTTAGGCCAAAAGCCTAAGCTTGGGGGAGTACGTGTTTCTCACCGACTTACATTCATGTTCACACTTATTCTAGTTGTCGGTGCTCACACTCTTTCACTGTACCATCCATGCTTAGTTTCAATTTCTTTTTCTTAGGTTTTTTCTTGTGTGCTTGAAAAACCCAGAAAAACAAAAAATATTAGCTGTAGCTTCTAGCTAGTTTACTTTCTTTGCTTGTAGTAGTAACTGAAAAATGAAAACCCAAAAAGATTTTTCGTTCTTCTTTTGCTTGTTGGGAGCTTTCCCGTGTAAATAGTTTCTTTTCTTTTCTTTAGGGGTTAAGAGTAGAAGACCATGATTGAAAATGCTTAGTGGCTCTCATATGCTTTGTTGTTGATTTAATCTTGAGCCATATTATCTTGTCTTCTCTCTTGTATTAAATGCCTGCAAATTCCAGCTTAGTCTAATGCACGTGCACTATTATTATTTTCCACACCGTTCTATCATGCGAGTGAAATGCAATAAGGATGATATATGATGAACTAATTGAGATGAGAAAAGCTGGTATGAACTCGACCTCTCTTCTTTTTGTAAATATGATTGCTCGTCGTTCTTGATTCAGCTTGTTATGAATAAAACATGTTTGTAATGACAATTAGAGATCATAGCTGCTTATGCCATGCTTAATTAGCTGAGAGTTTATAATGGTCTATCTTGCGTGCCAACATGATATTAAAATGGTTGTGATGTGGTATGATGGGTGGTATCCTCCTCTGAACGATTTAAGTGACTTGACTTGGCACATGTTCACGCATGTAGTTGAAACAAATCAACAAAGCCTTCACGATATTTATGTTCATGGTGATTTATATCCTACTCATGCTTGCATTCATTGTTGATTAATTTTAATGCATGTTCATGACCGTTGTTGCTCTCTAGCTGGTCGCTTCCCAGTCTTCTTCTAGCCTTCACCTGTACTAAGCGGGAATACTGCTTGTGCATCCACTTCCATAAACCCCAAAGTTGTTCCATATGAGTCCACCATGCCTTCCTATATGCAGTATTTACCTGCCGTTCCAAGTAAATTTGTATGTGCCAAACTCTAAACCTTCAAATGAAATTCTGTTTTGTGTGCTCGAACAGCTCATGTATCAACTAGGGATGTCTATATCTTCCATGCTAGGTGGGTTATTCTCACGATGAGTGGACTCCGCTCATCATTCACGAGAAAATGGCTGGTAACCGGGATGCCCAATCCTATGCTCAAAATCATAATAATTAAACAAAACTCCCCCAGGGCTCTTGCTTGTTTGGACGGTAACCCGTGGATTCGGTTGGCCGTGGAGTGTGCTTGTTGGTGGTTGGGGGAGTATAAACTTTACCATTCTGTTTGGGAACCGCCTATAATTTGCGTAGCATGGAAGATATCGAGATTCTTGGTTGTTATGTTGACAATGAAAGTATATCGCTCAAAATGTTATTCAATCTCTATTTAAAAATCGAGCTCTGGCACCTCTACAAATCCCTTCTTCCCTCTGCGAAGGGCCTATCTATTTACTTTTATGCAGAGTCATCATCCTCTTATCAAAAAGCACAAGTAGGAGAGCACCTCTGTTGTTGCATGTATTACTATTAATTTGCATTGAGTATGATCATGACTGGATCTCTTTTACCATGAATTACAATGTCTAGTCAGTCCTTGATCTTTAAAGGTGCTCTGCATTTATGTTTTGCGGTCTCAGAAAGGGCTAGCGAGATACCATCATGTTATATCATATCATGATTGTTTTGAGAAGTGTTGTCATCCGAGGTTTATTATTATTGATTGCTAGTTGATTATGCTATTGATGTGAGTAGTCTTGAGATCTGAAAGTTATTGTGAGTGTGGTTTGTTCATTATCTTGTTGAAAACCTAAATGCTAGCTTACATATTTACAACAACAAGAGCAAACAGAGTGTGTCAAAGTTTTTCTTTATCACTTTTAGGTTATCAACTGAATTGCTTGAGGACAAGCAAAGGTTTAAGCTTGGGGGAGTTGATACGTCTCCAACGTATCTACTTTGCCAAACACTTTTGCCCTTGTTTTGGACTTTAACTTGCATGATTTGAACGAAACTAACCCGGATTGACGCTATTTTCAGAAGAACTGCCATGGTGTTGTTTTTGTGCAGAAATAAAATTTTCACGGAATCGCCTAAAAATCAACGGAGAATTATTTCAGAAAATATAAAAAATACATGCAAGAAGATCCACACCGGGGGGCCCACGGGCTGTCCTCGAGGGTGGGGGACACGCCCCCCTTCCTAGGGCGCGCCCCCTGCCTCGAGGGCCCCCCGAAGCTCCACCGACGTATCCCCAGGTCCTATATATTCCGTTTCGTGGAGAAAAAAATCAGAGAGAAAGAATTATCGCGTTTTACGAGACGGAGCCGCCGCCAAGCCCTAATCTCTCTCGGGAGGGCTGATCTGGAGTCCGTTCGGGGCTCCGGAGAGTGGAGATCGTCATCATCAACCTTCCTCCATCACCAATTCCATGATGCTCACCGCCTTGTGTGAGTAATTCCATCGTAGGCTTGCTGGACGGTGATGGTTGGATGGGATCTATCATGTAATCGAGTTAGTTTTGGTAGGGTTTGATCCTTGCTATTCTTAATGCTTGTCACTAGGGCCCGAGTGCCATGATTTCAGATCTGAACCTATTATGTTTTCATGAATATATGTGTGTTCTTGATCCTATCTTGCAAGTCTATAGTCACCTACTATGTGTTATGATCCGGCAACCCCGAAGTGACAATAATCGGGACCATTCCCGGTGATGACCTTAGTTTGAGGAGTTCATGTATTCACTATGTGTTAATGCTTTGGTCAGGTACTCTATTAAAAGGAGGCATTAATATCCCTTAGTTTCCAATAGTACACCGCTGCCACGGGAGGGTAGGACAAAAGATGTCATGCAAGTTCTTTTCCATAAGCACGTATGACTATATTCGGAATACATGCCTACATTGCATTGATGAACTGGAGCTAGTTCTGTGTCACCCTAGGTTATAACTTCTACATGATGAATTGCATCCGACGTAATCTCCCATCACCGATCCAATGCCTACGAGCTTTACCTATATTTCTAGTTGCTATTTACTTTTCCGTTGCTACTATCACAAAAACTACAAAAACATTATCTTTACTTCTATTGCTGCTACCGCCACTATCAAATTACTGTGCTGCTAAACTATCTTGCTGCAGATACTAAGTTTCCAGGTGTGGTTGAATTGACAACTTAGCTGCTAATACTTAAGAGTATTCTTTGGATCCCCTTGTGTCGAATCAACAAATTTGGGTTTAATACTTTACCCTAGAAAATTGTTGCGATCCCCTACACTTGTGGGTTATCATGCTCATAGGAGTCCGATGATCCCGGCTTCCTCAATGAGCAGCGGGCGCTGTATCAGACCATCCGTTGGGCCCGCGAGGCCCTCTCCGTCGTCCTACCAGTTGTTGCGCTCGCCGTGGCGCCGAGCGTTGTCACTTGTCAACATGTTCAACGAACATGATGAATCAGGAGATGACTTTACTTGGAGAGGATGACAGTAGGGACCCACCAGGGCGATAGCCGCATGTACTCAAGTTCCTCCTTATTATATATACTGCAACTATTTTTTTTGCTTCCTCGTGGTTTCCTGACATCACGGACCCACACCATTTTCAACCTATATAGTCAATAAACGAGAGAATTGCACATGGAGCGGCCGATAGCTGGAACCCAGCAGCTCGAGCAGCATTTGTTTTTTGTGGTGTAAACGAAGTTTTTCTTGAGCGATGTTTTTGTTTTTGTTCAGACGAGATCAACTGGGTGGCCTGTGGCCCGTCTAACCCAGGCTATTATTTTATGTCGACCAAATATCCAGCCCATATATTAATTTTGCAAGGTGAAAATGGCTAGCCCAGCATACTTTGTTTGCGGAATAACCTACCCAAGTAAAGTTTTTATTCTTCGCCCCGCTCGGCTGTAAATCTTTTCTAGGAGGGATGCATTAGGCCTAAAAAGAAAATGGGCTTTAAGAAATAATAAATGGGACGTAATTGTAAAAACTGGGATGTAAATATACAAAAGCGCACCAAACAAAAAATTAGTTTCAAAAATATATTTTTTCGATTTTTTTAATTTCATTACTTATTGCGCGTGCAATATTTTGTTAGATTTTTACCTAATGCAAATCCATTTTGAAATTATATTTAATATGATTCGAAATTTAGGGATAAAAATATATCAGATCCCATCAAAATGTGGGATTTTTGATTGAATTCTGTTTTGAGCGGTTGGTTGAAATTATTAATCGTTGTCCTGGCTAGAAAATGGGCTGTAATTTTAACATACTGTAAATGGGTTGTAGTAAATTTCATTAGAATTCAAAAATGGGTTGTACATTATTGCAAATTGCAAATGGGCTATATGTGCTCTGCCACAGATGTGATGCTCACTTGTGGGCCTACTTTGCCTAAAAAAACTTGTGGGCCTACTATTTTATGAGAATTATAGTCAGTGGCGCGTACAGAAGGCTTGAGGGCCTACTAAGGCGTACGGAAGGCTTTGTCAACTTATAGACAAGACACAATTCTAGCAGCAGTGGTCGTTGGATGTCCATCCAACGACTGTAGTGCTTCTTCAATCTTGAATATTATTTCTTTAGCCGCCCAAACCACCAACGCTTGTGTCGCCTGCTGCTGCCTCCCATGGCCGGTTGTGCTGCCGCACAGGCTTCACCGGCCCACCCTACTCCCAAACGTCATCCAGGTCATTCTTCTACTCACCAACACCTCCTGTTCTTCTCCGGCGACGACAACCTCACACCGTAGCCGAACCAGTGAACCCTCGTACCCCCCTTCGCGTGGGCATCCACTAGTGTGTCTTCGCCGGCTCCAGGTCGTTCCCTTCATAGTATTAGCCATCGTTCACTGCGTTGGTTCTCTCGGCACGGCGTGGTCAACTTTGTCAACAAACGACAGCCATCGAAAGAAGCATGTATGTGGAGTGGCTGACAGCAGGGACCCACATGGCCCATGGCCGAACGCAGCAAGTGCCCCCGTATTATGCGAAAATAAATTATTTTGCCCCCTGACAGGTTTGACTCACCAGCTACATCTTCGCACGCAAGGAAGTGCTTCCTTTATTATGCGGAAATAAAAAGTTTCCTCTCCCTGACAACTGGGACCCACCAGCTTTATTATGATCCATTTAGTGAAAATATAGATTGTACCGAAGATGCTAATGTGTTTTCTTTTTATTCTAACTCGAAAAAGAAGAAATTAAAAAACAAGAAAACATCTTCGAACGTAAGGAAGTGCCTCCTGATTACGCAAAAAAAATGAAAACTGCCCCTGCTATCTGGGACCCACCATAGTTGTAGGCTGACTTGTGGGCCTACTAAGTTGATGCGAATGGAGGGCTTTGTCAACTTAGTCAATATTGAATGATTCTAGCTCTAGCGACTGTACAATGTCCATCCAACGGGCATAGTGATTCTTCAACCTCTGGTCTTCTTGCTCCAGCCGCCGAAACCATCACAGGCCGTGCCGCCTGCTCCTGCCTCCCGTTGCCGGTTGTGCTGCCGCGCAGGCCTCACCGCCCTCTCCTACTCCAACCGTTGGCCATGCCCTCCCTCTACTCACCAACAACCCCTGTTATTCTGTGGCGATAACAGCCACACACCGTAGTCGAACCAGTCAACCCTCATACTCCCTTTTGCATGGGAATCCACTGCCGCATTTTCCCCGGCTCCGCGTCATCCCCTTCCTAGGCCTCGCCTCCTTCACGGCCTTGGTGCTCTCGATGCGGCCTGGTCAACATGGTCAAGGAACAACTTCCATCGGAAGAGGACTGTACGTGGAGAGGCTGACAGCTGGGTCCACGGCGGCAACAAGTAAGTGCCTCCTTATTACTCATAAAATAATTATTCCTCCCTTGACAGCGGGGACCCACCGGAAGGGCCTCTGTATTTTGCGAAAAAATGATTTTCCCCTGACACCTGGGACCCACTAGCTATATTTTCGCACGCAAGGAAGTGTATCCTTGTCCTCCGTGAAAGCTGGGACCCATCTGGTGGAAGTGTACGTAGCGTTATCTGTCTGGTCACGAATGTGTATGTAAATAGCGGTCAATCGGTCTCTCTGCAGTGATGAACTATGGCCGAGTAAGGAGCGATACGTTTCGTACATACAGGCCCTTCAAAACCATGTACATGTACGTACAACCACATGGCAAAAAATATGGCTACATGCGTACATACAGGCGGAGTCTCGAATGCGTACTCGCGCAAACTTACGACCAGGGCTGGTGTACATGGAGAGGTAGCGTACGGCAGCAACGGCGTCGTGTTCATCGGCAGCCAACCGACCGGGTCAGAACGGAGAAACAACGTCTTGTTCATCGGTAGGCAACCGGCTTGGATGGAACAGCCGAAACCTGGTGTGGCGTACCGCAAAACGGAGGGAAACGACCTTCTGCTGGAGCGCATATGGTCGAAATGGGGTGCTTTTCATCGGAAAGGGTCTAGCATACCGCAAAACATAGGAAACGACCTTCTGCTCGACCGGCTACGGTCGAAACGGGATCCTATTCATCGGGAGGGGTCTGGCGTACCGCATAACGGAGGAAACGGACTTGTGTTAGAGCGCTACGGTCAAAACGGGGGTCCTGTTCATCGGGAGGGGTGTGGCGTACCACAAAACGGGACTCCCCGGGCTACTCTTCACCCACCGTCGACTTCCTCCAGCCTCCACCCGCACTGTTAATCCACCACATCTTCCTTTGCCTCCACCGGCTACTGTTCAGCTAGCCCTGCACCGGCTACTGTTCAACCAGCCCTTCACGGGGTCCTGTTCATCCACCCCCAACGCCTCGGCTATGGTGGCCTCATCTCGGGGTCCTGTTCATCCAACGGCAACCACAACAACCTACTACCATTACTGCAGGTTGCTGCTAACGCGACACTACGATCAGAGACCCTTCGACTAACCTGTGTGCTATGCCATAATCGCAAATGGTGGTGGAAAAAACTATCAAAAAGGTGCAAAACGTTTGCGATGGAGGATGCATCGAACACGGTTCAGATTTTAGTTGCGTGTGCGATGCAGGGCATACGGTTCAGTTCAATTAACTGTTTGCGATGAGGAGGAACAAAAGAAACGGGCAGCTAGATGAAGGTATGTGTGATATACAACATATGGTTTGCTCGTATGAACTGTTTGTGACTAGGCAACACAAAAGAAATGGTCAGCCAGATCAAGGCATGTGCGATATACGGCATGCGATTCACTCAGATGAACTGTTTGTGATTAGGCAACACAAAAGAAACGGTCAGCCGGATCAAGGTGTGTGTGATAGACGGCATGCGGTTCACTGAGATGAACTGTTTGTGTTGAGACAAGAGAATAGAAATGGTTCAATATAATAAGAAGATGTGATATGCTTTGTCGGCAGAACATCTATGCTCTATGTACAGAAGAAAAACATATATATACTTGTAACATGACATGATTGCAATACCAAATTAAACATCCAATTATGTTATATATAACAAATACCATAAATATTGCAAGGTTCAAATTCAATGATTATAATGCCCAAATTCAAACATTGCAAACCTCATCATTTCTGCAAAGGGATCAGCCACTGACAAGTCATGTGTTGGTTTGACACAATGACTTCCAATTACTCTATCATATGCTTGCAATATGATGTTTAGCTTTTTTGGAACCTCTTCCATTCTGCAGTACCTGCCGGCTTTGATTAGCATACCATTCATATTTCCTAATTAAATGCGTGTTCACCTTAGTACCCTCAGCACCCTTGCTCTGGCAAGAAAGAACCTGGCGAGTGTAATCTCCGGTAAGGTCCCTTGGTAGGAGTTCAAAGTAATATTTGAGAGATGCAGATCCAGGCATTCAATGTGATTGTTGTAATAAACATTATCCACCTCCAGGCCTATTATTATCTACAAAAGAAGAGAACATGTTAGTGCCTACATGCAGTTTTGAACAGTACTACACGCCTATTTGGTTTGCAGGATTTGTAAAATGCACCAACGTGCCATCTTCGATCTGACATGATTAACATGGGAATTTGATTACAACCTAGAAAAATGTAGCCTTCTTCACAAGAGGATGGATTGGATGAAAAATTCCCTAAGAAAACTAGTACAGATGAATCCAATGAAATGCTTATGGATCATAACCATATGAATCAAGCAACCAATATGGGGTGGGGGTGTATGTCCTGAAATCCTTCAAAATCCCTTCAGAAATCATAGTACATTGTCATTGCAAACTTGGGATAAGGTGCAATAAATTGAACTCCCTCATGGTTAACATTTAACAGGAAAGGAACATCACCTTGATATACAGCTTCTTCAGGCACGGAAAGCATCTCAGGCAACTGACAACTTGGTCCAGGTTGGGGCCGACAGATTCTAGTGCCAAGACCTTCACTGTACCCAGAATTTGGGTGAAGCTTTCCTCGATGATAGACAAACATACATCTTCAAAACTAGAAATAATGTTGATATCAACAAGGAGAGGTATAAGGCGACTGTTGTACCTGAAAGTAGTAGTATGTGACAGACGAGTAGCCCACAGCAGTCAATTTCGGCGTGGAAATGACATTGATTCTTGTTGGATCTTGTTGATCAACTACAAGTAATCTCTCAAGTGAAGGTGTGTCCTCAGTGACAATATTGTGGTCCACCTTTTGTGATCTCTCGTTGCAGCAACACACATAAATAGTCCGGAGAGTCTTGGAGGTGATGTGGAAGGTACTCGACCAATTCATCGCCTGAAGACGAAGGAACTCGAGTGCAGTACAGCCACGGAGCAGGCGCTCCATGTCATCCTTTGGGATGCAGATGGCGACGAGCTCGATGTGGTTTAATCGTGGTAGAAAAATATCGGGCATGTCATTAAGTGGGGGGGAAATTGCAGTTCATGAACTTGGCGAGGCGCAGTATGGGCGCGAAGCGGAGCGCGAACGTTGGCAGCGAGCGCATATGCCCATCATTAAAACTGAGCTCCTCAAGCTGATCTATGGCGGGGCATTGGAACCACTCGTCAAGCTTGGCTCGGTCCTTTCCATTGGAACGGAACTTACCCGTGATACCTCTGATTGGGCCATGGTGACCGTCGAGGATCTGGGAGAACGCATCCAAGCTTTTTGCGATAGCCATGGCAGAGCTCGTGGGTGTCGAGGAGGTTGACAGGGGTGAGGAGCCATAGGGGGCGCCACCGCCGGGAAAGTGTGGTTGCCCTCGCCCCATATTTTATTGTGAAGAGGGATATGATGACTTTCAACATATCGTCAGGGAGGTTGCTAATGAAGTCTAGGCCTGTTGGAGTCGATTGCGGTTTTGCTCAACCCGCCTTCGCTTGTAGGAAGACTTGTTCTCCACCTCGTCGGTGGCGATGGAAACCTCTGTCTCCATATTCATGCCGTGCTCCGGTGCTTCAGCAGCCCCGGCGTCGCCACTCCATCCGATGGGGTGCTTCGGCGGCATCCTCATACACTGACGACTTTGAGGACTGAGAGTGGCATCGAGGACGCGGGCGGGGAGAGAGGATTGTGTGTGTGGCGAGGATGGGAGGGGTGCGGCCGCTCGGGCATGCCATTAATACAGACCAGTGGGAGTGAGGCAGGCAGTAGTCAAAGGCCGTCTCGCATCCCGCTGAGAACGACTACTTAACGTTTTGCCGGTGGTCAAATGTTTGTTTGTTGGGTTTTCAACTATAGAAAAAATGAAATAAATGCTTAAAAACATGATTCCTAACATGGTGCCATGGTATGACCTCACCATGCCCTGGTAAAAATTAGAGAACATTTGGCTTATGTTGTCATGCACGGCCTTCATAAATCGAACCATCATAGAGGAAGTTCCATGCTTTCGAGAGGGAAATCCCCAAGATTGAAGGGGAATCCAAATTTCCGTTCTAGTTTGCCATTCAGTTTTTTTACAACGATCAACACACTGCCTCAAATGCAACATGTTCAAATTTGACATTTTCTAGGCATTAATGGACATAATTCAAATTTGAACAATCAGTGCATGGAAAAGTGCACAAGAACGGTCTGGAAAACCATGCTCATGTTATTTAGTACATTCTCATGCCTTTTACAAGGAATGGGAAGATATTTCAAGGAAATGTGTGGCAATAGTCAACCATAAACGTGTCGTTTACTGGGTTAACAACTATTCAAAAAATGAAACACATGGTTGGAAAACATGACGCCTGGCGTGGTGCCATGGTATGGCCTCACGATGCCCTGGTGAAAATTGGAGAATGTTTTCCTATGTCGTGATGCACGCCTTTCATAAAATCAAACCATCACTGTGGATGTTTCATGGTT